>JANVCQ010000007.1:651554-665884 GCA_025531925.1 Erythroxylum plowmanianum
CTAATGATGATCAACCATAAAATCTTGTCACTCTCAATCCTTTCTTTTTTGGAGTGTGACAATTCATATCCTTTTTTTTGCGTATTTTTTTGTTTGATTTCTTGGATTTTTTTTGGTAGAATAGTACTCTTTGGTCTTCTCATATTGATGTCGAGTATCGCTAGTTTTATTAGTAGGATCATATCAAAATTTGGTATCAAAGCCCAATTTTAGTTTTAGGTTTGTTCTTGATATCATTACTTGCATTTTCAATATTATAATGTGTTTGTTTCGTATATTCAATTTTCTTGTTTGAATCATTTGTGGACAAGGTTAGTCTAAAAAATAATAGTTTATTTTTGGGTTCTTATCCCTTATTTTCGTGATTTTACAAGTTAATAAAAATATTCTTATTTATTAGTCATATTATTCCTCTTATTAGTCTATTTAAACTTTTCATATACTTCTTCTTAACTATTGGGTTTGTTTCGATTCCCTTCAAACTTAATTTCCTATTTTTAAGTTTTTTTATTCATTGGCTTCTTAGTTTCATTTGCTTGTTACTTATATAAAGTTTGCTTCTTTGGAAGTATTTGAAAAATGTGAAAGATTTATGTTAGCTTTTTGGATTTAGATTTTTAAGTTTGTAAAGAATCTTTAGAAAAGAGTTTAGGATATGAGTTAAGTGAAACTTTGAGAGAAACACGTGAAAAAGTGATTTTACTGCTAACATTTTCATATAGGCCTTATAATATGGCTGAAACTCGAAGCATAAATATATCCGAAGATAAGGAAGTGAGTAAGGAGGAAAGAGTTAGGGAAGATAGATCTAGATGCCTATATAGAGTAGCCAAAGCATACAAAGCTAGTGTTTTATTGTTAAGATTTTTATAAAAGAAAAAAGTAAAAGTAGTTACAGTAGAGTTTAATGACGATGTAGTGGATTTGTGGAATCAACAAATTCTCACTAAGAGGACGAATCAAGAGCCACTTATTAAAATATGGTAGGAGATAAAGATGGTTTTTTAAAAACTTTTGTGCCGAGTTCTTACTACTAAGATCACTATCAAAGGCTATAAAGATGAACTTAAGGTTCTAAAAGAGTGGAGGAGTACTACAAAGAGATGGAGGCTGCCATAGTGAGAGAGAATATGGAGGCAGATCAAGAAGCAATGATGACTTGATTTATTTGTGGAATAAACACTAAAATTGTCAATATTATGGAACTACACCATAATGTAGAGTTGGAGGTGCAGTGCATATGACCATGAAGGTGGAGAGCTAATTTAAAAAAAGATATGATAATTGTTTTGGTTTTTATCGTATCAATTCTTCATCATGGAGAAAATTATGGAGTAAAGAGGAAAACTAAGCTTCAAAACCAAAATATGAATTAATTGAACTAAAAACGTACATGTTAAGTTGAATGAAAGCTAAAATTGATCCCTCTTCAATAACTATAAATTGAGATTTCTAGTGCTTCAACTATTTGAAGAGAGAAAATATAGCTTCATAATATCACAACAAGATAGTAATATTAATAAAGGAGGATAGAGAGTATACGTTTATGAGTGAAGGGGAGGTGGAAAGAGATGATGGGCATAGTGTGAAAACCAAAGAGGGAAGGTTGTTAGTCATTAGTAGTGTATTGAAATATGCATATGGTAGAAGATAAAGCTAGAGAACGACAGAAAAATCTTTTCCTTGCTAGATATGCCATCAAGGATCGAGAAAGTAACATGATCATAGATGGGGAAACTTGTATCTAATATAACTAATATGGAGTTGGTGGACACTAAAAGAAAATAACAAATTACTGATAGAACATTACTGATGGAAAATATTATGCAGTAAATTAGCAACGAAAATGGATTATTCGTTGGTAAATTTGACGGAAAAATTATTTTTTGCGACGGTCAAATCATCCATCTATAAACGTGGAGGGAAAAATATCCTCGCGAGTTTCCCATCAGAATATAGCAATAGAACAGTAAAGTCCATCATAAAAGTAGGCGATAATGGCTCGCAGAAAAAATAAGCATCTTGAATACCGACTGAATCACAATTCTGGTGGTAAAATACTGACAGAACTACAATTCTGTCGGTAACTGTCAAATTGTTTATAAAATATTATTCTTAGACTTAACAAACCCGAAGCCCCCCTTCTCCCTCCCCTTTGTTATTTTCTCTCTTCTCCCCACCATTAACGTCATCGATCCTTTTCCTCCCAAGCTTCCATTTTTAATTTTTGCTTCGTTTTTAGTCCATCGTTCATCATTTTCAGGTAACAAAACTATTGGGTTTATTTTGTCTCAAAAAACGAAGGTGTTAAGTGCTTATATATATGATTGTGTGTGGGAGGGTGTGTTTTGTTTGGATTGTTGGTTTATGCATTTTTATGTTGAATTGTTGCTTTACATGTGGTTTGAATGTGTTGTTGTTAGTAAATAATGAAAACATGTAGTTGTTTTGTTATTAGTTAGAGATAATTCGGTTGCCTGTGAATTGTTTGATGAAATGCCTCTTAGGGGGCATATCAGTTGAATTAGAATTTGGGCCAGTTGTAGTGTTATTAACTAATGCAATTTATCTTATTTTCTTAACAAATATTAGAACAATATCTGACCTTACTACTACCAAACCTACATCATTCCCTTTTCTACATAACCTTAAGCTTTCTTTGGATAAGGGTCAATAACTTTATTAGTATCCTGAAGGTTATACTAGAAGGCTCATTGATAGACTACTTTATTTGACAATGACTAGGCCATACATCTCTTATATTGTCTAACACCTCAATTAGTTTCTTTTTACTTTTAAGGAGCCTCATATGCAAAATGCCTTTCATGTGCTATAATATCTCAAAGGCACTATCTCAAGAGATTTATTCTACCCAGTAAAATAGTATCTTACATTAATTGGCTTCTTTAATGTTGATTAGCTTCATCTTTGATGATATAAAGATCTTTTTCTAGCTATTATATCTTCAAGGATCATTCTCTTATTTCTAGGAAAACAAAGAAATAAAATATAATTTAGTGGTCCTCCATAAAGGCTTACATAAGCATAGCAACCATAACTTGTGAACTTTTAGGGCTCAACTACTTTCTTTAAGATCTACATATTCTTATGTATCTTATAGAAACCCTCCTTTGTGATAACAAAGCTGCACAATAAATGCCACAAATCCTTGTTATCATGAATGAATAAAATACTTGGTAATAATTGTAATTTCACCAGAGATAAGGTACAAGAAGGTTTTTTATATACTTCCTACATCCTTTTACATTTACAATTTGCAGATATAATGACCAAAGCCCTAAATCAAGTGCAACATCAGTTTCAAGTTGTGTTTGTAATAGAACATTATATTCAATAAATCGATTATTGAATTTTCAGTATATTGTTATATATTGAATTGAAATTGTTATATTTCTGGAATGTTCAATTAAATATGAATTTAAGGTAAAAATATGCCACGAAAGGAAAATGAGGATATGATGCAACCAAGATTTAGACTACGATTTGGAGCTAGTTACTATCTAAGTGATGCATCACATTCTGCAGTTGCAACCGAAACAAATATCGTACCTCCAACTACTACACTTGCAGATGAGGCATCACCTTCTGTACCTATTGCTACACCATCCACCACCCCTGTACCAATATAGATATGAGGGCTAAATGATGCAGATAAAGGAGGCGACCTCCAGCCAACTGAGGGATTTAATGAAAGAACTTACATCATAATTGTTAACAATTTGTAAATGAAAATACATGAAACACCATATGTTTATAATTAAATTATAGGTTTAAATTTAAAAATGATATAAAATTATTTGTTTTTATATTAGGTTGATTTCGTCTAGATTGTGCTGAAGAAATATGACATCCAAATTCAAGGAAAAGATTGATCTTGAGGGTTATATATAAATGAATATCTCTCAAGCAACAAAGGATTTTCATTATCAGGAGTTTGAGGTACAACAAAATGTATCTTTTTTATTTTAATTAATTTTTATATATTAATTACATAAATATTATAGGTTATAAGTACTTATTGTATGTTTTTCCTATTTCTTTAGAAAGAACTTTTTTGGGATTCTGAATTTGATGCGATTATAGGATATAATGTGACCAAGGTTTAGACCATGATTTGGAGCCAATTACTATCCAGATGAAACATCATATTCTGCAGCTGCAGTCGAAATAGATGCCGTACCTCCAACTATTACACTTGCAGATGAGGCATCACCTTCCGTATCTGTTGCTACACCATCCACCACTTCTATACTGATGGAGATATAAGGGGTAAACGATGCAGATGAAGGAGGTGGGCTGCAGCTTGAATCTAGGGGAGTTAATGAAAGAACTTACTTCATAATTGTCAATAATCTGTAAGTGAAAATATATGAAACACCATATATTTATAATTAACTTATAGGTTTAAATTTAAAAATGATATAAAATTATTTATTTTTATATTAGGTTGATTTCGTCTGGATTGTGCTCAAGAAATATGACATCCAAATTTAGGGAGAAGATTGATCTTGAGAGTTATATATGGAAGAATATCTCTCAGGCAACCATGGATTTTTATTATCAGGAGTTTGAGGTACAACAAAATGTATTTTTATTTTTAATTACTTTTTATATATTAATTACATAAATATTATAAGTTGTAAGTACTTATCGTATGTTTTCCCTGTTCCTTTAGAAAGAATTTTTTGGGATTTCGAATTTGATGCGGTTATTTATAAAGTATGGGAGAGACAAGCTCATACATGTTATAGAGATTTTGTTGGTGCGATACATAAGATTGATGTACGACCTCCTTATATTTCTAAAGAAATGTGGAGTCGTTGGCAGTAGTATTGGACATCACCTGAGGCAACGTCCATTTCAGAGCGTAATTCTATCAACAAACATAGAGGATCGAGGGGAAAGAGCCTTCCTGTATATACTGGAGGATCTATTACCCACCACGAGCATACAGATAGACTTGTAATTATTTACAATTTACACCTTCCGATTTTTTTACTTTGATATATTTCAATTTAAATTGATGTGTGAATTTTATTTAATTTGACGTGTGAATTTTCGAATAAAAATATGTGTATTATGGAGAATGACAATGTTATAAATCTCTAGTGCCATATATAGCTGTGTTGTTGAGTTATATTCTGTATTCAACAGGGAGTAAATATCATGAAAATAAAGGAAACTCTGCTGAAAATTTTAAAAGTTGTAGTTCACTTATAACATTTTATTCTGATGTAGGAAAAGTCTATAGATATGAAGCCTACACCCCATTGGCTCTTTTTACATACGCACATTAAGAACCATGACAGTGTGTCCTTCGTCAACACCCCATGTAGAAAACTAAATGTATGTGAAATTTGTGTTTTAATATTAATGCTTAATAATTATCACTTATTAATATAAATATTGCCTTCTAATATGACCAAATATAAGAAATCATTCAACGACAGTCTTAACAGTCTGAAAATGTTGATGAAAGTCAAGCCTATCTTCATACAGTAGGTGGTAGGGACCGTCGTGGAAGGATTTTCAGTTTCGGTTCATTTGTGAACACATGTTATTCTCAATCCTCCACATCCAGTATAACAACATCTAGTAGGCGGTCTGCATCCAATGAAGTCCATGAGCTTCGAAACACAGTATAGATATTGACAACTCAGTTGTAAAGGTTGAGGGAGTACATAGCCCAACTTCATAATGATATGGATGAGTTGAAGGGGGGGGGTGGACAACACCTCATCTCAACAGTTAGAGCATCCACGTTCACCAAATGAATAGCATATTTTTAATCATTTCGTATGAATTAAATACTTATTATGTACAAAATAATTTTTTATTATCAATTAAGATAATTTTTACTTTATATCATTAATCAACTTTCTGTTTTAACAAATTAAATGTATAAACAATTCAAAATATTATCAACAGATAACTGTATAAATTATGCATCAATCATAAGATTATCTAACGTGAGCAGGAGCAAGGATTACCATGGAGATAGTGTGAGTGATTGGGCGAGCTTATCATTCCAGTTAGACCTATGTCCAGTGCTAGGATCGAAAGACTCAAGGAGGCTCTCTATGTGTATGTGGGTTAATTTGTGTAGAGGATAGAGTTCATTAAGCCTATTGGAGGAGAACTATCTGAATCACAGCCCAAATTGATTCATTTATCTCAAATCTTTGGATTGGACTTACTTGGGACTTGAAAACTATTTTATTGGGCTACGCATCATCACTTAAGCCCAAGAGAAGAAACACGCCTATGATCAGACTCACTTAAGCCCAAGAGAAGAAACACGCCTATGATTAGACTTGGGAGCGCGTTGGACCAGACCTAGGCATGTTTTTATAAATACCCTCTTTAGGGTTATGGAAAGACAATTTTTGATCATATTATTTCTTGTGTGCTGCCAACCATATTGAGAGAAGAAACCCCTATTGTTCTTTTCAACTTAGGAATTAAACATCACTTATTAATTGAATCAAATTATGGCGTGATTTTAATCCTAAACAACTTTCTTAGTTTGTTCTTTATTCGTTATTTAGGTTGCTCAAGACAAGTTCTTCATAAGATCTAGTAGGTAAAATTGAAACCTTGGTTAATTCGAATATACCCTCTTCTTGTTTCCTTGAATCTGAACTTTTCAATCCCTCAATTCCGTGTGTGCGCGTTATTATCAAATAAGATTAAATGCAAGGAAAAATTAAAAAAAGTTTTAGTAAATTTTCCAACGGAAAAACAAAGTTCATCGGCAAAATTTATTAAATTTACGGACGAATAATTAATTTTTGTCGGTAATGTTAGTCGTTAACTTGTCAACAAATAAGATACATGCGTTGGTAATTTTTTCAACCGAAGCAATCTTTCTGTCGCTAAATTTACCGACAGCTCAAAATATCCATCGGTAAATTAGAGACGAAAAATGTATGGCTTGTCACAAATTATTACCTATGGCCGTTTCTCCGATGCCTTGATCTGTTGGTAAATTCTGTCTCTAACTTAACTTATTGATGGAATCTGTAGGGATTCCATCGGTAATGTCCGTCGCTAAACTCCATTTTTCTTGTAGTGGGAGAAGCTGGCATTACCAACTATGCAACATCTAAACCACACAACTTACAATGGTGGGATGAGAGTAGGAATATTAGAATATTAAAGCAAGTGTTGGTTTCTTTCTTGGCTAACAGGCATATGGATAAATTGTTATGTAATATAGTTCCATGCAAGCAGGATACATTCTTTTAAGGTGTTCTTGACAATTTGATACGAGAGTCATATATGACAAGTATAAGAATAGGTTTTTTTTATGAATGACAAATTATTTACCATTTCTCCATTGTCTCTAGACTAAGTTTATGAAAATCAACTCTAGCTTTTTGAGAATGAGTAGGAAAAATTAAGGGGAAAGAAATGAGGTAAAAACTTGAGGGTAATTCAAGCCTTTTAGGGAAAGTAAAAATGAGATATGCATACTTAGTTATGCATCAAGTACTATCTTATTTTTAGGATGAAGGTGTAGACTTTTTAACACTTACAAATGAATTTATATAAAATGGAAAAAGTTATACTATCAAGTAGATTATTATGTACTATATATATTACATTTAAGCATAATATAGATGTTACATTATTAATTTGAAGTTTTAATTTGATAGCCAATGATAATTTAAGAATTGAAGACTAAGTTCTAGTATATTAGAAAATTATAAATACAACCTAAACTTTGCAAATTACGATTTTTACTTTCAATTAATGGTTCTGACAAGTATAAATATTCTCAGCTATATAAGATAATATCTTAATAAAATTATTGTTTTAAGACTACGAGAGATTTATAGAAGGGTATTATACTTTATTGTATAATATTTTTTTCTAATGTATCATGTGCACAAGACTCTTCGTTTTGCGGAAGTCTGATGAGGATCATAATGTACGGAGCCTTTCTTTTGTATTTTACAAAGAAACTATTTTCGTGACTTAAACCTTTAACCTAATGGTTACAAAGAAGCAACTTTATCAGTTGATCCAAGTCTCACCTTCAAATTCTTTTCTATATGTTACAAAAAAAAAAAAAGATGTTTTGGTGAATTCAGGCCTTATATTTACGTCTCAAAGTGCTGTTCAACATGTGCCAACAAGAGATTACATAAGGACTTGAAAAAAAAAATGTCAAGATCGTTGGGACAGTAAGCCAAGTTATAAACAACAATTTGAGATGTTGATATATGTCATCTCCATTGAATTTCAATGTTCTGTTCAGATATAGTTGCAGCCTCTTTTGTAGAAAACTGTCATTGTCACCTTTCTATCGTAATCTAATTCCTTAACATTACTTACGTTTTTATGTATTAAGCAAAGGACCAAAAACGAAGACTGAAGTCGTAATCATGTTTGAGAATAAATTTAACCAACAACCTGAGACGTTCAAGAAACATTTATCAGATTGATAAACATAACTACTATCGAATTGAGAATTCTCATCGCATTCACATGCCAAATTTCCACATAAACGCGTGAGCAGAAGCTTAAATGTAATGAATACTACATAAATGTGTGTGTGTGTACTAGTGGAAGTGGAGAGCTCTTCCTTAGAAAATTCATAAAAACATTGAATTCAACAGTTGCGTTCCTTCCATGCATGGACGTCGTGGTAGGACGTCCTTGCGTGTCTATGCAAGAGAACCTGAGCAGTTACGACACTGACCCAACAAAAACTAAAGAATGAAGAACGCGTTCATTCTCTTGCAGCATGTGCATGTAACACGACAAAGTCAACTATAAAAATTCAAAAGAATGCGATGTTTCTTCTTGCCTCGACTGCTTCTTCCTCGTGTTTTCTGAAGTGAGTTAGTCTTTTATTCAACTCCAAGCAGTGCAAACTATAGAAGTGTCGGGTCTTTCGAGTGGCAAGAATTTCAACACTAGAGGCAATACGATACCAAATTGATTGGATATGCATGCTAATGAGTAATCAAATTGAGAATACACTAATGCATTTAGTCATTACTCATAATTGGACCTGTGTATCAGACGAGTTGGATTATGTTTAAGTGAAGTCCAATCCAAAACATGTAAAATGTTTGTGTCCATACCCAATTCAGCCCTTTAAATAGGTTTAGTTTCAAATCTAAAATTGAATCCTAATATATAAGTCCACATCTTTTAAAAATTTAAATAATTATATACAATATATTATAACACACATTGATTTATGTCTTAACATATGAAATCACATTAAATTTGAATATTTAGTCATTTGTCAAATAAAGATAACCATAAGCTCATTTTAAAATTAATTTTTTTACAAAATTAATAACAAATTAGGTTAAAGTTCTTCAGTATCATATTTTTTTTCTCTATCATCATTACATGAAGAAGAATAATATTTATTTATATGAAATAAATTATCTAGAATAAAGTTTTTTATGGTCATCTAATTCTCAAAAGTAAGGTCAGAGTCTATCGTATTTGATTTAAGTATACCAAGAGATGGACTTACCATTTTTCCCTCAAAATAAATGAAGATTCTAAATTAAGAACTGTTATAATGTGAATAACCAAAAGATCTCTAGTCAACATACCAAAGTAATAAATCTTTTAGAAGTCACATTTTAGTATTATAATATATCATTGTCACTACTAGATGTATAGCATATTCTTTCAAATAAATATCTAATTCAAATTGTTTAAATTTAGGACAAGATATGGATTTCAAATACATTTTGCAATAAGATTCTTGAGAAATTTACCTTTTTTTAATGCTATTTGAATTATAAGAAGATTCAATATTTTGAATGAAATTATCTTCTATGTTACTTTTGTAGTATACAAGCACTAGGAGTATGATCTTTTTCACTTATGCAATAAAATTAGTTGTAGTAGAATTATCATAAAGCATAGATTAGCAAAAGCAAAGATAAGCTAATTTGTAGCAAGGGTTCATAATATTAACACATGATAATAATAAAAGTACTCTGACTAATACAGTAATACTTATCAAATTTCTTATGCATTTCATTAATCATACTAACCATAGATGTAGAAGGATTTTCTGTAGCATCTTTCAAATTGTTTTGAATTTTTTATGCTTTAAAATAAAGATTTGATGTTACATATTTTGAACTAGAAAAGAATAATGTCATGCTATGGAATACTTTCAACAATTTGCGAAGAATTTCCACCTTTTGTCACTCCTCATTAGTTAGAGAAAAATCAAGAATATCATTGCCCAGTTGCATCCAATGAATTAAATATGCTTGTAATATAAATTATGATCGATCATAATACAGGCAGATTCTATCTTATGCATTCGTCAATCCTTTGTTTCTTCATCACATTCAAATAAAAACTTTTAGAAGCCATCTCAAAAAATTCTTAAGTTTGGAATAGATTTATTCAAATACTTAAATCTACTTCAAAGTTTAGGAATAGAATTATCAATTATTCTTATTCCTACTTACATAATGAGATTTAGAATATGACAAGAACATTTAACTTAAAAAATACCCATTGCAAAATGATGAACTACTTGTAGCAAGGTAACTTGGGAAAGTTGATCACATTGTTATTATAAAAAGCATTGTCTAATAAGATTGACAAAATCTTTTTATTAACCTTCCATTGAGCCAAGTAGAGAGCTAATTCATTGGCAAATGATAATTCAAAAAAAAGGAAGTGTTTTTGTAATAAAAAGAATTATCTTTTTTTTTGTAACTTCTACTTATTATTAATAAAATAAGTAGTAATGCATGCATATGCATCATTTGATACTTCATTCTTCTAATTATCAAAAGTCAAGAAAATACGATTAGGAGATTCAAACAACTTTTTTTATATTGATTCTCTTTCCTGATCAATATAAAAAATTATTTCACATTTGTAGGTAACCTTACTAATTAGTTAACATATTAAGTAGAAACAATACTCATCATTTATCTAAATATAAACAATTTAACAAATGTGAAAGGAAGCTTACTCGTAATTATTATATTAGTTGTCATATTTAATTCAAAATGATCATGTTTCATATTTTTCACTTCGGTAGTACCACTAGAATTTGATTTTGTTCCAAACACATGTTATCTTATACTATTATGGTTTTTATTAGATACTTTTCTAAATAATGAAGTAAGTGAGAAGTATCACTTTTAACTTGATCATAAAAACATTTCCTATAGTAATTGGATTGAGCTTTTTATTTTCTTCTAATCTATCTTGTTATAAAGTTATATGAAATAAATTGTAACTTCTTTTGTTTTAGAGTAACTAATCTTTCCTTTTATTTAATGAGAATCGTTAGATGGTAGACCATAAATTGTCCTTGTTTTTTTAATTCTTACATTAATAATAACTAATTAGTTTTATATAATAAAAATAAAATCCCTATGTATGAGTAAATAATGTTATGTAGGTTATACTACCCAATAGCCTTTTGAGTAAACACCAAGTATTTGATACGTACAGACTAGGGTCTAATAGATTTTTTACCTACACACGATGGATCAATTTCTCCACCATAATGACACATAGATTAAAAGTAAAGGACTAATTAATAATAACGTTAATATTATTAAGTTGTAAAGAGTTATTCTTAAACAAGATTGTGCAAGTCGGGACCAAATCCTTTATCTTATTTACTCAGGATCTATTCTGTCTCATTCATCCACAACCATAGATTTTAGTGAGCCCCAACCAAATCAATGGTTGTGGATGAAGGGGATGCCACAGAGGATTTGGAGCCGTGCAAGTCCTAGTTTATAACTTCTTATGTAATTTTGTAATAAATGATACACTTTTTATTAGTTTATAACTTATGTAATTTTGTAATAAATGATACACTTTTTACATTTAAACTTTTGTATTTATTTCATAAAATATACCACTTAAATTACTCTTTTTATGAAGCTACTAATGTAGTCAGATTACTAGTTAATGCTAAACATATGGAAGGATACTCCACCTAAGAAAAGTACTAAAGATCTTTAACATAACCACCATCTAGTTTTGTATGTATCTTTTCTCCTTTATGCATCGTCATTGTTTTGTCATAGTCACTCGTGATCACTTTTTCCAAGAATCAATAAAAAATGCATTTTGAGTGATATGAATAGGATTTGATATGTTAACAATGTGAATCTATCTATGTATTCATAATTATATCGATTGATTGTTATTGTTAACATCATTAAAAATGCAGTGAACATACAGGAAAAAAAGAAGAAGCCCAAAACAACTAACTTATGCTAAACAATTTTCAATTATTAAACAACTCAAAACCAAAAACTAATAATTTCCCACCATTGAACATTTTACACCACAGTATAAAAATTTTAAATAGATTAATAGACTATCATCAACTTTTCGATTTTTTGTTTCTAACACTATTCGTCTTTGAGATGAGTATGAATTTTTTTTTGAGAAAGTAAATGTATTGATTGGATATAGAAAAAATGGTACAATGGAACCCAAATTCTCTCCAAAAGCATTTTATTCTATTATATTCCCCAATAAAAATGTGACTGAAAAATTATTAGATGATGACTATAAGTTCATCTAACTTTAGGATATTTATAAATCAAGGTTTGGTTTTTAGGTTTTTTTTTTTAATAACCCAAACCTAGACTTTAAAAGTTTTGGGCCTAATTTTTAAACTTAAACCCATTGATTGATTTTTAAAACTTAAGCCCTTTAATTTTTAAGCTTAACCCATCGAGCCATTTGGGTTGGTTCGATTTGTATAGGTACTCTTAATGTCTAAATAATATTTATATGAAAATAGATATTATTTAAAAAATTTAGATAATGATAAAAAAAATTAGTACAAAAGTAAATACTAGATGTGATTATAATTAGTTCGATTCACTTATAAGTACTCATATATCTTCTTATAATTAGTTTGATTCACTTTTAAATACTCATATATCTTCACTCATATATCTTCATGTTTCATGTATTAGGAAACAAATTCAAGTATTTAAAGGTAGATCATGTAGTTTCTCAGTTACAAATTAATATTTGTAACTTATACTTAAAGAGTAATTGTATTGTATCTCCTTTTTTCACTTCAATAATATTTATCTCCTATTTCTTCTAATATTAATTGAGTTGCAAATTTTCCCTATCTACCTAATCATTCCAACAAGTGGTATCAAAACCTAATTTGGGTGATATATACCTAATTATCGTATACTCTGTGGTTGCTACTATAATTGGATCCTCTACTTCAGAAAATAAGATAGATACTATTCACTATTTAAAGGTACTATATACTATTCATGTATACAATTATTGTTTATATGAAATAGTGGGAACAATTTTTCTTAGCTCAAAAATAGTTTGAGATAGAAGTAAGACAAAATATAAGATTGAGAAGTTTAATGAGCAATGATTTCTTATGATGGACGTTGAAGATGAAAGTTATCCTTTTAAAGGAGAATTGCCTAATAACCATTAGCAAAAGGTCAACAGACTTCTTGAATGATTCCAAATGGAATGAACTAGATGTGAATGCTATTGCAAATCTCCATCTAGTGTTAATAGATGAAATTTTGTTAAGCATAGAAGAAAAGGAAATAACAAAATAGATATGTGATTGTCTCATAAAGTTGGACGATGTCAAGTCATTCTACAATAAATTTTTAAAGAGAAAATGTTATACTCTTTAGATGACAAAATCCCCTTTAGTGACTAAATATATTAATAATTTTGGTACTCTATTATCCCAACTCATGTTGTTTAGTTATATAATAGAGCCATAAAAACATACAAAAATTCTATTTTAATAATCCTTTTATGAACTTCATAGTTTTCAGTGATGTTACTATTGCAATTTTAGAGAAAGAAATTTGAAACTAGAATAATAAAGACATGTAGTCTAGTTCTTATTAAGTTGAAGCTTTAATAATAATAAAAGATTGATCAATATAATGTAGCTTGAGTAGGAGTCAAAATCATGGTAGGTAAAAATCAAGAAGTAAAAAGAATTTAATATGTTAAAATCATAGCAAGAAAGGTCACTTGAAAAAGAATTGTTGGAATTTAAATAAGAAAAATTTTAGTCCTCGAGAAAAATTTTAAGGTAATTTAGAAAATGACAATGCTATGTGTTACGAAGTAGTAATAATAATTGAAAGTAAGAAGTTACTACTTGATGTTTATGTTGGACCCCATTTCCGAAACCCAACATCGGACGTGGAAACGCGGTGCTTGGTGCGTGAGGTGAAACATATAAATTAAAAGAAGTAGGAAATCCCTCGGAAGCACAAGGGGCGTCGTCGCGGCGTGCGATGTCTCGCCGCGACGAGCCC
>JANVCQ010000007.1:672825-700869 GCA_025531925.1 Erythroxylum plowmanianum
TTCCAATTTGCATTCGCTTTGCGTTTCGGTATGTTTAGTTGATTTGCTTTCGCTACATTCACTCCGATTTGCTTCTGCCGATTCCGTATTCGCTTTGTCAATGTTTCTGTTTTGATTGGGATCCGGTTTCCGGATCGAGTCCCAACATCTTGACTTACACAGCTATGTGGATTAACCGTATAAGTCTCTAGAAACATCTAAAGAGTGAAGACATATATGGTCATGTACATACTTGTGTGTGGAGACTATGTAACTCTCTGTAACTATGTACCACTGCGAGTGAGGTATTGTTGAAGATATATGTCACTTATACAGGTACATGATTGTGTGTGGAGACGGTATAACTCCCTGTAACCTTGTACAATTGCAAGTGAGTAGTGTTGAAGCCGTGTAAATGACTGTGTACGATACATAAAAACCTATTTTGTGATATTAAAGACAAAAATATGTGGATTTTAATATCGAGTGTAGCCATAATGTCCAAAAGTGAGGAAAAACATACAGAGGGAAAATAGTATTATATTCTCATCTTTGTTTGATTAGTTTTGAGATTGGTTTGAGTGATTGTTGATTGTGAGATCAACTTTTGTTTCAATCCTGAAACTTTGTGAGATAACTTGTTATTATGGGGTGAGAGATCTACTTTTCTTTGTAAATCCTTATTAAGTATAATGAATTTGCTTATTAGTTTATCTCGTGATTTTTTCTCTGCACTGAAGGGTTTCCCAATTAAATCTTAGTGATTGATACATCATTTAGTTTCTTATTCTCATATTATTTTGTTGGTGCAAGTTGAAGAGTTTTTTTTTCTTATTATTGATCTTTGGTTGATCTTTAAGAGAGTTGTGCTATTGTCTCCCTATAAATATTACATATTTAATATTTAATATCCAGAAAGTTCATGATCACCTTCATCAAATTTTTTTCATATCTTCCACACATAGCTAGTTACCCCAGCCAATTTAATGTTTTAGTTGTTAATGTGTTTCTTGTTACATACCTACTTATTATGTAGATACTTGAATATATGGTCTCCTTCAAATGGTTTATGGACCAAGTGGGAATCAAAAATAAAAAGTGTCATAAATATCAGCTAACTTAAAATGTAGAGTCACATGTTCTGCTATGGATCAAATACAAGTATATTAAAATAATTGTATCCCTAAATTTGAAATGGAGCAATTTTGGCCTTCCAACTGGATAACTTATGTTAAGACATGCAAAACGAGATTGCAAGGAAATGGGTTAGGACCTAAGAAGTCAAGGTCTAAGTACAACATGGTTCATCCACATGGTGCAGATAGCCAAAGAAATGGTTAGGAAAAGGCCCAACTTCTTCAGAATCACACTAACTCGACTGCCACCTCTTATGGTCACGAACAGCTCCTTTTCATGCTTGTCATCCCACTTACTTGCCGTTCCTCCTGCCTTTTTCTTTGCATTCATATTCCAATGTGTGCCATTCTCTTTAACACCACTAGTTGCGCTGAGACCATCTCTCGACATATCAATTTCAGTGTTTTCCTCCAGACACAAGCAATGCATAATCACAAGCAAACAAAAAACAGCATTCGCTAGTTTGCTCCAAGGACACATAATCAGCTTGCTGATTCCGACCAACTTTTCTCTTGTCAATGTACTGGTGTTTATCTCATTTCTTTGTATGCGTGAATTCTCTATCGGCAAGTTTTGCGCCATCTCCGGGCTAAGGTGAATCCTAACAGTCTGCGAAGGGACTAATTGATGAAAGAATGTGTTTGCTACTTGGCGAGTCGAAACAAACAATCCATGATTCACTTTGGTCTCCTCCACAAACTCAAAGCTTGGTGAACTAGCTAAATCATTCTCGTTTCCATTAACATCGTCTGTGGAGTTTGCTACAGGGTCGTCGTTGATGAATTCCAGTGAATAGTCATTCGTTTCATCAAATCCAATGCCAGCACCTGCTTATGAATTCGGTTAATATACAAGATGGCATATCAACAAATAGTATGGATACATACATTATACGTATTTATTTAGACATTGAAAGTAAAACAACGCATATATACTTAAACCTGAGTTACACGTACCTTGGACGTCGTTCCTCCGGAAAGTTGAAATATTGTCTAACGGGACAATCTTGTTTTCCTCCATGTAAGTCTGTTAAACAAGCAAGAATTCCATCATGACTCGTTAAGTAATGAAGAGATAGAAAAAGAAGCGTTCATCTAAATCAAAGAATTGCACATACCTTGTCACCTTCTTCATTCGACACTCCGATCCATCTCAAGTTTTCCATCATCCTCTCTACAGGCTTGAAATCTTCATCCAGATCTCCAATCTCCAGAAACCTTGAATCCGGATCCATCCATGATTTGCTGGGAAATGCCATGGAGTTCATCTCATCAACTTGATTAACATGAGAGTCATTTCCAGCTAAGAAGGTGAAATCATCTTCTAAAGCTGCACCGTAATTTCCGGTCCATGTATCCTGGAAATTAGACTGATCTATCATCAGTTCCTGAGATGCATCAGATGCGATCATGACTTCCTGCAAAATGTCAGTTTGACTTATGCTTCCTCTAGATGAAGTTGATTGTTTCACTTTCAAGTCAGTTGGTCCTAATTGGGGCAACTCCTCCACTTCCAATGGAGGCAAGGAGAATCTATTCTGAAGCCTTGCGCATTCTACTGCTATATCAACCTGCAAACATGTAACCCTCGTAAGAAAGGAAGAGATTCTGAGATGAAAACGACCTATAATAGAGAGTAAGTAGCATACCTTTGACGGAGGGTAAGGAGTAGTTCCATAACCTGAAAAGGAAGGAGCTGTTGATAATTTAAATGCATCTTCAGATAGAAACTCCGTCCAGTTCCCATGATCTCCTGTTTCGCCAGCATCAAAAGGATTGGATAACCTACTTCCAATATTACTTGGTGTACATAAATCCAGTGGAGTGTGAGAAGTGCCAAAGTCGGAATATAGTTCAACATCGGAGCTATGTTGATGATAACCAGCAATCCGATTGGTGGCATAGGCGTTATGCTCTTGGATCTTAGGGCCGGTAATGATGCTCTTTTTGAAGATGCGGCAAAGTGCATATGCATCCTGCATTTGTAAATTTGTCAAAAACTCATACAATCCAATCCATGGGACAGGGAAACTTTGTGTTGTTCGGTTTCGTGGTTACGCACCTGCAAGCCAGAAGCAGTTTCGCATTCACGTTCGTCGAGACGATACTCGTGCATGACCCAATCTGTTCTGGCACCATGAGGGGCTCTACCTCTGTAGTAAACAAGGGTTTTCTTCATACCAACAGCGCGCGTTTGAGAGTTCACTTTTCTGTCCTTACCAGTGGCCTTCCAGTATCCAGCTTTAGTTGCTCGATTAGTCCTTGACCCGTTGGGATACTTGCGGTCTCGAGGGCTAAAGAAATACCACTCAAGGTCTTTGCTAGGTAGCAATGACTTTCCTGTAATTATACGCCACAAGAGATTGATTATTCATTTCTACTCGATGCATGCTCAGCTCAAATTCAATTAATGGCCTATCTTTTTATTCGGAATAGCTTTCGTAAAGACAGTATCGGTCTTTGATTGTTGAAGAACTGGAAAGTGAAGTCATCATCGTTATCTTTTCAATGAAGCAACATCACTATATAATCAATCTTACTTAAAATTTTCAAGCTTTTGCAGAGATTAGTAAGCGTTTCATTCCCTTTCTGTGGAGGTTTTTGACAAAGAAATCTTAAAATCTTGCTGTTCACAACAAATACGAAGGAACCCTAAAAATGATGAGGCCATATCTCTCAATTATTACTTTCTCTGGAGCTTTTCTGTTTCTTTTTCTAATGGATTAGAAGGGCCTGAAGGATATAATCCACTTCTTACAAGTTCTTTTCTTTTCTTTTGTTTTATTTCTCCATAAACAAAAAGAGAGGAGATAAAGATATAATATACATCCCATAGCCTAAAGATTCTCTTCACTCACAAAATCAAGCAGTCAAAAAGTTTCACAAACAAGAAACTCTCAATATTCCTTGGTCTGTTTTGCACTCTATCTTAAGTTGGCTTGTTGGAACCTTGCATCATTTAATCCTGAGATAGAAACGAAAACTAAAGAATATAGTATGCAACTTACCTGGTAAATCCCAGGGCTCACACTTGTAAAGATCAACTTCAGGGATGATTTCAAGTTCAATCTGGCGTCCGTTGATCTTTCTTTTAAGATAGTAAGCTACAAGTTCCTCATCTGTGGGGTGAAAGCGAAATCCAGGAGGCAATGAAACAGGAGCCATCTGCTCAATTTTCCTTTAAAGTAAAACTGGCTAGAGATCAAAATTCTGTATTCGAGTAGGATTGGATGATCTGATGAATCTCCTAAAGCCTGAATACGAGGATAAATCAACATCTAATAAGCAATTCATAATCATACATATACTTTAAGAAAGATAAACATAACATGCATGGAATAACATAAACATATATAGACAAGAAGACTGCAAGTACTATGTGGTTCAATGAGAGAGAGATAGAGACCTAGCAAGCAAAGTAGAAGAAAAATGAGATCAATGGAAAGAAGAGAGGAGAGAGAAGCGGTCAAGACAAGATTGAAGGTGAGGGTTTTGTAAGAGTACAAAAAGAAAGAAAAAGCGAAAGATGGTGAAAGAGGCTTATGCTGCGGCTGCCCTGTGCCAACCCTAAACTTGCCTTTACCTTTTCATACCTTTTTTCCCAACAAAAGATATTCTTGTTATCGTTCCTTTCAAGCCTTAATATCAACTCTCTTTCTCACACATTCACATACAAATACACCATAGTATAAGGTACGTATCTCCAATTATACCATGCTTCCTTCCCTGATCTTCCTTGGAATCTGATAAATTTCAGTTTCAGTCAGGTGGATACAAATGATTCGATACATTACCGGCCTTTTCACGTCAAATCAGGTATCTTCCTTAACGACAAACTGTCCCAACAACAATACGAATTTCGGCGGATTGGCTGAGTTGGATTTCATGCAACTCAGCCAATCAAACTATTCCTTTTACACATGCATTAATAATATAATACTTATATGTATTTGCTGTCTTCTTCTTCTTCTTCTTCACTAATTCACTACGTACGTAGGCATGCACCCAAGATATAACCATACACCACTTACAAGTTTCGAATCGATGCCCAAGATAGAAAGTCCGATGCCCCTTTTCTCAACTTCCCTTTTCTTTTCTGTTTTTTTGGGTAAGCAAAAATTAGTTAACTCTTTCGTGTTGCTGATCGAAATGCCAAGAGGGAGCTTGCTCTGGGATTTTCGCCTTGAAGCACTCCCAGTTTATTACTTCAAATAGAAGTAATAATATTACATTAGATGTTCTTCTTGTAGAGTTCATCAAAAGAACTGATAAAAACAAACAAATAATTTTTCTTTTTTGAGTTATTCTTCACAACAACTCCTCTCTTAATTGGAAGAAGGACTTTAATAATACAATCTTGTGAACATCAATAACAACTTTCGTGAAAACATTTACTGTCGGCAACGTTGATGTATTGCAACCCTTTAACTCCCTCTCAAATGGTGCTTTGTTTCGATATGTTTTGTCCTTCCTAAATGAAGAGAATTTTTCAACAAGCTAATGGCAATTCCAACATCTTCATGGTTTCAAATCATGGTATGAAACCATGGTTTCAAGATCCTATTTTATTGTATTTTTTGTTGTTCTTTGCAATTTAAAGCCCTGTGCTGATACTTTACGGTGTGTAGAAAATAACACTTATAAAACTATCTTGTCTCTTTGCAATACAATAAAGTAGACAATTGGCTAAAAAAATGTAGCTATTGTTTCAAAAACGTCACCTATAGTTATTTGTGATGTTTTTATTTCGTTGCATAAGGCCTTGCCAATTCTCTACAGTTGCAAACTATAGGTAAGGTTTCCAAAATTCGTACACAAAAAATATTAGCTATGAAAATTATTTGTAGATAAAACATTACAAAAATGGAACTAAATATCGAACGTTGGTGGAGAAAAATTTATTGTTAAATGACTGACAGCAAAATAAAACATAGCTAATAGTTTTGACTATGTTTTTATTTTTGTAGCTATATAGTATAAGTTATGTTTTTTATAACGTAACTAAATGTTATTAATTATGTTTTTTATAACATAGCCAAATCTTTTTAACTATGTTTTATATAACATAGCTAAATGTTATTTATTAATTTTCTAATAATGTTGCAATATATTATTTATTGCATTTTTAATCCATGATATTGAATGTTATGTCTTGTATATAATGTATCGACAAGTTTTTTATTGTGAATTATTTGCCTATTATCGTAAAATTAAATTGTGAAAAAATATTATTAATTCAAAATATCAAGCAATGAATATATAAATTAAAATTATATAAATATAATTAAATTAAACCAACAAAAAGAATATAACATTAAAGGATGATTGTTTGTTCCTATACAAGATATTAAAGACAGAATAATTCTTATGGACAAAACAATAAATAAAGAGATTAGCTTACAAATTATAATGTCATACTCATGTTACAAAATATTAGAGCATTACTTGAATGACTACCTAGTTTTGTCTATGTCCTCGAACCTGTAATTGTCCAAAAGCTTAGTTAAAATTAACTAAAAGTATTGTGAGTATTGATGTAGTTAAGTATTTGGTTCTGATTAAAGCAAACATCACATAACTTTATCATTCACATCATAATCACACAATAATTGCATCTTCATTCATTATGTAATTTGAGAAAAAAAATATTAAATTTAAATTATAGCACATATAGGAAGTGAAAGAAAAAAGTATAAGAGATAGAATTAATACCTTTCACTTTCCTCTTCATTTCTATCATAATTGGAGCCAAGTTATCTTTTGAATAACATATTATGTTTTGCTAATTTTGTTCGACTTTCTTGTTCCCTAGTTACTTCAGCTTATAATGCAATCTTAGGCTTATTGCTTTCCTCTTGATGGTGTTTAATGATTGTTTTATATGATGAAGTTGAAACATTTATCTCAGGGCTATAGCTAAGACCTTTCACATAGCCAAAACGAGTATCAAGCACTGTATCATTAATGCCTTCTGCACTACGCTCATTTCCCTTAGACATAGACTTCTTTAATAACTCTTGAATCTTATTATGAAATTAAAAATAAAGAAACTCAATATTCAATCCACACATTACTACTTACTACTACATTAGTAAATAAACAAAAACATTGAACAAACTTTTATACTTATATAGTTATTTGGTTCTTCTGACACCTATCTTTTACCATCCTTGTAGTGAGTGACTTTATATAGTGTGATCAGATCACACTCTTTTCTATGTAGTTCCTTCTCACTCTATTTTATGAAACAAAAATACAAGGCACAATAAATAATGTAGTATGTATTGATTTAAGTATAACTTGCAAACATAGATCTTACATATTCATTTCAGATAATTACAAATGAATTTGACACTTGATTATGAGATGTTTTCATTTTTGATCTACTGACCTTTTCCTTTTCATTATTTTCCTAAATCAAGAAAAAAAATATAACTTAGTCATTAAATCATCCAACAAGTTTAATGCAAGCAAATTTAAGGGCAAAGAAAATAAACCTGAACTTTCATATCAACCTAATAATAACGAAAACTATTCAAATTTTCTTTAGACATTCTTTCAAAAACATGGCTTTGTGCCTCTATATCAGAAGGAAAAGATTTATAATACTTATGTAACTTAAAACGGTGATCCCTAGTCTTTTGTTTCAATAATGAAGTAACATAGTTTTGAAACATCTATGTTTTCAATATCCACAATATTCAATTTCAACTGTGAAAAATAAATAAAAGTGTAATTTATCTTAAAATCATTGAAACAATATTGAATAAAGTTAAAGATTTTGAATAATTACTACATCTAAAGCATTTTCAAGCAAGTTGTCTTCCTTTAAGTCCTTAACATGTTTCAGACAAGGTAATTATGTTCTTGTAATAATCCCCTACTCACTTGACATCTTTACATATTGGACCTTGTCTATAGGACAAACTTGCTAAGTATCAATTTTTATTGATAACTTGTAATTCCTTGCAACATTCATTCTTTGCCATTCACAACCTCTAATCTTACATCTACCTCTTTTTCTAATAATAGCATTGGAAGTTGACAACAAATTAATAATGATAAGAAAATATTAGAATATATAAATATATATTTAAGCATAAGTCTAGTTGAAGGTATTAAAGATCAACAAACCTGCACTAGCAACTTCATTGTTTAAGGCAAAATGAAGTTGATGTATATGACTTGAAGGTAGAATATTATTGCTGCTTTATTTTGGTAATGTACTAGAACAGGCTCTATTTCTTACGGTTAAAAAAAGAATATGATAAGAAAAAGATATATATTTGAATGCACACACACACTTGAAAGTATAGAAATTTTAAACCTTCGTGACTAATTTGATTATGTTTTTAAGGTAGAATGTTGTTGTTGGCTAGATATTGAATTTTTTTCACCAACTGATTGATCTGGTTAAAGTTACACACCCCTCTATTATACAATTTTGATAATTGCCACCTTTTTGCTTTTATTTTCTACAAGGTGTCATTATGTTCGATATCTATAAGAAAAAAAATATAAATGTTAAAACATTACAATAAGACAATAGAAAGGGAACTTTTATGATGCATTCAGTCATCATAATCAAGATAAATTCAATCATCAACATTAATTGCATTAACAACATAAATGTTACTAACACTAGAATAAGATAGTAGAAAAAACACTTTTTATGATACATTAATCACACCAACAACATAAACGGTACCAACATTACAATAAGACAATAGAAAGAATACTTTCATGATACATTCAATCATTATAATCAAGACACATTCAATCATTAATATTTATCACTTAACACTATAAATGTTATAACATTATAATAATATAATAGAAAGAGCATTTTCATGATACCTTCAATCATCATAATCAAGATTTTCAAAATCATCATCATTAGTTGCATTATGATTCGACTCTTCATTACTATTATATTTGACTAAAGTATCTTCATTGTTATATAATTCATTTTTAATATAGTCTTCATCTCTTTCTATGACAAGATTGCCTTGTAGTTCAATTGCTTCTAATATATTAGGATCAACATCTCTCCTACAGAGTGATGATATAACCTCATCTTCTATTTTGCGATCTACATTATTCATCTGCAATTCAATATCTCCATAAACCTTATTACCGTCTTCATTATTAGACCATGTTTCTTTCAAAATAATAAAAAATATTTTGGCATTAAAACTTTTGCACAACTTTCGAATTTTTGCACAATATAATGTCACTGAGATAGAATAATTGTTTCACTTGATCTGCAAGCACAAATGGTTCATTTTGATACCATAAGTTACTATTATTAATGCTATTAATATTTTTTGAAAATTATTGATGCTAGTAATATTGTCATTCACTTTCATGTTAATCCCTTTATCACTAAGATTAAACCATTTGCACTTAAAATGAACAACCTTTTTATATTTGATGTAATGTAACTCAATTATTTTAGAGATAACACTATAGAAGTCAATAAAATCATCCTTATGTTGTCCCTCAATAATAACCCCACAATTTTGGTTTCTAAGGTGACCGCACACTCTCTTTTATGCGAAATCTAACTCCATTAATAATGCAACCTATATATTAACAATGCAACCTATATATTTTTCTTACATATATGAAACCTGCATGTCAAAGCATATAATGTTTCCATCGCTTTTGACAATTTACGATTATGTAACTGTATCATCTATAGAAAAAATATAATTAAAATTTAATATTTTAATCTCAACTATAATCTTCATTTATTCATACTATTACATTAATAACTTACTTGTTTCCTAAATCATGATGGGAAGTTTATGGCTTTATTCAACATTAACGTCACCTTTGCTTCTAATCTCACCTTTATGCTCTATATTTTTAAAAAGTAAATTGATATAAGAAAAGTAGATGTTGAATGTTAAATTTTAATATTAAATAATGATTGAGAAGGAATATCAGTAATCGATATATGAATTAATTTCCTCACAATTTTTCAAAATATACTAATGGTTAATTTCAAGTTCTTTTTTAGTTAACATATTTTCTTATTCCATGTGGCCTCACTTTTTGATAGAAAACTGACAAGCTACTATCTTAATCAAAATCAACGTTTTGTTCTTCTCTATTAAATTGTGTCTACTTGTCATTTAAGTACATATAACAAGATGTCAAACATTCATTAAATACATAAGCCTCTACAATAGAGCCTTCAAGTAGAGCTCCATAATGCATATAGCCCTTAAGAGGGCCTAAAAACCTAAAAAGGTATCAAAATTAGAATTTGTTCTTAAATAATAATTGAAGATAAAAATGTAGATGTGAATATAAATTACCTTTCAATCAGGAACATTCATCAAAACTTAACTAGTCCACAAAGTTTTTCCTTGTATGATAAATGAATTTCCAAATGCACCATAACATCAAAAAATGGTAGTAGGAAAACTAGTTCAAGCTTACATGGAATCAAAGCTGTCTTTTTCCATTTTTTAAAGTTCTTCTAGTTTTTATATATTACAACATAATTGCTTTAAAAATCACCCAATGGTACAAAAGCTATGGATACATATTTGTTTAAAGCCCAATGGTACAAAAGCTATGGATACATATTTCAACAAATACCCACGTATTCCAACATGAAGTAATCATTGTTGAAGCACATGATAATCATAACTTTGCAACCAAGAAACTTTTCCTTTATTAGCATTGACATAATGGGCTATATGTGAGGCATACCCATCAAGAAACTTAATTGATTAAGAAATTGACAAAAAGTTTGTTTCACCTTTTTTGACATATTGTAAGATGCAAATAAAATGATATATGACCCTTTTTAAGTGTAAATATTTTTTTTATATTCATGTCTTCCAAGGATATTCTAGTTTTAATTGTGTCTTTCGATTTGTCATCAATTCCTATCAAAGTAACTAAAATATTCTTATAATTTTTTTTCAACATGTATGACATTTAGATTATGCCTCAATAGCAAATCCTTCCAATTTAGCAAATAGAAAAATAAGTTCTTTTAATTCCAATCAAGATCAAGAAAAGTTCGCTTTTACTTTTTATTACTTGGGTGTTTTCTAGGTATAAAATTTTGCAAATGTGATAATTGATTAAGCACATAATCAGTTGAAAGGTAAACAAGAGCTTCACTATGTTCTAATTTTTCATTAAATAATTTGCTTCTTCACCATCTATTCCCATGTTCCAAGTAACAACTATGTCCTATATAACATATTTTACTTCGTAGCATTATTGAATAAGTTTGATGTTTAAACATATGATAAACCTTATATCTTTTAGTACTCCATCTAAAAAAATTTCCATAAGCTGGAAAATCATTTATAGCCCACAAAACAACCGTATACATTTTAAATATTTCACCTTTAATAACATTATAAGTTTATAATCCAACCTTTCATAGATGATTTAAATCATTAGTTATTGGTTGCATATATACATCGATATCCTTACTAGGAGTAGTAGGTCCTTGAATACATAAAGACAATAAGAAAAAAAAGACTTCTTCATCCACTTTTATGGGGTAAATTGTATGGCATAAGAATGGCCAACCACATGTTGGAAGAAGTATCATATTACTAAATGGATTAAATCTATTTAAGGCTAACCTAAATAGAAAATTATGACAATCCACTGCAAACTATGGAAACATCCCATCAAAGTCTTTATATGTCTTTGGGTTTATTGGATGATGCATAACATTATGATCAATGCGTTTTTTTATGCCAACTCATATTTATGGATATTTTTGTTGATATAAAAGCCTTTTTAGTTGTGGTTTAAGAAGGAACTATCTTAAGATTTTATAGGCCAATCGGTAATGCATCATTAAGCAACTCAATCCACATATCAAAAGATTTGTTACTTCACCTATAATATACCTTCAAATGTAACAAATTGAAAACAAAAGATAGCTATTAGAAATTAGAGCACCCGAAATATAATTCTTCTTGAGCTACTTTTAATAACTTATTAAAATTACCAAATGTATTAGGAGAAGTACTGTCATTTATAGTCTCCACATAATTGCCTATACCCTTTAACATTTCTCTAATCCCATCATCTATGTCATCATTAATATCACTATCACTATCATCAACATCATTTTTTTATCACCATCATCACCTGTATCAACACTTCTAGCATTACTTGCTTAAGAACGTTCACCATGATAAATACATTGAGTATAGAATTTATATATGCCTCAAATTAACAAGTGATTATATATCACATCTTAACTTTGATTGTTGAAATTTAAGCAATCAATGCATGGACAACAAATTTCACATTCTAAACCCATTTAATCTTTTACAAATTTGAAAACACTCCTAAGTATTGACTGGACCATTTTTCATGAGTCATCCAACTTTTTTCCTTATAGCTATACAATTATAATTAAGTTACTAAATTACTAAATGCAATTTTAAGTTGAAAATGACATAATGGTAAATCAAAATTGATATACCAAGTTAAAATTCTACTAAAGAATGCAATTGGTTGGAAAATTATGACAAACCTTATAATATGATATATGAAAATATAAAGATTTGTATTTAAGAAGTATAAACTAGCTTAGAATAAGAAGCATGAACCCATCTCTAAGACCCACGTGCACATTCATTTTTATAGAGCAAGAATGTGAAAGCTACTTCTAAATATGTCCTAACATGATTGTATGATTATATATAAATCTAAAGTAAGTTATATATGTAATATGTTGTGTTATGTTACTTAAATTTTGAATTGAATAAGTTTTAAACTTATTTCTAACATAAAGAAAGTTTCTTATTACGTAAAATCTTAAGACTCTAGCAACATCCTATTATTGCCTATGTTTTCTTTTAACCACTCCTTTCTACTGAGGGGTATAAGGACTACTACGTTGATGTAAAATTCCTATAGCACTTAATAAAAATTTCAACCATTTGATGATTAATAAACTCAATGTCATTATTTATAGATAGTTTTAATTGTGGTCTGAAACTAGTTTGCAACAAGGTTAATAAAGTGTTTAATAGTATGAAAAAGTTTGCTTTTAGATTGCATTAGATATATCCGTACTCAACATGAAAAATCATTAATGATAGTTAAGAAATATTAATTTCTAGTTAAAACTTTCACTTAATGCCTTTATAAATAAAAATATGTAAAACTGTGATGCTTCTACGAAAGGGTAATCTATTTTGTTTTGCAAATGGATAAACTAGATAAAAAAAATTTTGTAGAAGGTTTTATAGTTAAGAAATATGATCTAAACTAAAATAGGAAGCATGATATCTCCAAAACCTACAGTTACATTCATTTTTATAGAGCAAGAACATGAAAGCCATTTCCAAATATGTCCTAACATGTCATTATGATTATAGACATTTGTAAAGCAGGTTATATATGTAATATGTTGTGTTACAGTACTTAAATTTAAACTGATGAAGTTTTAAACTTATTTTTAACATATAAGTAGGCTTCTTATTATGTAAAATGTCAAGGCTCTAGCAACATCCAAATATTGCCTATGTTATCTTTAGACTGCTCCTTTCTACTAAAGGTATAAGGACTACTACTTGATGTAAAATTCCTATAGCACTTGATGAAAATTTCATTCATTTGATGATTAATAAACTTAATGCCAATCTCTATATATAGTTTTAATGGTGGTCTGAAACTAGTTCGCAATGAGGTTAATAAAGTATTTAATAATATGGAAAAGTTTACTTTTAGATTGCATCAAATATGTCTATACACAATATGAAAAACATCAATGATAGTTAAGAAATATTGAGTTCTAGTTCAAGTTTGCACTTAAGGCCTCCACAAAAAATGTATAACATCCTTTAGGAGACTGTGATGCTTCTAGCTATTTTGTTTTATAAGTGGGCAAATTGGACCAAAAAAATATTTGGTAGAAGGTTTTGTAGTTAAGAAATATGAGATAGATTAGAACAGGAAGCATGAACCCATCTCCAAAACCCATAGGTATATTCATTTTTATTGAGTAAGAACATGAAAGCCACTTTTAAATATGTCTGAATCGAGTCAAATTGAGTCATATTGGTCAAAATCGAGTCAGTCGATTAGCTAAAGAAGGGCTTTTAGGTAATCTAAATAAGGTAGATCTACCTAGGATTGTTTAGATGGTAAAATGGCAAGAAAGTCATTTGAAAAGGGAACACGAGCTTTATATCTATTGTAATTAATTCATTCTGACATCTGTAGTCCAATGAATGTAAGGGCTACACGTAGGGCAATTTATTTCATCACCTTCATAAATGACTATATTCGATATGGTCATGTTTATTTGATTTCTAATAAATCGAAAGCATTCGATTATTTCATTAAATACATAAACTTGGTTGAGAATCAATTAGATAAGAAAATAAAAGCATTACGAACTGATCATGGACAAAAATAATTGTCAGAAAAGTTTATGGCTTTATGTGATAAGAAAGGAATAGAAAAGCAATTAATAATTCCTAGAACCCCACAACAAAATAGCGTCGCTGAAAGATGAAATAGGATGTTATTAAAAATAATTAGGTCCAAGATGACCAAAGCAAATTTACCAATCACTTTTTGGGGTGATGCATTGCTAGCAACTACCTATGTATTTAATCGTGTGCCCACGAAATCAGTTACTAGTACACCATATAAGTTGTGGACTAATAGGAGACCTGATGTGTTAAGTCTTAGACCTTAGAGGTGTGTAGCCTATGTTCATGATATCTCTCATAAACACAAGAAATTAGGACCAAGAGGGAGAAAAAGTATTTTTATTAGATACTCAGAACACTAAAAGAGATACATGTTCATTGGGTGTAACTGAAATTGAATCACGAGATGTAACATTCTTAGATAATGATTTTCCCAAGTAAGGTAAAATAGGTAAAGATCTATTGTTATATGAGTCGCTTGATCGGAATGAATCTATTATGAAGAATCAAGACGAGAAACTTCAACCAAGTGGGAGCAATTCTACAGAAAGGTTCTCTATGATGACTAATCCAAGTGGGAGTAATCAGATTAATCATGAATTTGTTTGTAATGAACCTTATTTAAGACAAAGTAATCGAGGAATAATTCCCCGACGTCATTTTGAGATTGAAGGAGAAATTAATATGATTGTTCGGTAAGAGGAAGAAGAGCTAAGGAATGTAAATGAGGCTCTTACTGGCCCTGCAAAAGAAGAATGGATGAAAGCAATGAAAGAAAAAATGTCTTCTTTAAGCTCAAATCAACTATGGGACTTGGTTGACCTCCCTGAAGGGCATAAAACAATTGGGAACAAGTGGGTTCTCAAAATTAAGCGAAAAGCTGATGGCAATATTGAAAGATATAAGTCACATCTTGTAGCAATCACACAACAGGAGGGAATTAATTATAAGAAAACTTTTTCACCTGTTGTAAAGTTTGCTTCAATCTGTCTTATTCTGGCTATAGTAGCCAGTATGGATCTTGAATTACATCAAATGGATGTAAAAATTGCTTTTCTCAATGGAGAATTAGATGAAAAAATCTATATGAAACAACTTGAAGGTTTCATCAAGGCAGGTCAAGAAAATAAAGTATGTCGGTTATTAAAATCAATTTATGGCTTGAAGTAATCTTCAAGACAATGGTATATTCGGTTTCATAACTTAATCATTTCGTATGATTTTCAAATGATCGATGAAGACCATTGTGTGTATGTTAAGAGATCCAAAGATAAATTCGCAATTTTATTTTTATACGTGGATGATATATTGATTGTTTAAAATGACTGTGTGTTTCTTACGCAAATTAAACATTGGTTATCATCTGAATTTGAAATGAAAGGCATGGGTGAAGCGGTATATATTCTTGGAGTCAAGATTTCAAGAGATCGTTCTAAGAGATTGCTATCGCTTTCACAAGCAATGTACATTTAAAGAATTCTTGAACGAATCCGTATAAAAGATTCCAAACTAATTGATAATCCGATTGCTAAAAATGAAGGCCTTAGTAAGAGAAATTGTCATTCAATGCCACAAGAACGGGAACAAATGAAGAATGTTCCCTACTCTAGTGTAGTTGGAAGTCTTATGTACGCAATGATGTGGACAAGACCAAATATTTGTTACGTTGTTAAGATGGTGAGCAGATATCAATCAAATTCAAGCCAAGCACATTAGAAAGCAGTAAAGAGAATATTGAGGTATTTAAAAGGAACTGTGGACTATGCATTACGTTATTAAGGCAATGATCTACGTATAGAAGGGTATACAGATGCAGACTGGGGAAGAGATTTAGATGAAAGGAAATCTACCTCAGGATATATATTCTTACTAAACCACGGAGCAATATCATGAAAAAGTAAGAAACAATCTTGCGTTGCATTATCCACAATGAAAGCTGAATTTATAGCATTTTCAACTGTAGTATAAGAGACTGTGTGGCTTCATCAATTCTTAGTGCATTTGGGAGTCATTAAAAGCGAAATTAATCTAGCGACCATCAACTGTAATAGTCAATCTGCAATCGCTTAAACTAAAGACCCCAAATTTCATTGTAAGATAAAGCACATAGATACCAAGTATAATTATGTGAAAGATACAGCTGCATAGAAGTGAACATGAAATATATATCTATGCGAGATATGATAGCAGACCCAATGACAAAGCCAAATTCTATAGATGCATACATTGGTTATGTAAAGTCACTAGGACTACGTAGATGCTGAAATGTACTAATAAACATTTCTTTGTGTATGTTCACTTATTATAATGTCATATTTTGGATATAATGTATGATGAAGACTATACATTGTGTATCATTTGATTCATGAATATATATATTTTGGAATGAATCATAAGTACATGAGACAGATTATAGATTGGCCCTTTCACATAGAAAATCACCTTTGGTGTTTATGCTCACTAGAGATGAGGCATGTTTAAAGTTTATTATCTAGGTGATAATTGAGAGCAAGAAACTTAAACCATAAATGTCACGAGAAAATTGGTTCAACGTGATTTTTTAATTACTATATCTGTCTTACGTTGCCAGATGTGAGTTCAGAATAGGTTTTGAGTAGATAAGTGAACTCAAGTTAAACATTAAGTATGTTTGAACTATCATCTGTATGGTATTTCTTGAATGAAAGATGTTCAAGTTAAACAAAGTAGGTAAATACCATAGCACATGACTCGTACCATGTGTGCACAATTGACTAAAGAAAGGGATTGATGTAAGTTGCCAAATCTCATCTTACGTTGTGTGAGACCCTTGAGGATGAGAAGAACCTGATCATATACCATTATGACTCTTGTTTCATTCTTGAGAATTGAATTTAAGGTTTGCTACTTTAGGTTATTGCAAAAGATCATGCAAGATGTGATCCTATGGAATAATTCTAAGAAAGAAAATTAAATTTAATTAAAAAAAGAATTGAGAACAAAGGAAGGTCATTTATTTTAGATCATTGACTCGCATGAAAAGTATTCATAGATGATCATCGTCTCTTTAGTAGAGAATATTTGAATGCAGTCTAACTCAAGAAACTAAATGAGATCAAAGAAAAATGCAAATGCGAGATATGACTTAAAGTATAGCATACAATATCTACTCCAGGACACTTAAGTTCTAGGATCAATTTGTTAATCGAGATGTCATATACTCCTAATAGATATATGGAAATGTGCTCTCGTTGTATGCTGGTCATACCGGTTATTGAACAAATATGAGCACTGCAAAGTTTTTCTTTTAATGAGATTAAACCCATCATATGTGAGTGAGAGATAATGACTCATATACACCCATGAAGGGTATTAGGGTCAATCTTCTTAAAATAACTACCAAAGGTAGTTATATGAAGACCGTATGCACGAAACGTTATACACATACATCTGTGTATGTTAACTTCTTCTAAGTAAGTATACAGAAGAATAGAAACAAAGAACTCTGAGTCAATTAGTAACAAAAAGTTTTTTGACTGGTGGAATCACAACAAGAATCCAAGTACGTGATTCTTTGTTTTTATATGCATATGAAACGATCTTGTTTAATATAATCTACGTGATGATGTTATAGTATATATTTACTAACAAATATTTATGTTCTAAATGGTTTTCCTTAATGTTATTTGAGCAGATGTCTTATCTTGAACATGCAACTACCTCACTTAAATATATCATTTGCATCGACACAAGAGCTTCATCTATCATGACTAGTTACAACACTCTTTACAATTTGTATTTTAATTAAGATATTTTATTTTATGAGGATAGTTGCCGCACATCAAAAATACAATTGCCCCACCTAACTAGACCAATTACATAATTATTGCGTACCTAATATCATCAAGAAGAGAGAGAGAGAGAGTTGTCTAAAAGATTGAGACAAAAAGAGAGGGAGAGAAGGAGATAAAAAGAAAAAGAATAGGAAGAGACAAGTTTTACAAGTTCTTAAATAAAAGAAAAAACGAATGATAGAGAAAGAAAAAGAGAAAAAGAGAGAATTATAAATATAAGGAATACAAATTTTAAAGAATACGAAAAATTTGACACAAATAAAATTAGAGACAAAGAGGATATGTAAAAAGTAAAGAAAAAGATATAAAAATTAAAAAGAAAAAAGAATAATTAGAAGTAAAAAAGGAATAATTAAAAATGGAAAAAAAATAAGTGAAAAATAAAAAAGAATTTTTTTAAGAGAAAGAAACAAAAAAAGTTTTATATGATAAAAAGTAAAAAAAAAAGAAGAATTAGAAATATCTACAATAAATTTTTACTAGACATTTAAAAATATGTTATCTTTATTCAATAAATAAATCAAAGTTTATTTTTATTCAACAAGTGTGAATCAAAAAAGTATCTTACTCAATTTTTTATTTAACTTATAAAAAAGTTAAGTTAATTAGTGTTAGATTTCATAAATAGATTTATAGGCATTAACATCGTTTTGTTACAAAAAGACGACTTAATTGTATATTAATCCTTTGACTAATTCAATATTAACTCTCTCTTCAATTTTAATTTTTAGAACATAGCAGATTGATTCCAGCCTTTTCTTTCACTCTCCCTCCATTTAATCCTAGATACGTTCAACAAATTCTTTAAATTGCAGCAGACGCAGATGAGGATTAAGGATAATGGAATCCAGTTTGGTTTGTTATTATCTTAAACAGCTTTCTCATACGTATTACAGCTCCAGATCTTGGAGAATTTACAACGTTAATGTGAAAACAATCATTACAGGAAGCACTGTTTTTCATAGCAAGACGACCGTCCGATTCTCTAAGCTCCGAACAACCTGTATGTGTCAGTGTCAGACCAAAAATGGCGTCAGAATCAGCTGCTGCTCTGTGCTCAAATCCTGAACAATCAGGTGCGTTGCAGATATACCATTCTTACCTTTGTATACGAGAGTGAGAACGCCTAGTGCTACACAAGTCAAACATGCATACGTATTAGTTCGCTCAGACACTTGCCTCGTATTAATAAAGATGACAAGTTTTTATGTTCCATGTGAGTTATAGCTGATGATTATGACAATCATATCTGTTCTCGTTGTTAATGGCAGCTAATTTTCAACACCATTCCAGTGATCACTACATAACCAGAAACAGATGGAAACAAGATTGATGATACATATCAGATTGTTTAAACATGATGGTTTATTCTTTCTTTTCCCTTGAAGGGGTTTTTCTGACACTGACACAGAACAGTTTGGTATAGAGATTATTGTCTAAAAGGAATTGCTTTTGTGGCGAGTGGACTTTACTTGCCTTGGCTTATCCGCTGGCTTTGATGGTGGTGGCTGAGCTTCTTCACTTGGGATTGGTATATTCGTCACCTGAAACGTTTCACAGCATATAAATTCAGTAGTTCTACTGTTTCATGTGTTTTCTTCTTTTTTTTTCAGAAATTCTACTGAACATCAGTGTATATTAAGTACATACCAATCTCCTGAATTGGAGATTATAGAGCATTTGAATGTATCTCTGCTTTGCTCGTTTCGGCTCTTTGTTCAAGTGCCTCCAGAAACTATAGATTTTACCCATATTCAACAACTTATTGGCGTAGATCTTCCATGTGTAGCTGGAACACAAATCCAGAACAAAATTCAGATTTTGATAGTTGAGAAGATAGAAGGAAAAGGCACGGAACAGAGTGCAGTTACCATTCATTTATACGTTTCAGCCCCTCTGTGGAGAACTTATGCCAGTAACCTGCATCAACCTTGCAGTTCTCAAAGAAATCAGCAATCTTGTTGCTCGAATCTTCTCCATTATTGGGATCAATATGGAACCCTGAGACACCATCCACAATTATTTCTGCCGGACCCCCTTGATTGGTTGCAAAAGTTGGTAAGCCACAATTCATGGCCTCAATGACTGTAAGTCCAAAAGCTTCATAGAGTGCTGGCTGCACAAAAGCTCCTTTTGTGTCAGCAATTACACGGTAGACTTCTCCATTGCGGTGTCTGTCAGTCTGTGCAGCTATCCATCTGATCTGACCCTTGAGTTGGTATTTTTCAATCAATTCGTGCATCTTCTTAATTTCAGACATTTCTTCTCTATCTTTGGATTTGGATGGATCAAAGAATCCCCCAACTATAACAAGGTTAACCAAGTTCCTGAGCCTTTTATTCTTCCCATACCACTCGGTTAATCCAGTAAGGTTTTTCACTACATCGAGCCTTGCCATTGAGAAGATGATTGGTTTCTTTCGGTCTGCTAGATACCCACTGTTATTTAAATGCATTAAAGTTAGATTGCTTAACTTTGTTGCCAATGCTGCAGTAATGTAAATGATTCTAAGACTTCGACTCTAGGGCTTACATGTGTTCTTGATTGTCCTCTTTACTATACAATAGTTCTTCAATGGCTGGATGGAACTTTGTCAGCCGATTCTGTTTATCCGTGTAAGGGAAATAGACTGATTGGTCAGCCCCAGGGGCAGCAATATTCAATTTAGGATCGAAGACACTGATGCCTGAAACAACTCTGCACAGCCCTGGCATTGTGAATGCAACATGACTCTCATATTGGCCAGGTCTTTCTTTGCTGCAACACAGATCAATCTAATCAGCACAACATTGGCTTCTTGATTAAAGTTCTATGTACTGACAAAAAACATGATCAATTTACTCACCTTCCTGCTATCTCTTGGAATGTGCTTGCTATGACAAAATCAGCTGCGTTCATCGAAATTGTGTCAGCCATGAATTGACACGAGAAGTGATACTTGCGATCGAATTCCTTCCATTTGATGTCTGAATCTTCATACTTTGTCTTCTCCAAAGCATGTGCTATAGTTGCCTGATTCCAGAAAAATTCAGAGTAAGCACATGTTTCACTTAAAACAAGTACAAAAAAAGTAGCACATAAGACCAACAAACATGTATGGAACCTGAGTTATCCCAAGTTTACTAGCCATCAGAGTTGCTGCCAAATTCCCATCTGTATAATTTCCAATGATAAGGTCTGGTTTCCCTTCCAAGAGGTCTAGGATCTTGACTGTAACGTCCTAGAGTGTTATAAAAGAGTAGATGATGATGATGATTAGTAGTAATCACAGACCATTAATTATGATGATTAGTAGTAATCACAGACCATTAATTAATTGAAGTAATGATCGGTACTTGCCTGCGTAAACCTCTCAATATAGGGATAGATATCAAAACGAGAAACCCACTGGCGTAGAATCCCTTTTTCTGTTCTAAAGGGCACCCTGATGATATGTGAATGCTTTGTACCATCGATTGCTTCAAGCTCTTGGTTGCACTTGGTTCCACGAGCATCAGGAATGAGTCTTGTAACCTGTTTGCTCCAGAACATTAATACGCTTACTTCAAGCAAGCGACCTGCAGTAGCTAATCAGGTATACATTCCTTGCTTTGTAATAAACTTACCACAAAGATTTGAGGCTTGAAACTAAGCCCTTGTTGTTTTATCCTGAGTAACAATTCGTCTTCCACGGCTTTCACTTGATCCAAAATGTAGACTACCTGATCATATTAGCAGAATAGGCTTCTCATGAATGCGAGATCAATATCTACCAGTTTCGTCTAACGTATTAAGGGAAATACGTACCTGACCACCAGTATCTGGCAAGCCGAGGACGTCAGCTTGACCAAAGTATCCGTGAGGAGAGAAAATTACAACATTGAATATGGTAGGTAGCCTACTAAAGAGCTTCTCCATGTTATATGGATCGGGTGCTTGGAGTACTTCTGATAGCGATCGCATTGTCTCCTTTACTCTCTCTGCAGTATCACCCCAGCCCTTCTCGAACCCCCATTCTTTAAAGCTGCAAAAGAGGATCAATTTTAAGCAGTTTTTGCCAGAAAAATTCCCCTCAAAAACTTAAAAAGATAACTGGAATCAATTAACCTGAGCTCGAAATCCTGATAGGGGGTGTCCTTTGGAAGTCCTGATAAGTAGACTTCAGCAACAATGAGTGCCATCTGAAGCTTGGCAGGAGAACTAAGGGCCTCATTTATCATAAGTTTCTGTGACCATATAGAAGAATTAAAACCTTATTCAACTCAAATATGCAATCAGCTAGTGGGGGCTTTTATTAAAATATCCTCTTACTTCTCCTTGATGATTCAGGGATATTAAGTAATCCACCAGAGGTTGAGCATTTTCCAGGCGACCACTTAGCTTAGAAGTAAAGAACTTGGAGACAAATTTGACTCCATTTCCAATGGAAGAAGATAAACTCAGATGAGGAATAGAGAAATCAAATGCTCCAAAATCCAGTTCCAGTGCATGCTCGTCCTTGGCCCTGCAAGTGCCAGAAAAGCTCTTTGACTTGCTCGAGCATTTCTACGTTCTTCTACTTTTGATTAGGTAACACAAGTAGAGAAGAGTTGAAGATGAAAAAAATTGCTTACCAGTTCTCATCAAAAACCATTTCCTTGAACTTGAGGTAGTCTGTCGACGTGATCGCATCAACAGCCAGGCCGACAGAGTTCACCTTCACGAATTCCCAGAAACCAGGACTTGGTCTTATGGCAAAAGCTACAAATGGGGGATTCACTACAGCTTCCTGCAAACAAAGGCCATGCGAAGTTGTGCCCCCTTTTGGTGGCAGAAAACGAGGGATTTCATATTAAACGCAAAAGAGTAAGCAAAAAGCGAACCTGAGTGGAATACCATATATCTCCAAGAACACCTTCCAAGACCCTGCTTCTCTCATTCTTGTCGTCAATGACGGTCTCCATTTCATCTAGTAGTTGTTGAAGCTTCATTATTCTTCTCCCCTTTTCAACGTACTTGGAGAAACACCTCTTCATGTGGTACCTGCTCTGTTTCAACGCCTCGGGCATGTTGTCAGCCATTGATTCAGAACGTTTCAAGGTTGGTCCAGACGATGAGGCCATTTCAGGAGTAGAAGAAAATTGATATTCAGAAAATGTTTTAACAATCGTTCAGATCTTCACATAGAATTTGAGAAATTCATATGCATTTATAGATATGCAGATGGCAATGCATGCATGTGTGTGTTGAGCATACGTGTTCGGGATGGGTGGTAGCTAGTGATTGTCATTTACTTTACTTGTAAAAAAAAAAAGTGATTGGAATTAAAAAAAAATGCATAAGATCTCTACCTTTAACTCTAAGAAACACGGAGACAAGAAGTTGGGTGCATGAGAGGAGATTCCAGTTCCAGCTGATTAAATGAAAAAGGAAAGGGAAAAACAAAGAATTGACTAAAGCCAATTATACATATTCTTTTCTTTACGTGATCGCAAGAAAGAAATCCAAAGAAAGCCTAAGCTACCATCTTCACGGAAGCCCTTTTTGTTTCAGAGAGGCTACCATCTTTACGGAAGCCCTTTTTGTTTCAGAGAGGGTACCATCTTCACGGAAGCCCTTTTTGTTTCAGAGAGGCTACCACCTTGATGCATTGCATTGAAAGTCTTACATGCATATGCCATACCTAGAAATAACGATATAAGCAGTTTTTGCACGGTGTAGGACGAAAGTACCATTTGCATGTAATATTCCAAACTCTCTTTTCCATGAACAAAAAGAAGAAGCAATTGGCAGGTAGCCAGAAGACAATAGAAAGTTTAAGTGTTAGGAGAATTGGAATCATATGTCGCTACGTGTTATTTTACCTTCTAAAGCACGACAGGCGTAGACCAACCGATGAGTTCCACTTGCTGTAAACCTAAACTGCCATTGACCCTAGTAGTTGTAGTTAAATAAATGACAACTGGACACAGGAAGTTGGATATATCCAATTAGTTGATGATTTTTTTTATTTCTCCACGAGGTGTCTATTGGGCCGAAGCCGGTGATTAATCTCTCTTTGCTGTACTGATACATCTCTTTTGAGAGCTGCAGCTAGCCCAAGAGTTTACTGCATTTCCAAGGACAGAGATCAAACCCAGAATCTCTTAATTAAGCGATAAAGATATGTGTCACCTACGCTAACTGGGTTTCGAATTAGTTGATCTAATAATGCTAAATTTCTACCTAAAGTTCGGGTGCAAAGATGGGTTTCGTACTTGGAAACTCGAGTTCGGTGGTTGGGTCAATGGATTACAGCGAGCATAGCATCCCAGTGCCCTGAACAACCAAAAGAAATACTGGGACGTTTGAGTAATTTCATGAATTCAGCCAGCTAAATACAAATTCAGTGCATTTTCTTTCGAAAGATAACATGATAGTACACAAGTATGCTAACGAAAGTAAGGTTTACACGAGTATGGTGTTCCAGATAATCTAATAAAATGATAGTACACAAGGTTTACACGAGTACAGTGTTCGAGATAATGATAATCTAAGTCATGTTTAAAAATCAACCTAAATAATATAGCGTTACGATTGATCACATTAGTATTTACAAAAAAAAAATACTTATAAATAAATCAACTTATTAATAAATCTGCTATTTAAGATTTCACATATTTTCTTTGCTCTTATTGAATATTTTATGTACCGTGAATGACATACTTTAATAATTTATGATGATCTTTTTAAACAAGTGCAGGCTTATCGACAAATGTCTCTTCTATTACAAAGGCTACCGGGTCGTAAGACTTATCTGGGATATTTTTTTATTAGTGTTTTTTTTCCTTTTGTAAGTAGGGGTGGTAATAATTCAAGTTTGTTTAGGCTTAAAAATTAATGTTAGACCTTAGGTTTGGCCTAAAGCTCAATCAAACCCGAGATTTGGATGGTCCAAAGTTTAATAAGGTTTAGGTACAAATTGATTGTTTTTTAATTTATAAAAATGATGTCGTTGTTTTTTCTGAAGCTTTTCGGCTTCAGGTGAGATTGGACCAAATAGCCTAAATTAATGGTTGATGTAAACAGTAAACTAGTAAAGTATACAGTACAACTGTATAATATACCAATATGAACTATTTTGCAATTCTTAAAAATTTTGGGGACTATTTCATAAATTTAAAAAATTTTCCAAAACGGTATTCGGTATCAACCGATATCGGTACAGTTCCGTTCCAGAACTCAATCTGGTACCGAACCCGATACGGTATTCATAACATTGGATGGATGGTTTGGTTTATGACAATTTTGATGTCTCATAGATTTAATTAGTAATTCATTCTTTACTATACATTTCAAGAATTTTAAAAAATTACAATTTCTTATTTAAACTTAGTTATTCTTGCAACAAAATTTTAAATTACACAGTATTTATTTATTGTCAACTTATTTTCTATTTATATTCTACCTTTTATATGTTCAATATAATATATTTAAATCTTCTTTATAAAATTTGCCTTTCATATTTAAAATTTCTATTATTTAATAACTACTTTTTACAAATTACCAATGTAAAATATTTATAACTGATTAAATTAACTGGGCATTATTAATGCACATCGCGCAGTATTACTCTGCTAGTGTTTTTTTTCCATTGATACTGCAGTTGTTGTAAGCTAATTGCTTTGGGACCCAATACTTGGAGGAAAATCTATCAAAATGATTAATTTTTTTTCAAATTTTCATTTGCAAATACCAGATTTGTCATTCATTGTCAGTTGTAGTATGTAAACTTTGAGCATGTCTGAAGCAAGGGTGAGCACTTTCTACACTTTTGATATGTTAAAATTTTGTTTATTAATTAGTTAGTTTATGAAACATCCTCCTTTGGTTGCCAAAGGTTGAGGTTAACTCTCATTCTTCAGATTACGCCATTTAAAAAGATTTAGGTATTTAAACGGCTATCTGTTTCTCATTTAGATGTTCCATTCTACTTCAATTAGTAGCTCTTATGTCACTTTGCCTACTTTTGTTCCATATTTATTCATCTGTTTTCTTTATAAACATCAACTGTTCCTTTAATCTAACTAGATGAGCAATCCTTTTTAGCTTTCAGAAATGAGTTTGCCACATTGCAAGGTTTAATATCAAGTGTGATGACAACTTCTCAGGGGACAAGACTTTTTGTACCTATAACTTTATACCAAACTTGTTTTATACGATCTCATCCATACAAATATGTGAAACCTAGAAAAATATATGAATAGGATCGTAGAGAACAAAGTTGGTACATAGTTACGGATACAGAAGATTTGATCCCAGCTTTCAGTCCACAAAAAATGCAAGAACTTAAAAATATTAAACCTATCATTTGCAGTTGACCTATTGCTTCTAATTGGAGTTGACCCCAACTCAATCAAGATCCTGATGAATTCATTACAAGCCTTTAACAAACTTTAGAGGTCATCAATCAACACAGACAAGAGACAATTATGTGTATCAGCAAGAGCAGAGCAACACATCTAACATAATGGTTTTCTACAATTTTAGTGTTTGAGAATTAGGGAACATCCTTTCAAATACTTTGGCATCCTAATAACCACTAAGAGATTGACAATTAGGGACTACCAACCATTTTCTGACATAATACGCTAGAGAATTCGCTTGAAATCCTCTTGCTTGGGTACTCTGATCCTACCTATGCCATGAGATCTAAGCCATCTATTTAAATAATACACTAGACAATTTGCTTGAAATCCTCTAGCCTGGATACTCTGATCCTACCTTGTGTCATAAGATCTAGGCCATTCATTTAAATAATACACTAGACAATTCGCTTGAAATCCTCTCAATTGTGCAACAATACTAGGTCACCACTACTGTAAACTAAAGAATAAAGTATATTGGGCTGCTAGTATTGGGGATTTTGTCAAACTGGATTTCCTAACCATAATCCCTTGTTATTCAATACTGAAACTCTGTTCACGGGACAGAGTGACTGTGCTCGGTCGGATGTTCAACAACCCTATCTAGTCCGTGAGAGTTCTTCCACTTCTGAATTATTCTACTCAAGTTATGAACACTCCCACCCGACCACGCCCGCATTCCAATCGCCACTTTCACTACAAACACTCTGATTCTCGGAGATTTTTCCGGTGGACTGCCAGGTAGACTCACGCCCATTCTAATTTTCACCTCGATATATCTTTTTTTTCGTCTCATATCTTCTTTGGTGGGGTTGGTTTTTTTAATTCTTTACAGGGAAAGCTTCCAATTCATGTACGCCAGGCCTTGGCACCACGTCGTTGATTTCTACTCCAATGTCGTCAATGCCCGTTTGTCTCTTTCCGACTTATTCCCCACTAAGGTGTACTCTTTTTCTTTCTCTCGGTTAAAGTTTGAAACTTTGAGCATGCTGAGTGCGTATTGATTGCCCAATATATATCATTGTGGATGGAAGATACTGCTTTCTCCATGATCCTTTTGGAATTTTTCGATTTGTAGTGTAAAATGTTCTTTCCATCAATCCAATTGATCATATCAGAAACACTCATTCTTTTGTATTTTTGTTTTTTTCTTCTTAGTGATGATCATCCGTATTTTGAATGTGATTGGCCTGTACCATATTGTCACTCACAATATTCTTTGAATTATTTCCTTTGTAGCCAAATTTTGTTATTGACGGGGCTGTAACCCCAGAAACTATTGATAAAACTA
>JANVCQ010000007.1:721910-741780 GCA_025531925.1 Erythroxylum plowmanianum
ACATAAATTATTGTAGTTGTATAAATATAAATTAATTTAGTTAATAACTAAATTATTGTGGTGTATTCTTTGAAAAAATTTTGGTGCAAAAATTTGGTGTAAAAAGATTCTAGGAATATTCTACTTTACACCAAATTTGGTGTAAAAATTTGATGCAATGGTTGGAGATGGCCTGACAAGATTGGGCCAAAGTCTGGGCAATAGTGTGAGGGTGAGCGTCATCAGCTTCCGCAAACAAAATCAGATCGTCTGCAAAGAACAGTTGAGATATAGGAGGCCCGTGAGGACTTAGCCGGACCTTTTCACTACTTATTTGACAATCAAAGTACAACTGATAATGGAAGGAAAAAAGACAGAGGTAGGTCAAAGTAGTGTTTTGGTTCTTGACAGAAGAGAGAGCCGTTGGAAAGCCATTTGAAAACGAAGAAGGACGGACGCATCTAATCTAAGTAAGTAAAGATTAATATGCATAAAGACGAATGTCTTTGTCTGTCAATATAAAGATATTATGGGGCCTCAGACTGAGCAACAGACAAATAAATATTCAATAGTAACGGTCGGTTATCCTTTCTCAAACAAACGGAAACGGAAACGGCTCTATTTTTTTGAAGCGAGCGAGCGAGTGAGGTCAGCCCGCGTCTGCGTCTCACTCTAAATTTTGAAATGTCTTTTAAAAAGCTTTTATTCTTTTCTCGGTAAACGAGCTCTTCTTTCTGTTCTTCCGCCTCTATTTTTGAACCTCTTCCAATCTTTTTCTGTTTTTCAAAACCATCTCTTATGAATCCAATCACACTTCTCTGATAGAATACATCCTGATCCATCCTTCTTCCAAGTCAATGGGTACTTGTCTCAGCAAGAAAACACCTTCTTCTTCTCCTTTGAAACAACCCACACCACCACCACAACCACAACCAAACCACGTCGTAGTGCATCCGGTCAAGTCTTGTAAAAATGACACGGTCGATAAGGTGGAGGATAAGGAGCAGAAGCAGAAGAAGATGATGGTTGAGGAAGCAGATCCTAGGGTTGAAGCACCCAGAAAAGTGGAAGAAGGAGATGAGAGGGTGGTGAAGAAGAAGGAGGTGTTTGTAATCAAACACAGGAAGAGCCATGATAGAGAGAGAAGTGCGGAAGTGGAAGAGAGTGGGGGGCATGATAAAATTGATGACATGGGGAAAGTGAGGACGACGGAGGACGAGGTGGAGGATGAGGTGGACGCCATTCTCATCCAATGTGGAAGGCTCAGCCGCAGCAACTCCTCTGGTGCCGGAAAGACTATTTCTTCTTCTGGTAGGAAGTACAGTGGTTCCAAAAGGAGTTTCGATTTCGACCAAGAAGGCGGCGACCTTGCGGCTGCTGGTGATGACGATGATGTTACGGATGAGAAGAGGCAGCACCGCCAGCGTAACCGTCAACGTCAATCTCCTCAGGGAAGGAGGCGGACGCGGACACCCAGTAGGGAAAGAGAGCAGAATCAGCGATCAGGAAGCAGAGAGAGAGGGAATGGAAGACGTGTGAGTAGATCACCTGGTAGGAGATCCGAAGGAGCAACCACAACTGCTACTCCAATCGTGACTAGTAATAACGCTAGTGATAGTCATAACGTTGCTTCAGGCAGTGTGAAAAGACCAGCCAAGATGGTATCTGTTCCTCCAACTGTCTCGTCCCTGGCGATGGATAAGAGCAATGAATCACAAGCAGCAGTAGCTGGTTCAAGTTCAAACACTATCAAACGTATATCTGTGAAAAGAGGTGTCGAGGCCGCGGGCCATAGAAGTTCCGCGTCCCCACGTTCTCAGTCTCCTGCTAGACCGATTGCTAATGGCAGCAACAACCAGCAGCCTTCGCTTAGCAGGAGCTCATCTAGGAAAGCTGAACATTCGCCCTACAGGAGAAACCCATTGACTGATATTGACACCAACGTTCTCCCACCACCCACTGCCAACAAGCCTACAGGGACCAACAACACACTAACCAAAGCCAAGGATGTTCAGACTCAGGTATATATTTCATGCTTCCACTATTATTTCAAACTCAGGGGATGTCAAATTTTATGTCTTTTGAATTCGGATGCAGAAAGCAAGTTATGAGATGGCCAACAGAGCCATTACTAATTCCACCAAGGTTGCCAAGGAACAGCCCACGGAAGAATTTAATGCCGTTTTGACCACCACTCTCGTACCCGAAAGCTTGAATCCTCACAGCTCATCAAGAAGCAGGTCTGCTAGGCAATCTCGGGACCTAGACTTCAATCCTGAAGCTTTATTGAACCCACCACCATCTTCCTACACTGCACTTTTGCTTCAAGATATCCACAATTTCCACCAAAAGAACAACACAAACACCCCTTCTTTCTCACTTCCACCATGCGTTTCCAAGGCTTGCTCTATCCTTGAAGCAGTTGCAGACCTTAACTCCAGCACAAGCTCAAATCTTTCAGACCCCAAAACTTCTGATGACAAGAGAAGCCATGTTGCAGCAGTTGCAAATCTTGTTGGAAAGAAAGTGTCAGAGGTCAAAGAACCATTTGTAGAATCTGAAATACTTTCAACCGATGATATAATGGAGCCTAGCTTTCACAAGTATGTGACAGTGAGGAGGGGTGGCACCACCTTATGTGGTGGTGAAGATATGGATGGCCAAGAATCCTCTGGCAGCAATAGCTTTGTGGGCTGCAGCCAACAGCAATGGGGTGTTTCTGCCTCCTCGTGGGAACCCAATTCTGCAGATTCAACAGATCGTTGGACTTCCAGATCTAATCACAAAGACGATGATGAGAAGAGTCCACTGGGATTCCAAAGGCATACAACACCTGAACCGGGCCGCAATATGGAGGAAGCCAGGAGAGGATTCAGTGGGCAAAGGACAGGAATTGGACGTGGAAGAGCTGGCACTGCAAGAAATGTCCAACCGTCTCCTGTTGTTGTCGCAGCAAGTGCTTCAACCTAAGTCGTCCTCTAGCCGACCGACAGAGATGTGATTGTTGTTTCTCATATACTCAGCTCAAGTTTTCAGTTGTGTACATCCTGGATTGTTGGAAGTTGCAAACTTACAACTAATTGTTCTGGATTTTGGTTGATTGAAAGCAATTCATTTTTCTCATGTCCTTTTCCTTGTTAATTCCTTGTTTCTTAATCTTTCTTCCAAATTCCAATCATTAGTCATTAAATAAAATGATAGCTCAATTTCATCCTTACAGGGAAAAAGCCCTTTTTCAGGTTTTTTTTTTTCCAGTTCTCTGACGGACTTGCAACTTCAGTCTGAAGTTGTTTAGAAATATGTGAATCAAGTAATGTTCTTTGTTAATAGGTAGTGACTCTTCTCTTTCACAAACATTGTTTGATTATAATGGAGCCACCATCCATTCTTCCACTGTTAAAACAGAAAAATTCAGGCTCTCCTCATTTCAGAGTTCAGAAATGAAGGCTTTTCAAGCTTTTAAGTTTCCACTAGAAAGGACACAAGAAAGGAGCAAGCAACAGGAAGAGGTCTTAACAAATTATCATGACGCCATTACAATTATTCCAAAACTTTCCTGCATTACACAACCAATCTAAGCAACTTACAAGAAAATTAGAGCAGGCTATTTTGAAAAATTCATGAAGCAGTAGCTCATTCAGTTTTAAACCTTAGCCATCACAGAAGTCCAACCGTGTGTCCAAATGTTTGCAGAACTAAATCCTTTAGCCCTTCATGGAGGTTGCTTTCACTCTTACAGATGGAATAACGGATCCACCGAAACTGAGAACCCAACGTGTAGCCAATAATTGATGCAAATCCTATACAGTGGTTCCAAGCATAAGAAGTATAGTCCTAACATAGAAGTTACTTGAGGAAATGACTCAGTGCTTGACCAACTTCACCCTGACATCACTCAACCATTTCAAGTCACATTCATAGATTATAGATACATGATAACTTCTGAAGATAGCAATATAGGATTTCAGTGATTCCTGACCATATTAGCAATCCATGGCTAAAGTTTCATTCTTACTCTTGTCAACTTGATTCTTCAATTCATTATAGACGTACCCTATTAATGCTCTCAGTACAGAAGCATGGCACCAGAACCAAAAGACGAACTCTATGATGCCTGCTTAGCTTATCTATGGACCAAAACTGATCACTGTTTCACTCAATACTCTTGCGGTAATTAACCATGTATATTGCAACCACAGTAATGGAAGCCCCAACCAGTTGCAAAGGTGAGAAGGTCTCACTAAGATATAGAAACCTGGAATTAGAAATATGAATATTAGGAATGCACTATTTACAAGCTGTAGCTGCCATAACAGACCAGAAAGTTTGTGTTTGAAGCATCTTACCCAAAGATTGAAGCAAACATGGGGGTTAGAAAAGTCAGGGAACTAAGCATCGTTAAGCTTCCTGAAAAATTAACTATCCAAATTAGTTTGAACAATAAATCTAAAGTTAAACTCGAAGTATCGTGTACAGCAGAACGGGGAGTATGAAAAAGTCGATGGTGACATAGTGTAGACAACTTTAGTTTAGATTAAGAAAAGAAGACAAGTAAAAAAGGGAAAATTTCAAAATTGAATTTCAGTAGGCTCAACCTTTTGTTGCATTGTAAAAGTAAATCCCATAACTGATGGCACTACCAAAAATTGATGTATATAGGAGGGCCAATATATCAGTTGTTGTAAGCTCCGTAAGACTTCCCTCAAAAGCAGGATCATGATTGAGAAAGGAGATAAGCAAGAGAGGAAGACCTCCGACAACCATGTGCTGCAAACAGAATTGCAAGAGAGACGTTATGCCATTCCTTTGCTTGGCTTAAATTCATCAGAATACAGAATAAGTTAATTAAAAGTAGAACAAATTTCAAAGACCAAAATCCACAGTAGTGTTGAATACAGGAACATGTATGGAAGTTGAGTACAATAATTTGTGATTCGCAATCCATTTAAAGCCTCCAGAGAGTAAAGCCACTACCACTTAAGATTACAGAGAGAGAGTAATTTTTAGTAATGATAATAGGTTATGAGTTCTGAGAGGAATTAAAGAGACAATCACTGTACCAACCAAGTTTCAATTACCAATTCATCAGCCGTCTCTTTACTACCATGATAGAACTAGACAGGAAATCCAGATGTAGAAATATTGAAATAAATTCAGATTCAATGTAACCCAATGCGGGGAAAATTCTGTATCTCTAATTGACAATATTGTCACATGGCCATAGCCATGCCCCTTCAGTGTAAAAAGATATAATCATGAAAATTTCCATTACTAAAACATTAGTTTCATAGTATTACCATCTACAATTGTACTGAGACATCGATACGAAGTTCTATAAAAGAACATCTATAAGCTCTAGGTCTGCACATAAGAGATAAATCTTGGATGGATGTCATGGATTAGGATAGCCTACCCATCCAGTTGCCATTACAGGATCAGAGTACTTTGTAACCCAGCGAACCATGACCGTACCAACTGCCATGCTCTGAGCTGCAAGAAGCATCCACCATTCTCCGCTTCCCCATAGAGAAAAATTATTCTCATCAAAAGTCAATGTTGGTACCTAGAGAGGCAAGTATATCCCTAGTTGCAATCAGATGCAAATAATTGTTTACCAAGAATATATTTTCACTTGCATAGTAGCCACTAAGCTGTAAATTGATTATACTACCTCAAGAACAGAACAGAACCAGCAAATACTTGTAAGCATCTGAGTCTAATAGAATTCCTGATTGATAAAGCTACCAATAATGCTCCAAGAAGGACAATATTAAAGGGGATCTGTAGTTTTATCATCTGGTTAAACAAACATTTTCCTTTTGTATTATATTGACAAAGTCTACTTCACAGGTGTGACAAAAATGAGATCTACCAACTTTTTTTTTACTTTTTAACCAAAACTAGTGAGGTGTTTTAAGATGTTGAAACGAAATCATAGCATCCAAATATCGATCACTGACATATGAAGGCTGAAGAGATTATTTTGAGTGGTTACCTCAAGAAGTACAAGTCCTATTACACCAAGAACAAGTCCTGCAACTCCAACAAACCCGATGGACTCACCAAATAAAAATGTAGCAAGTATTGCAACTGTCAAGGGTTGCGAATCAATTATAACCTGCAGTAAACAGAAAACATGGATTCTCATTAGTTTGAAAAGACTCGCCAAAATAAATTTCTATAATCAAATCAACCATTCTTGTATCTCCTTCTCTCCGATAAAGTACCAGCTCTACATTTTAGGGCTGAATTGAATTGATAGCAAGATATTCACCTCCAAGATAAAATTGAGTTTCTTCTCTTTAGACTTTTAATTCAACGCTTCTTTCCTGACTGACTATGGTACTCGTTATTGGACCAGTTACTTTCCAAAATTCAACAGTTGTGTTGATTGATATATTGGTCCAAGTACCCTTATTCCCACGTAAAAAGAAACTAAGATGAAGTTGAAGTTGAATTCCGGTTAACATGTGTAAAGAAGCAAACATACACTGCCCAAACCTGCTGTTGTCCGCTGCAAGCCTTCCGCAAGAAACCCCTGTGATTTTCACACAAAAGAAAAAAAGAGCATACTTTAAACAAAATTTCAGATGGAAATCAACATATATATATGTTTATCTGTAGAGAACAGCCAGAACAGATAATGGATGCTTGTGGCGTACCTGAAAGAAGGTAGCGTCAACAAGGGCAAAGAGAAAGATGGAAAGCCAAGCAGTGAAACCAGAGGGCATAGGCCTGCCATTGGAGATAGCAAATGCAACCAAAAGGAAACCAGCAGGAATTAGACGAAAAGAGGCCACAAAGAAAGGGCCTACCATTGGCAACACCTCCTTCATAGCCACCATTGCAGTTCCCCAAAAGAAGAATGGACTCACCAAAACTCCAGCCTCCATTGCCCTTTTCAGTACATCCAATTCCACTGCATCTTTAACATCCTCTTGTTCTTCTTCTTTTTGTTTAAGACTGCCATTACTAAACGCCGCCGAACCTTCTGTTTCAGAAGAGACAACACACTCGACATCCAACCCCGTCCCGACGCAATCAATAAGATCCTGTTGATCAATGGCGGCGGTTGATGATTCCTCCGTGTTTCTACTGCTAGTGGTGCAATTGGCAATAAGGAACTCGCCCCTCCTTCCTTTACGATGATAAGAAGAAGAGAGTGATGCATAGAAGTTGAAAGCATTCCCGTTACGGGTTGCTTCCTGACACGAATTATGAACAACATGTAAACCATTTCGTAAAGAAGAAGAAAAAGAAGTGGTCTTTATAGAATTAAGAAGTTGGGAAGTTGGTACAGAGCAGGATAAACAAGGGGAAGACATCGTTACCCTCATCACCTCACTAAATTTTATGTTATGTTAGTTCTTCAGACTCACATAGAGAGACACCTTCAATCAGATATCAGAATAACCGGTGGTGAATCTGAAGCCCACGTGAGCTTGAAGTGTCTTGTCCCCTGTCTCCCTCTCCCTCTCTCTCTCACAATCAGACAATTATTAAATATATTTATTACAAATTATTTAATGATCTTATAATTTTAGATTTTTTTTTTCTGTTTTTCATGTTTTTGTATGATTCAAAGATGAGTTCTTTGATGCTTTATCTCTCTCTTATCATCTAGATATTGATGCTTTTCTAAAGATAAAGAGATGTTATATTTCGTTGTATTTTAGTTTAAAAATATTTTTTAAAAAGTTGAGTTATATTATATTTTTATTTATTTATGTATTTATTGTAATTTTATTTATATAATAATTTAGCGTGTCAATTTTACTTATTTACTCTTTTAACCTGCATCATTCTTTTATTGTCACATCTACAGATAGGTTTATCAGAAATAACCTCTCTATTATGTAAGGATAAGATTGCATCCTATCAGATTTTCTTAGACTCCACTTTATTGCGGGAATTCAGATTGAGTGTTATAATGATGATGATCTATTATAAATTATAATAGACAATTTTCATTTAATTAAATGAAAATGAAATCAATTATAACGTGGATACTATCTCTAATGCATATGAATTTGATATCTTCAAATATATGTAAATATATGTACAACAAAATTTTAAATGTGATTCTCGCTAAGTTGATATCAATTATTCATAATGTATTAGTATGAAAACAGTCTCTCTACTGATTAGGGATAACGTTGTATATTATTAGACCTCTTTAGACTTCGTATATTAGCGTGACTTTCATTTAATTGTTATTATATGATGTACTAGCCTATTGTGTAAAGGTTTATATCATATATCTCCCTTTTATAAGAATTCAACCTACTTTTTTTTTCAGTTAACTAATTTGGGCAAGCCTTGATGTGATATGTATATCTGATGTGATAAGAATCAAGTATTGTTACTAACAAAGTTTCTATTATTTAATTTAAAAAATAAATAATTTATTTAAAATAGATAGGATTAACTAAACTAAAAATACTAATACAAAATAACAAAACCAAAGTAAATAATAAGAAAGAAAGAATCCATTAATAATCAAGATCCAAACCAAGAATATCTTAAAACCTTTGTATCTATATTTATCTTGATTCAATGATTAATCCTAATTTCTTAGACCAATAGAAATTTCAAAGTTACAATCATATTTTTTTTCAAGAAGTACAACTCCTATTTAAGTTGATTAATTGATTTTTTTCAATCAAAACCCCTATGAATATATTAATTCATTTTATGAATTCATATTTTAGATTTGATTCTAATTTAGAAGATTTATAAGGTTCTATCTCTACGATTCCATGTTTATTATTCATGTCATAATCTATTCATATATATGATTTCTCAATTCTTATATATAAATATGAAATTGGTTAAAAACACTAGCATATTTTAATTTAACATAAGGTATAACCACGAATTACCTATAAGAAAACTTAGGTCTTTTATTAATTCAAAGAATCAATTCAAACATAATTATAGGATTTGTCTAGTCTAGATCTATCCTAATTTAATTCATACTAAGGTAAAGAAATCGAGCAACAATTAAGAAAGAAAACAAAAAAGAAGAAGTAATTCTCTTGAATTCTTGAAATCTTAAGTTATTTAGTGAATCTTGATAAAATCCCTGACTTAAAAACATCCAGTGAGAGTCCTGCTAAAACGCAGGGTTTGGAGAAGAGTCCTATTAAAACGCAGGGTTTGGAGAGGTTTAACAATGCACAGTCTTATCCTTATTTGATAGAAAAGTTGTTTTCAAACAAATTATACTAGGACTTAATATATTAAAACCCACCTATGCGCAAAAATTACTGTAATATATTAAAAATAAGTAACACCTTCACTTAAATATAAGAATATCATAACTAGATACAAACAATACCTAGCTTCAATGGGCACTATAATAGGACTATATAAATCTCATATCAAGCATAATTATATTAAAAGACACTACCACTCACTATAGATAAGTAACAAATTCACATATTTAAATGCAAACTGTGAAGGACACATATTAGCACATGCCAAGTAATAAGTTGTCTTTCAAAAGTTTTGTTGGACCCAATTAACTGTACATCTGTTACGGTCTAATTGTCCCACATCGATAATAAAAGAAACTAATGTGGGATTTATAGGCTTATAAACTCTCTCACCCTTCAAGCTAATTTTTGGAGTTGATTCTCTCATAAGACCTGCAACAACATCCATGTAGTCTATTGTATTCACATTAGAAAATTTAAACGGACAATGTAAAGGACATGAATTGACACATAATTATGTAGCAAATTGTGTCTATTAAAAGTTGTATTGGAAATGGTTAAATACACATTTGTATGGTCAACATGAATATATGTTGAGAAATGCATTTAGACATTGTTTCTAGAGTATCAAGTTTATTTCAAATGACTAAATTGGTGAGGGATGGAGTAAGGGATAAAATGGTATTGTTGTATTATGTTTTTCATAGTGTTAAGTAAGAATTCATATCTCATAGCCTAGCCTAGTGATAATTTACTAGCAGATATACTTTGGTTTTTATGAGTGTTATGTTTGTCTATGATATCTAGTTGTGTTATTGATATTTATGTTTTTACTGTCAAAGTCCACAAAAGAAGGATCAGATTGTAATTAGATAACCATCTCCTTCACTAGACAAAGGAATCTACACAAAGTAGAATTAAAAGCTTGGTCCTTCAGCAGAATTTAAACACCATGAATGCAAAAGCTTTTCAACCAACCCGTTTATCCACTTGTGGGATGTGAATTTTAGTAACAAGTCAATCTGGCAAACTATAACTCCCACTAAAGAGCATAACTGACATCTTCACTCAACCAAATCAAAGGGTTGGTCTTTAACCAAACTGCCCACTTTATCAACAACTGCTACTCCACAAGAGACACAATGCAACATTTTTCCCCTCACCGTGGTTATGGCAATTCCAGTGTCTCCCATACAGTACAGAATCAAAATCACATAACATCTGTACGCCAATCAACCACGAATAAGGAGCCCTCGAAGGGAGCCAGCCAAGCCCCGCTTTCTTACCTGCAAAATTCGAGATGCGGTGAGTTTTTCTCGAAAATTTTCCCACTTTATGCAGTAACTACATTGCACCCCCAGTGAAGTTCTGCCAAATTAGGGAAGTTTATTACCTTCTCGTTGTTAAATAAGTCCTCTGCAATTGCTTCCATTTGCTTTCGCTTCTTCTCTTCTTTCACAGACTCAAGCACCTTGTCAGTCTCGCAATCAGATTCTCTAACCAAAAAAAAAACACAAACTTATAGCAAACAAGATGTTCAGAAAGCAATGAAACAACATTCTGTGTTAAGGAGAAAGGATCTGACTTGTACGGATATTTGGAGAATGGAACCAAATTGTTGAAGCTATTCCCTGACTGAGTATTTCTCTGTGAAAGCAGGACAACACATGAGCATGGCATAAATCAGAAACAGTATTCGTAAAAGCAAAAAGGCGGATAAAGAAAAGGTAATTCCACAGACAATTGTTAAAATAAAGCAAAAAGAAGGGAAATAGCTGCAACATATTTTTTCTTTCCAGACTTCAAAAGGTAAAGTCTAAATCCGACTCTCAATGCGATTTTAACTGCATAACGGGCAATAAATTAACCTGCAACTAATGGCATCATCCAACTACCGTAAGGTTATTCAAACCCAACATGGCGTGCTACCCTTTGTTAAAATTTATATCACCTCAACCAAAAAACAATGATAGAACAGGAGTTGATAGACATAAATTAAGAAGGAAGAATGACACAAAGTTTTTAACTCCTGCTGCAAATAACTACATATAGTCCAAAACAAAGAGCCAAGTGGATCATTATGAAGGAAAACGCTTAAGGTAGCAGCAACAGGGAAGAAAAATACCAATACCTTTCTGAAGCGTTTAAAATTCATGACTCCAATATTTGAAGTAGAACAAATTGGAAAAGGTAAACTCAAATTCTTAGTGATTAGATCTTGGCTGTAAATGACATCACAGTTTCCACTTTCAGACTCGTTATTCTTCTCCAATTTTGCTCTCATGCCACCATCATTGTCCACATTTCTCACAGGACACCTATCCTCTGATTTAACAGAAAGGTCCATGGATGCCCCTACATCGTTTGTGCATCTGGGAGCTTTTATGCCAATATCAGCATGGGCACGAGTTGATGTTGCTGTTTCTAGCTCTGCATCAGAATCTGCTACCACTGTCTCATCTGTGGAGCATGATGATGAAACAGCCACTGGAAGATAACAAATAAGATGCTACATCATCTTGATATGATCAAGAAACATTTAATATGATCATATTCCATGGAGTTACCATTTCATTTACAAATTAAACGAAGAATGATAAATCCAATGTTGTTGAAAAAACATTTCAATCAGCCTAGAGAGAGAATTAAAACCATGGGTAACTATCCAAAGGCCATTGTTGCACTAAGAACATAATCAGTTTTTCTATTTAAGGAAAAGGTTAAAAACACAAAAAGGGATGTTAAACACAAAACAAGATCCCTTAGGATTCAAGACATTAAAAGCCAAAGGTGACTTGGATAGAGGAAACCAAAGTAGCAAGATATGTATCCTGCTAATAGAACTGTCTGGTACAGTTTTTGAAAACACCATCGATTGAAAGAGCAACCATGAAAAGAATAAATACTTACCACACGGAGATGTCAATATAGATGAATCCAGACATCCAGATAATACAGCACATAATAAATCTGCCTCATTAACTCTAGATAATGAACTCCATTTGCTGAAGTGATTAAGCTTATTCACTGATCCACTAGGTATAACACACACCATCTGGCCGTTTCCTCCATAATCCAAACCCTAGATGAAATAATTAAAAGGATATCAAAATCTATGGTACACAAAATACAGACAGCACCATGCCTAAAAGATCCAATCAAATTCTGCAGTCCATGACATATGCTTTGATATATTTCATACCAGAAGCAGCAGAGAACAAAAAGTGTGAAACCAAAACCAAGGAACAAAATGCATATGGATTAAAGACGTATAAAACAACAAATCAAACTTACCCATATCCAACGTTTTGGATACTGAAAATATCTTTATATTGCATCATGGAAATTATAATCAAGATTTCTTAACTTAAAACAAAAACACCATATCTACTAAAATTGTCACGAGTTATTACGAATCTTATACCATGATTAAGTGTATAGCATTACAGTTACAGAGACATGGAATTGATAATTTCTGTTCAAGAAACGTGCAGAAACAAATAAAGAGACAAAGCAACTTCACATCCTTACAGTATACTGATGTATGTGTGCAACTTATTGAATCATATTATACAATCAAGTACTTAAAATATCATGAAGCCTAAAACAACCTGAGCTCTTTTAAAAACTTCAACAAAATTTACTAAGCTCATCCCCAAAAGAAATAAGCAATTACATAACGGTGACAAAATACTGTTGTTAGCAAATGATGGAACCTTTTCATGCAATCTGTCATCGCCATGAACAGAGAATGAAAACATTGTCAATGAAAATCTGAAGTGCATTCAGAGTTCAAAGTCTCAAAACAATAAATGAAGTTTACATTCACAGAGAAAATAAATGAAAGAAAATTAGATTGTGTAACCTTTTCAAGTACCAAATAAAGCAAATAATAATAAAGAAGCAAAATGATGATCAGTCAAGTAAGATTGAATCATTCTTTTCTATATTTTTGCGGCTGCCCAACCTAAAATTGGTGACGTTACTTACAGACATGAAGTTGTCATCAAATATTCACATTAAAAAATCAATCCACAGCCTAATTTCTTGTTTTCTTTTATCTTTCTAAGTTTTCTGAATGTCTTATCAGCAAAGCTACATAGGATCACTTTAAAAGCCTTTAAGTTTTCCCACCAATTTACAGTGGCAAACACAAAGCAGTGAGATGCTTTTAAGTTCGACAAAAGTAGAAAATTTTCATAATTTAACTCCCCTTCTACCTATGGTTTCAAATAAGGGACAGAAAGCAAATTGTCAACACCTGAATATGGAAGTTCTTTAACATCAAGGCTTGCATTTTCTTGGAATCCACAAAATAACCAGATATAAACTCCCGTGAACTTTTTAGCTATATTCACATCTTAGTGACTCTCCAGTAATTTCTGAAGAACACATTCCAAAACACATGTTTTGTTAACCAATAATATAAATGTTAAACATATATATGTGAAATCAGTGCAGAGAAGCAGTTGAGTCTAGTTTTCCAAGTCAGACTTTGACAAATAAACTCTTATTCAGAAACTTTTACTCAAAAATGATTTTTCTTTTTTAAAGCTTTCAAATATCAAAATTCAGCCATGATCCAAGCCAAGTAAAACGACTGTGGAGGAAGCAGTAGAGTTTAGATGTCTGAGTCACCTTTGAGCAGAAAACATTTTTTCAACAGTAAATGTGCTTTTTTCAATTGTTAAAATGCAGCAAAGCTTTCCCACTGAAAGAAGGTAACTTTTATAGGAACTTTAAGGCCCTCTAAGGGAAGCTATGAGTATGTTCATTTCTACAATGTCCCAAGCAACTCTTTTTAGAGCCTAAAGAAGCTCTGTAGTTTTCAGCATTCTTGAAGTTTTGATCTAAGAACCCCTTTCCACTATATCTCCTTGTAACCCATGCAATAACTAGCAAGAAATTCAAATCAATCAGCAAAGATGAAACTATCAAAACTGATATGTAAAAGCTAAAAAAGGAGCTCCCAACTGCTAACCTCGCCAAAATAAAAAAGGAAAATGGCAGACCTGTAACTTAAAAAAACATGTATACATGAACGATCTCAAACTAAGTTGAGAACAGTCCACAAAACCAAACCATAGGATCCCCAAGAGGGACTGGAAATCCAACCCTTATTCCTGTTCCATGGAATAATCTTGTTTAGTAGATGCATAAAGCACAAACACTTGTTAGCATGATTGTGAAGTCAACCAGCCAATCAGCATGATTGGGAGATAATGGGAGAAAGTAGATGAGCAATTATTGGGGCGAGCAGGCCAAGCCAGCCAATTAACATAATTGGAAGATAATAGGACAAAAACAATGAGCAATTATTGGGAGGATCAGGGAAAGGCCTAGTTGGTTGGATTAGTGGTAAGAAACTAGCCAATAACTCAATTAAGATAGCTAAACTTCACATTCTGTAATCTCTCTGAGCTTAACTGGTATTGCTATATCAATGGTTAGCCCACGGTTTCTCTTCCTAAAGATAACCAGGAAAAGATTACAAAGGACTTGACAACATTGCAAATATTTTTTACCAAAAAAAAAAACAGTGCAAATATTTCAGCTGAATGTGTTGCAAAAAACAACTTGGACACACCATGATTCATCCATTGCAATATTCAGATTCCAAAAAAATGTAGTTACCTTGAACAAATCAATTAAACATATGGAGATAAGAAATGTTATTCAAACAAATTAACAAATAAAATTCATAAAGTACTCACCTGACTATTTGAACAAAGTTCTTCAATCAACATAATATTTGAACCAGCTGATTCCAATAAAGACTGCAATCTGTTCCGAGACTTATACTGTAACGGGACAAAAAAGGCATAACTGTATGTCTATAGAGATAGAGATCAGTTACTTGATGGTCAAAGAAAAGTAGCAAGCTTCAACTAGACATATTTTCTGGTTAATCTCAGCAGCATGAATAACAAAACCATCATTAGGAGGCAGATTGTTAAAGTTATGGCTCTGATCATTCAACATCTCCAAACAAACTTAGTAGCCTTATTACCAAAATCATAGCATCTTCCTTTAAGCAAATTAAAAAACGCTAATTCTCTTGGTTCAGTAAATTACCATCAAACTGGCATATCTTACCCCAAGCCAGAAACATAGCAGGTAAATAACAACTAAAAACCTTCCCAATCATTCCCACCACACCCTAGATAAAGGATTTGCATGCACTTGAGAGTGTCAAGTTGATCTTGTGGACCAATATAACTACAGAAAGTCGCTAATACTTTCCATGCCAGATATTGTTAGAGAGATGGTTAAAACTTTTGACTAGAAATTACCATTTTTGATGATTCCAGTATAAAAGTGTAACCTTTCAAACAGTCAGCACGAGTTCCTGAATCTACAATTTTGACAGATACCCCATCCACTGTCAATTTTGGAAGATAACTGCAGAGGAAAACAAATATTGAACACAAAGCGTCATTTCATTGGAAATATGTATGCAACAGTGTACAAATTGGCAACTCACCTATAAGTAAGACCAACATAATACTTACGAGGTCCAGTTCGGAATTTCGGGGACTATGCCTTTTCCTGCCATGAACTAAACATCAGCAAGTGAGAATTAGTAACAGTGTACAAGCTGAAGCAGATGCCTCAGGTAAGATAAGTAAGCATAGTAAGTAGCACTGATGTATCTTTTCATATGTAACAATCAAATACATTGTACAATGATTAATTACTGACCCTCAAACAGTCTATATACGTTTAAGAATACTTCTGTATGGGTAAGGTCTTTGAGATTCATGTAAAGGATGAAATTTTGAAGTGCTTTACAATGTACTAAGTAATTGACGTGATCCCATCTAGCCTTTTTGGTGCAAAGCTTCCACATCTAGAGGAATTATTGTGTCAATCCAGGCTTCGGCCATTACGAGTTGCATTAAATATCAACCCCTTAATAAATTACTAGTGAAATTATGGATCCTTACCTAGACCATGAGCTTGAGATGAAGTTTGTTTATTCCATTAATTTTTTTTTAATTTTAAATCTGATTGGAGACCAAGTTCTATAACGATTGAATTGAAAAAGAAAAATGTTTTTCCTATTTCACAAGTTTTCTCATTGGAATAAAATGAAAAGAAAAATTGCTTCCTTTTTGTCTTGAACTTCGGTTTTCTAGCAGGTCAAAGCAATACACCATAGTGAACCATTGTAACCAATTGTGATCAAGTAAAAGTGTGTGCCTCTATGTTGCCTATATGATCAAATGGCATGACTCTGTTCGAGTTTTGTTGACACATTAATCAAGTTAAACCATTTCAACATGTCTAGGACTTGTAGCGCTTGAGAAGAAGTAAAAGTTGTACATTTAAAAGACTAGCTTCAAGATTCCAATGACTAAGTCTGTTCAGTATCCTAATTTTGTGGACATGGGCTAGATTGCCTAAGGCACTAGGCCTAGCTGAATTTCACTAATGCATCTCATTCTGAGACTCACGAGCAATTACTGACAAATATCAAGCATGCATCTAGATGGAAGAATAAGAGAAGAAGAGGAAGTTATCTAGAATATGGTGCGGAAGGTCCTTCAAACAAGTATTGAAAATGTGGGCATAAATTATGTCTGTACAATAAAATTGTGACCTAAGGCCTAAAATTTCTGAGAATGCCTTTTTCCTATACTCCCCTTTACAATGATCCTCAATTTAGATTTAGTGAAGGAGGAAGGGAAACAAATGATAGGAAAGGAACTAATGATGACACCCCAAATCACCATTCAAGTTTCACATGAATTTTACAAGTTAATGCACCAACTGCAGAAACATTTAGACTAAATTCAAAAAGTAGTTCTCAGCAGGATTAACCTAAATTTTGCAACTACAAAACATTTTTTTAAAGATTTTTTTTTTAAGAAAAACATTTGGTACAAAACATGTATAAACCCAAAGAAGAAATACAATTTCAATTTGATGTTGAAAAGTTGAATCGGTTCCATATAGACATCATTCTACAAGTAAGTAAATCCGTACATGTAAATAGAAATTTAAAAAGCTAAAACTGAAAGTTAATTTAAAAATAGGCAACTACTAAAACTTTATTTAAGGATGAAGTTAATTGCACGTACTTTGTGATATAATAAGTGAACCAAGATACTGTTATATTAAAATCTGGGGCCTAGGGGTAGTTGTCAACAATACAAAGTCCAATGGTGAAAGAATAAATTTCAGAAATGTTTTGGCTAAAATTGAAATTGGAACAATTTTTGTGCTTTTCCCAGATCAAGTCACCATTGGTTCCAATTTTTCAGTTGAACTAATAAGCAGCTATGGCTTTCTATACACTAGAAAAGACGGATAATAGTTCAAGTACCTCAACCCAAGTCTTGAGGACAACAGGTTTCTTAGCAACAATAGCTTCAAGTAGATCTTCTTTCACTGGCATGAGTTCATCCACAAGAACATGTGTGCAGTCTTCGCTGAAATGGTAAGTGATCTGAGCGCCTGTCATGAAAGATTTAAGTAACCAATTATGATATGTGAACAATAAGGCTAAAGAGATTCTAAGCAATAGCTAAAAACTTGGACTAAGAACAGAAATGCCTTAGCTATAGCTAACATCAGTACAGCTGTAAATGTTACACAAAAGAAATTGAAAAATGTTTCACAAATAAGAAATATGAAAGGAAGCAGAAATCTATGGAGAATCTTTAAAAAGGGTGCTGCTAAGTAACATATTGATGAAACCTTCTTGGGACTCAAGGAAGTAGAGGGAAAAGTTGAAGAGGAATAACAGAAAGTAGTCATGAGAAGAAATCAAGGTTCAACTAATCTAAAGGTGGCAAATTGCTCAATTCAATATAAGTTTTTAGTAATACATTTCCGTTCTTCTTATGCACATATCCACTCAAATATCATTCTAGAGCATAAAGATAGAAGCAAGCAGACAACAAATCATAGTGAAGGAAATAAACATTGCCCAATGGTTACACTTCAAATATGAACATAAACCTTTTAGGTAATCTTGAGCTAAAATGGTATGGCTTACTCACCGATGGATGAAATTTTTTCTTGTAAGGGGTCATTCACTTGAAAGGACTCGGCACAGTAGAGGAAAAATAGAAGTGGAACAAAAGAAAACCTGGCAAAAAAAAAAAAAAGTTTCAATCAAAATGGTTATATCACAGGAACTATAGTAGCACATTTGCTTAAGTTCGAATTCACACCAAAAGGATTAAGCTAACTAATAGGAATCAAATCACAACCACCGCTGTCCCTGAGTTGAAACCATATCATTAAATACACTGGAGAATATTAAAAAAAATAAAAGAAAACTGAACAGTCATAAATCAAAAAGCTAAAAACAGAAGATAGTGAACTTACCTATAAGTTGCATTACCAGCTCCAAAGGAAACCAAGTCCCCATTCTTTAAAGTGATTTCTTTGTTGGGGAACTCATGGACCTTATCCTTTGACCCAAGATTTCTACTGATGAAAGTTCCATACTTGGAGCAATCCCGAATGCGGACTTTTGTGGATATGGTAGAACCCAATGAAGAAATCATTTCATCGACAAGAATTTCAGCATGGACACGGGAAACTCCTTTGTCCTTGTTGATAATTACATCACAACCTGAAGATGGAAATCATTGATATGCATAAGAGAGTTGAATAGATGAGAAGAGGCCACCACCATGCTAGAAAAGTGCTGCAAGTACCTTTTCGTCCAACTTTATATGATCCCTTTGTCAAAATGTAATATCTTTCTTCACCTGTCGTAAGAAATCATCCAGCACTCAATAAAAAGAACAGCTTTTTGCTACTTCTAGTTGAACTTCAATACCCAATATCATAGGAAGAACTTGAATGCCTAATATATCACAATAGCAAATAACAGAGAAAAGGAAGCAGACAAGAGACTAAACAAAAAGAGGATGCCTGAAAGAGGATCGGCGGGAGACAGAGCCCAGACCATCGTCCCTTCCTTCTCGCTACTCTAGGTGTTGAGTAGTATTTTGTCTCACATAACTCAATTTAAACTAATTCAGTTTAAAATTGAATATTTATTATAATATTTGTCAAGTGTATAAAAATATTAATATTTAAAAAATCACATAGTTTACACAATGAAACTTTAATTTTTTTCGTCAATTATATTTAATTGATGTTATTTTAAGTTTTAAAATCAAACTAATAACTAAATCAACATTTTTTATATTGATAATTTACGTGGATCACAAATATCTAAAATCTCAAATTATGGTTTGTAGATAGAAAACTTATAAAAAATTTAATTTTATTTAATTTTGTAATATTAGTTAAAATTATTTAAAAAATAATAAAATACATAAACTTTTAATTTATAATAAAGTAACTTAATGTTAACCCTCAATTTAATAATGCTAATCACATAAGTAGAATTATTAAATATATGGCATACAAGTAGAAGGTTGGTGACATGTAAAAAAAGAATTAAAAATGAGGTAAATGATATATGAGATAATTAATCTTAAAGTGTTCAATCTTTTAAGTTTTTTTCTATATAGTGTCTAATCTTTTAAAATTTTCAATTTGAGTAATCTACATTTTAAAACCTTAATAGTTAAGTTCAAAATGTTAGTTATGTTAATAATTTGCTGATTTAGCCTTTGTTTGGATCCTTATTTGCACAAGGGAAAGGAAAGGAAATATTGAGGGGAAAAGAGGGGAAAAGAATG
>JANVCQ010000007.1:748253-776098 GCA_025531925.1 Erythroxylum plowmanianum
TTATAACAGTTACAATCTCAATGAAAGTAAAAACAAGATTGATATGAAACTTTTACCTTTTGTTGGTCAGTCAATATTGTCCAACCAATTCTAGAGCCTGAGTGAGGTACATTTTCTTTCAGCCTTTCAATAAACCACTTCCATGTGACTGTCAACTCAACTTCAACCATAGCCCAAGCAATAGGAAACATTTGATTATTTCCATCTCTTCCCACAGCACATAGAAGTTCACCCTTAGTTTTGGTTTTTAGCCAACATCCATTTAGGCTAAGAAAATTCCTACATCTATGCCTAAACCCATGTTTAATAGCTTCTAAGCATATATAAATTCTTTCAAATGTAGGTGGAGATGTTGGAATTGGCCCAGAAATCGTCAATGTAGTAGTGCTTCCTAGGTTGGTCTGCCTAATCATTCAACATAAGACCAAACCTTCCCAGACTCCTCTTCAATGTTGATCACAACACTGTCTACTATTTTTTTGTTTGCTCTTCTCACCATACTCATAGATACTTCAACACCTAAACAATCTTTAACATAAAATTTGATATCATCATTCTTTAAAAATGGTTTCCTTTTAAGATATCCTTCAACAAGTCAAATAAGATGCTAGTGTTTATCCTGGGATTTATATATACCTTATATAGTCATGATTGTTCCTGAATTTCCTAACTTGAAATAACTGCAACTTCCTATCAAATGTTCCATATATATACCAAGGACAAATCTCTATCCTACATTTACCTTGGACAAAGTTGGGCTATTTTTTGTAAACATAACGATCCTCTTTGTTTTGATGAACAACAAACTCACTGCATACTTAAATTGCAAATGATTAAGAAAAATCATCCCTAATTCAATGTAAGGTTCAATCCTATTTTCATCATAAACAAGGTATTTCCTTTTCCTCCTAGTAGCATCATCTACCATATCATTTACATCACTAACAAGTTCTCCATATTCATCACTGTCATAATATTCAAACAAAACTACCTCATCTTCATCATCTACATCAACTGAATCAGCTTCTTCTGGACCATTACCTTCATCTCGTTGCTTTAAATCCTCTTCAACATCTTCATCCGGACCATTACCTTCATCTCCTTGCTCTAAATCCTATTCATCCTCCTCAACATCTTCATCCGGACCATTACCTTCATCTTCTTGCTCTATATCCTATTCATCCTCTTTAACTTCCATATTTATATCATCTTCATTCTCCATATCTGCATCATTTTCATCCTCCACATTTGGCATATTGTCTAAATTGCCTCCCTCCAAACCCTTCATTATTAACATCCTCACCATTATCTTCAACTACATTACCCTGATTAACCTCATTACATTCATCCTTAATCACTTCAACAGGGGTATCCACATAATGTTCAATATAAATATCAATACCACCAGTACCCATCATCTGACTAACCATCTCTAACACATTAGCTTCATCTTGTACAACTCTCAAACCATTACATAGTTTAAAACTAGGCATAAGATAAAATATCTTTTTCACGTTGTTATACCCACTTCTCTTACATACATCAACCAGCTTAAAATAGCTCAATAAGTTAGGACCAAATTCAATTTCATCCACAAAACCACCCTCATACATAACATTATCACCCACATTAACAAAACATCCCGCATGATGAAACCTCATAGTTACTTCATCAAATGTCATTCTACCAAACCGAAAAAACCAACTCTAGGAAAACGAAGAGACTTAGTCAAAATGTTGAAAGGAAACACTAAAGTGAAAGTGAAAATTTCAAGCTTAGCGAACACACGATGCTTAACATATTCATAACAATTCCATCAATCAACTTGCTAAGTTCTATTAATTAAGGTACCCAGCATTGTTTACACCTGTAAATTGATAAACATGTTCTCGCTGTGGCTCCTAAGTGAAATTTTTTACCTAAAAGCCTTATAAGAGTTGCATAACTGGTTTCTAGCCTATATACCTACCTATTGGTTTATTATACGTCAATGTTTTAAAAATATCTATATTAAATACAATCCTTATTCAATTCAATTGTTACATCAATTTTAAGTTACTAGTAATTAGCGTTCGTTCAGATTTAAGTTACTACTTGAATTAAAAAAATCATAACTTTATGTTATCATCAATAATAGTCAGAATATTGCAAACAATACATCAGTTGCAATTAAAAAAATACACACTTATACAACAAATACTCCCATTAGTAAAGCAAAAAGGATGTAGGAGGGCAACGAAATTAAAAGCATCAAATTAAGATTTTGTACAACCAAATGCTTTTCTATTATGCTCTGAATGGTAAGAAAGATGACTTTTTCTATCAATCAGAGCACAATAGAAAAGCAGTTGGTCCTAGCAGCTACCTATTCTGCAACTGACCATTTTCGGTAGAAGATGAAACTAATACCAGTTTGCTTCTGCCTATCTCATTTATACTATCTTCCTCAGACTGCTTTAACCTTTGCACTTTCTTCTTTTTACCGTTCTAACCTCAGACCTCTCAGAATCAAATGTTTTACTGCTCTTAAGTCTAATGGCTAATACGTAATTCTAGGACTGACCTTAGTTTCAAGAGATGATGTGTGAACTAGGCAAGCCAACCCCTTCAATGAAGACTGGAGCGCAGATTGGGGGACGGTGAAGATGCATCAACCAAGCAACACAACCCCTTTTAATGAAGGATAAAGCATGGATCTAGCGATAGTTTTGATGTGTGAACCAGGCAAGACAACCCTTGCATAAAGACTGGACTAAAATGGCCGATGGTAAAGATGCGTTAGAGAGGGGAGCGATGATGAGATTCTAGGGTGTTTTTTGTAACTTTTAAGTTTCTCTTTTTTTACTTTAGGAAATTTATAGAATTTATGAAATTTACAAAATTTTAGGGTTAAAACTTAAAATCTTTTATTCTTTTATACGTGGCATTAAAAAAAGTGTAATGGTGCCACGTTGTTACATATAATGGTGCGTGTAAACACGTCATAATTTTCATCCAAAAAAATCTTAAATTGAGTTGAGTCGTAAAATTTTAGATTTTTTATGAGTAAGTTACAAGTTTTAATCCAAAAATGATAAAACTAAAAGAGGTTAAGCCTCAATTTGAGCTTTTAGCCATTAATAAAAACGTATCTCTAGTCAAAATCAATCACATTATAAAAAAATTTAAACACGTTGTAGAATATGGACAAATTTTGTTTCAAATAACTTATCCCTTTTGAATAAAAAATATTTCTACTCACAATCAATCACATTAATAAATTTTTTAAATGAATTGTAGAATATTAATAAATTTTGTTTCAAATGAGTTGCCCCTAGTGGAATTCCAGGGCAAATAATACTAATTTCAGTGTTAAAACTCGTACTTAATCAGACAAAGTTTTTCCCTTAAATAAATATTGTCGTCGATAGATAATCGAACCGATCAAAGAGATCTAAGGATTGGGGTCAAATCAAAAACTAAATACAGACACAATCTAAGCCGCCGAGTGCGCCATGTATGTAGACACAGCTTTATATTTTTAGACAACATGACCACAGTTCTCTCCATGACTGTGCATCACTATCACTTATCACAATCCACATTTCCCAATATACTACTAATTGTCATTACCATTTGGATCAACCCCCGTCCTTATCAGATTCAGAGCAACCCTTTCATGTACCCCACCCAAGATTAGGAGAACAACAAATAAGTTTATTTAGTGTCTATATAAAAGACAGTGTTTAAAGAAAGCACGTAAAGAAACAGTGTTGGGTTTGGCTTACCTACTCGTGGCAGAGACGACATCGGATACAGGGACAACATGAATACTTACACAGATGAAGGAGAAGATAATGGCCGTCGTCGTAATAATGGGCATCGTCAAGAGGATGATCAACTCGTAGTTGATGAAGATCATGGTCGTAATAACAACGATAATAATATAGCAGCAACGGCGGCAGCAGCAGAAAAAGAAGAGAAGATAGAATCAATAGAGAGATTGTTTGAGGAGAAGGTAGTACCGGCATGGCAAAATCAGTTGACCGTAAGGGCATTGTCAGTGAGCTTTGTATTGGGTGTTCTGTTCAGCTTTATAGTGATGAAACTCAATCTAACAACTGGTATCATCCCATCTCTCAATGTCTCTGCGGGCCTCTTAGGCTTCTTCTTTGTCAAGACTTGGACCAAGTTGCTCCAAAAAGCTCGTTTCTTGAAGCAACCCTTTACCCGCCAAGAGAACACCGTTATTCAGACCTGTGTTGTTGCCACCTCAGGCATTGCCTTCAGCGGTATATACTTATATATTTACATTCTTTTCTGCTACCAAGTCGTGTTATGTTTTGACAAATCATGGTTTTACGTTTAATGCTTAGATATCTATTAACTATAAATGAGAGCTCAAATTGGGTATTCCTGAACATAGAAAGTGATTGTTTTCTTTTTATGTTTTCTTGTTTTGACTGGCATGCATGTTGATCTTCTTTTAGTGATTATGACATATTTATATTGTTGGGTAAATCCTCCTTTTTGTTTGATGAAAATGTTCAGGTGGTTTTGGAAGTTACCTCTTTGGAATGAGCACCACTATTGCAAAACAGTCAACAGAAGGCAACCCAGCACAGAACATAAAGGACCCATCATTGCATTGGATGATTGGCTTTCTTTTTGTTGTTAGCTTTCTCGGCCTGTTCTCTGTGCTGCCACTTCGGAAGGTTTGTTTTCTTATTACTGTATGTTCATATACATATTCAGAATATTAGTTCATAAATATACATACAGTATTGCTGCTGCTACTACTCTTAAAGACATTGCCATGCTTATGTATAAAATTTCAGACCTTTCGTACGAACTGCTCAAGCTGAGTATGGAATTATGTCTTGTAGTACTTTTCATTTCATTTTCTGGATTAATATATAGAACATGACTGACTAGTAGAGAAATTTGAAAGACTCGCATGAAGTGCATGTGTTATAAATGTATAATGCATCACTAGATTTAGATTGTACTATTAAGAAGGGCTTTATTATGTCTTAGTTTTTGTCAATATATAAACAAGTGTGTTCTTTTACATGATAAGACTTTATGTCACTAACATTTGAGTTGTCAAAATGATAAATTATCCAGATTATGGTAATAGATTTTAAACTGACCTACCCAAGCGGCACTGCAACTGCCCATCTTATCAACAGTTTCCACACTCCTCAAGGTGCTAAGCTAGCCAAGTGAGGTCTTGACTCATTTTCTTGATAAAATTTTCCATTTCATCAATTCAAGCATAACTAGCTCATTTTGCAAAATTCTGCTGTAGGAAACAAGTGGAGACATTGGGCAAATTTTTCTCCTTCAGTTTCTTGTGGGGCTTCTTCCAATGGTTTTTTACTGCAGGAGATGACTGTGGATTTGTGAACTTTCCTAGCTTCGGCCTCCAGGCTTATGAACAGAAGTACATATCATTTTTGGCCCTAATTTGTTGTTATGAACATTTGTATGGTATGGGGAAGAGAAGATAATTAACTGTGATTCCAACAACATAGATATTAATGATGGCTTTAGGATTGGTAAAAAAGGAGACTGCTACATTATTATAAAGTCTTGAGTACATATCCACAGCTTGACTGCTTGTAGAAACATTGATTTCTCTCTTTCTTATTCTTTCTGTTCACTTTTCTTTATGTGTTGAAAACTTTTCCTGGCAGGTTTTATTTTGATTTCTCTGCCACCTATGTTGGTGTGGGGATGATCTGCCCATATATTATCAACATATCTTTGCTAGTTGGAGCTATTCTATCATGGGGTATCATGTGGCCCCTTATAGACAGCCAGAAAGGTCACTGGTTTGATGCAGGTCTTAAGTCTACAAGTCTTCATGGCCTGCAAGGTTACAAGGTAGTTTCTTCTACCTAAAAAACTGAAGAACTGTTAATAAAATATGGTTCAATAACTTAGCAGTAATCATCTGACAGGTCTTCATTGCCATAGCTATGATACTTGGTGATGGGCTCTATAACTTCATCAAAGTCCTCGGTCACACTCTAATTGGTTTGTACAGCCAATTTTGTAGTAAAGAATCAGGGGCGGTTCTCCCAGTTGCTAAAAATTCTCCTGGCAACCCTCCCCCTTTATCTTATGATGATCAAAGACGCACAGAATTGTTTCTGAAGGACCGGATTCCATCATGGTTGGCTATTGCTGGCTATGTTATCGTAGCAATTATCTCTATAATTACAGTTCCTCACATCTTCCATCCCCTTAAGTGGTACTATATCATAGTCATTTACATCATTGCACCAGTGTTAGCCTTCTGTAATGCTTATGGTTGCGGACTAACAGACTGGTCCTTGGCATCAACATACGGAAAGCTTGCAATATTCACAATTGGAGCTTGGGCAGGAGCTGCTCATGGAGGGGTTCTTGCAGGTTTAGCAGCATGTGGGGTCATGATGAACATAGTATCAACGGCCTCTGACCTTATGCAGGACTTTAAAACTGGTTACATGACATTGGCATCGCCAAGGTCCATGTTTGTGAGCCAAGTCATCGGAACTGCAATGGGCTGTATTATCTCCCCATGTGTATTCTGGCTCTTTGTCAAAGCTTTCCCAGATCTTGGTCTTCCTAGTTCGCAGTATCCAGCCCCTTATGCTCTTGTGTATCGAAACATGGCAATCTTGGGGGTTGATGGGTTTTCATCCTTACCAAAGCATTGTCTCACACTCTGCTATGCATTCTTCATTGCAGCCATAGTTATCAATGGAATCAGGGATGCAGTGGGAGAGAAATGGGCTAGGTTCATCCCAGTTCCCATGGCTATGGCAATACCTTTCTATCTTGGAGCATATTTTGCCATTGATATGTGCATTGGAAGCTTGATACTTTTTGTATGGGGTATGGTAGACAAGGCTAAAGCTGATGCATTTGGACCTGCAGTAGCTTCTGGTTTGATTTGTGGGGATGGGATTTGGACTTTGCCAAGTTCGATTCTTGCCTTAGTTGGAGTGAAGCCACCAATCTGCATGAAATTTCTGTCCAGGAAAACCAATGCAAGAGTGGATGCTTTCTTAGGTTCTTAGTATCCCTTTCTCTGAGTAAGATGCATTCTTGTTATGCATTTACTGATTTCACTTGCATATATTTTGTGTTTCTATTCTAGCAATGCTGTCCCAGAAATAAATTTCCTGGTTGTTTACTGCAATATACGAGACTTAAGAGGTTTGAACAATTTTACAATCTACTCAAACATGGTCTCTTCTTTTTACATGCGTAGGAACTTCAACCCAAGGGGAGAAAGTAGGAAAGCATACTGGTTGAAGTAGTTCCTTATGATTTAAAATGCTTCAAAATCTCACAATGTTCACCTAAAATTCTCTTAGACCTCACTTAAACAGCTTTCCCCGTATAAAATGCTTATGTGAGGATTTTTCTTCATTGGAACAATCAAACAAGGGGTGACTGAAAATTTAACAAACTATAAGGTTAGTATATGTCAAATAGATTAATTTAATATATTTACATTCATATTATGTTTAACATTTAAGATGTAATGGTAAATTATCTTATTAATTACTAATAATACATTAATTTATATTTCTTAAATTAGTCTGATAATAAATCGAGATTTCATCAAATTTTTATTTATGATTATATAATGATAATAATAAATAACAAGATCAATTATTCATATTCTATTTATAACTCATAATTTATAAATAATTAATAACTAAATCAATTGACTTTTATTACTAATAAATAAAATTATAAATTCTTATTATTTTGTAGATTTATTATTATCGAGTAGAGCACACCCTAAATAAAAAGATGAACTGACCTATCTTATTAAGAAAAATATAGAGAAAAACCTAAAGAAAAAGAAAATATAAAGTCCTAAACAAAGACTAGAAGTATGGGATGAATACAAAATTAGAAAGTGAAAAATCGTAGGTTGTAATAGCTTCGCAAACATCTCCGATTTGATCGCAGTTGCTTGTAACTGTATCTGTCGGTTACTTGATATAAAGCAATTGTATCAGTAACTGTTATTTTTTTCAACACAAATGAAAACAGAAAAATAAATACGAAATTAAACAAATCAACACCGATATTTATTAACGCAATTTGGCATAACTTGCCTATATTTATGAGGCCTTCACTCAACTTAATTATTTCACTAACGACAATAGTTTTATACAAGACTTTACTAAGCTGATATCACTCAACCCTTGACACTATCTCTTGTCCTCACAACCTGTAAAAAAATTTTATATCTAATAGTATGATTGCCTTTTATTAACCTCAACAGAGGATTTTTCTAAAATAATGTTTAATGATAACGAAACAAAATAAACAATTCAAGTGATTAAATAAAATTCAACATAAACGAAAACACTTGAGAAAGAAAACAACTTCCCTAATAATGTCGCTTCGTCAATGAAAGATTAGGAAATTGTTCACCAAGAAATCAGTTGTAAACCTCGAATATCGTCACTAGAGCATCCCACACACAACAAAAAAATCACCAACAAAAAACAAACGTTTCTTCACCGAAAAGTTGCACACAATGGAGCTATAAGCACACGAAAACTTCTGAAGTTTTCACACAAAAATCTAGCAACAACGATTGTCCATAATGGTCACATCTAACCCCAAAAAATGCAGCTATAAGATTGGATGATATCCCCTTGAAATCAGCATATGAAAACAATAACTCAACAGCCCAAAAAATTCATGTCCAGTTAAGAAAAACGCAATTGCAACTATAGATCAATAAAGCACCCAATTGCTTACTGAAAATACAAAGAAATGCACCTACACAATAGAACAATTTTTCTGCACATTTTCCTTAAAAAAAAGCATACATTTAGTCCATAAAATCTCATTGAACCTAGCAGAAACATAGCTACAAATATGGACAAAATCACCCAAAAATCAGCTACCAAAGATCACTCAAAATCCTCAAAAACCCAGCTGCACACACACTAAAACTTCAACACGTTTTTCCTCTAAAAGAAAGATTATATAACTGTCCAAAAATCCAAGTTATGCATATGAAACACAGTAACAAAGATTGCTCAAAATCACCAAAACTGCAGCTGCCAAAGATAGTTTGGATTATCGAAAATTCAACTCCAAAGATCCACCCGCAAATGACGTTGAAGAGCAGAATAAAATAAACAGTTGATTCACACAATTTCTAACAGACATAATCACAGCTACACAAAGAAAATCATCGATCATGCAAGCCAAAAGAAGAGTCACGGTTGAAGACACATGAACAACACACAACTATGAAGTACCTCAATGACGCTCACACATGAAGGGAATTACTGCAGAATATTTTTCAGCTGAATGGTCACATCGTACTCTAAGAAATCTTCATAAGATGAAGTTCTTCACCCATTAAACAAATGTGACATGATTCACCAAGGAGTCTTCACTAGATAGAGTTCTTCATACATCCAACCAACTACCAATCTTATCTGAGGAATATTCTATCCCATCTAGATTAGATTTTGAACCAAATCAACATTTTCTTGAAATTCCAATCATCAAATAATGTCAAAATTAATAATAAGATATATAACATATATCTTAACAATTTCTCCCTTTTTGACATTATTTGTCATATATTGAAACTCTCCCTAAAGGAGCTAATTAAACGTATAACATCAAAATCACAAACCATAAGATAACTCACAAAAGAACTCCCCCTTAATCAGTCATTCAGATTCATTCTCCCCCTTGGGACAAAAAGTTGTCAAAAAGCAAGATTAATAGTCACGCATATATCTTGAAACCTCCCATTGAATGGAACAGTCACTAAAAACATCTGATATCTCTCCCTTGGGATAAAATAATGCCAAAACGAAGAATGTCTTTAATGTGATCAATCTCAGAGAATAAAGTAGCATAAAAATTAGCAATAGGTGTAGCAGAAGAATCATTAGCTTGTCAAAATGACAATTTACTACCAATCAAAACACTAGCCAACATATCAGTACTCACATCAAAGCCATCCTCATACGATTGATTAAATTCATAAATCCAAAAAATGCATTCAACGAATCATAATCAAACTTAATCAATCTTTTTCTCATATAAACCATATGAACACATATTGCTCAAATTCATACAACCCGACGATATAGATAAATCAAGATAAAAATTGAAAAACTCAAATCTTAGAAAACTCGAATCTTCCTACAGTTCTCCAACCTAGTATCAACTTTTTCTCGACATAACTCCATAAATCAAAATCCAAAAGCATAATTCTCAAATCATCAAGCAAAACCTCATTCTCACATCAAATATGCTTTTTAACAATTAAGGAAAAATCCAAACACACGCCAATTAACTGAACCTTAGAAAACCCATAAATAAAAAACTCAAAACTCCTTCGAGCCCTCTTTTTTTTAATAAACAACATCAAACTATACTTTAAAAATGTAAAGCACACAGTCCATGTGCCCCTTAAAAAAATTCAAACCTGGATTTATTTCTCGCCATATTATCTCAATCATCAACTGTCTGGTTGATTTCTTCATCTGAAGCAATTGACTTATCCTTAGTCTGAATAGTTTCTTTAAAAGCAGTAACTAACTGTGAATCTGGACAATTTTTTATTTTTCTTTTACTCGTATTTGTGCTTGTAATTGACCTTTTTAACTCAAGTATGTTTTGGTAACATGGGTTGTTGCTGAAAATTCATCGTAGACTGTCCAGACTTTTAGTTTTGAGTCTCTGAAGCATCATCTGTAACAGCTTGTAACAATTCAACCTTATGTGCCTGATTATCCCACAAAAGTGACATGTAGGTACGAACCTCCGAATTTTCTTTGAGCTTTCTCGTTAGACAGATCTGGTTACACCACTTTTCTCGTATTTAGACTTAGAGCATTCACCTTTATAGCCAATGCCTTGAAGATTTCCTTTAGTCTTACCAATTTCTAACAATTTTTCTAGCTTTTCGATACCTCCATTTGACATTCTTATTCCCTTTTTCATACTGACCAGCTTCAACTTTATTTCATTAAGCTCATCTATTTTAAATAACAACTTTTTTCTCAAGGTCTTGAATGGTGTTCTTTATGGTTCCTCCTTCAACTTCTCATTTTTCTTACATGTTGGGACCCATTTAGTATACATTATCTCATAGGCTTCACAAATATCTTCCTTTTTATCATCTGAAGTTCTATCATCACTGTCATAATCTAAGATTGAGCTTTGACCTGATTCATTTGTGTTTATCCTGGAATTTTTTGATTTACTCACATTTTCATTATCGGTTACTTCCTTCTTGGTTGTTATTAAACAAGCAACTGGACTTTTGCTATATAAAGTAACTAACACATCACTATTTACAACTTCTTCTTCATTATCGTACTCACTTTCAGATTCATTCTCACTCTAAGTGCTTGTATATGACTTCCATTTTCTCTCTTCAAGGTGTTAGCACATTTTGCTTGCACAGGTCCAAAGCCTTGACATTCATGACATTAAATTCTCTTCACTTTTCTTTCACACTTTTGAGTTTTAACTTGTTTAAAGTTGTTGTTCGATGAACTCCCACCGTTTTCTCTAACCTCAGATCTATCCTTCTTCACTTTCCTTAACCATTTGCTGAAATTTCTTGTTAATGACTCTATATCCTCATTCTCATTAGATTTATCTTCTAAATCATTTACGACTTTACCAATCTCGACTTGTAATACTAATCATTTATTTTTCTCTTGTTTATCCCTCAACAAATTCATCTCAAAGTTGGTAAGAATCCTAATTACCTTATCTAAAGACAATTCAATGATATCATAGGCTTCTTTGATGGCCACAATTTTTGGTATAAACCTTGGAGGCAACGATCTAAATGTCTTCTTAACCAGTTTTAGGTTAGAGTACTTCTTCCCAAGTTGATGTGCTTGGTTTTTTATGTTACGCAGTCTCTCATGGAAGTCGGTTTCACTCCCATCCATCTTCAGCTCTTCAAATCTCACAATCAACACCTGAAGTTTTGAGGCTATCACAGATTTCGATTCTTCATGTATAGTTCACAAAGTGTCCCACGCTTCTTTCGCCTATTCACAAGTTGATATCATGGCAAAGCGACCTTCATCAACCTCACTGAAGATGGCATGCAGGCTTGAGAATTTCCAAGTGCTCTCTCTTCTTCAGCCTTTGTCCACTCAAATGCATCTTTAAGCACTACTTCTCCCTTTTCATTAGTCGTCACTAGATGTGTCTAGCCATTTAAAACCGACCTCCATGCTTTTGTTCTATCTGTAATTTTCATGTAGGATAATTTGAACCATCTAACAATGGTGGCCTGATAATTGATGCCCTTTCTCTTATAGCCATAATTGTGAAACAAGGATCTCCACCTACTTGATGTATCAAGTTCTGATTAGGTGACTAGCTCTGATACCAATTGAAAAATCATAAGCTGTAATAGTTTTGCAAAAATCTCCAATTTGACTGCAGTTGCTTGTAATTGTATCTGTCAGTTGCTTGATATAATGCAAGTGTATCAATAACTGTTATTTTTCAGCACAAACGAAAATAGAAAAATAAATACAAAATTAAATAGATCAAAACCATACTAGCTTTATACAAGGCTTTACTAAGCCGACACTACTCAACCTTTGACACTATCCCCCGTCCTCACAACCCGTGAAAAAATTTTACACTCAATAGTACGACCGCCTCGTACTAACCTTAATAAAGGATTTTCTCAAACAATGTTTAATAATAATGAAACAAAATAAACAACTCAAGTGATTAAACAAAATTTAACATAAACGAAAACATTTGAGAAATAAAACAACTTCCCTAACAATTTAGCTTCGTCAACGAAAGATTAGGAAGTTGTCTACCAAGAAATCTGCTGTAAACCTCCAATATTGTCACTAGAGCATCTCACGTACAACAGAAAAATCACCAACAAAAAACAAACGTTTCTTCACCGAAATGTTGCACACAATGGAGCTATATCCACACGAAAACTTATGGAGTTTTCACACAAAAATCCAACAACAATGACTGCATATAATGGTCACATCGAACCTAAAAAAGTGCAACTGCCAAATTGAATGATATCCTCGTGAAATCAGGACATCAAAACAATAACTCAACAGCCTAGAAAATTCACGCCCAGTTAAGAAAAACGCAGTTGCAACTATAGATCCATAGAGCAGCCAATTGCTCACTGAAAATACAAAGAAACATAAATACATAATGGAACAATTTTTTTCACATTTTCCCTAAAAAAAATATCACACATTCAGTCCATAAAATCACATTAAACCTAACAGAAACACAACTTCAAATTTGGACAGAATCACCAAAAAATCAACTACCAAAGATCACTCAAAATCCCCAAAAACCCAACTGCACACATACTAAAACTTCATAACGTTTTTCCTCTAAAAAAATATTATATATCTGTCCAAAAATCCACATTATACATATGAAACACAGTAACAAAGATTGCTCAAAATCACCAAAAATGCAGCTACCAAAGATAGCTTGGATTATCGAAAATACAACTCCAAAGATCCACCCTCAAATGACGTTAAAGAGTAAAATAAAATACACAGCTGATTCACGCAATTGCAGAAAGACAAAATCACAGCTTCAAAAAAAATCATCGATCACGCAGCCCAAAAGAAGAGTCAAGGCTAAAGACACATAAACAACACGCAACTTTGAAGTACCCCAATGACACTCACACTTGAAGGAAATTACTACAAAATATTTTTCAGTTGAATGGTCACGTCATACTCTAAGAAGTCTTTATAAGGTGAAGTTCTTCACCCATTAAACAAATGTGACATGATTCACCAAGGAGTCTTCACTAGATATAGTTTTTCCTACATCCAATCAACTACCAATCTTATCCAAGGAATATTCTATCCCATTTAGATTAGAGTTTGAACCAAATCAACATTATCTTAAAAGTCCAATTATCAAATAATGTCAAAATTAATAATAAGATGTATAACATATATCTTAACAGAAAGATGTTACTCACCATACCTTGCTTGTCTAAATGGATACCTAAGCCTATGATATTTTTCATATTTTAATCAAAAAATTAAAAGAACATTGGGTGTGAATGAGACGTGAGGATAAAAATAGACCTATTTATCTATGAAAATTGAAAATGCATAATTTTGCCTAAATTTTGATTGAGGAAGAAAAGACCATGAATTTGAAAAAATCCTAAATGATTTAACATTTAATATGATGGAATAGATTTAGAAAAAATGATCCAAATTTCTTATTTAGGATATAAAAAATTAAAATAAAATCAAATAATCTGGATGATAAAATGTGAGCGATGAATATTGGTTTAATATTTTAAAAAGCATATAGTTGAAATGTAAATGATCAAGGGGGAATTGATATTTAATCCATAACTTCAAGAAAATTATCAAAATTATCCCTAAGTTCATCTTTATCATTTAAATATATGAACTCTCAAATGAACTCTCAAGCTTGGGGTAGAGGAATAGGCTTGGGGACAAGCTTGAGACACAATTGTTGTTGTTGTAACATGTAAAGCATGTCATCCCATTAGTGATACGGTTATATGGCTTGGTAGGTGTATTATTTAATTAAATTATAATAAATGTGACTTTAATAAAAAGAAACCCTAACAAGTTTTTTCTAGGGTTGAGCTTTTTCTTTTTTAAAATTATATGTCTCTTAAATTAATGAAATAGTCTACTTGTTAAGTTACATCACTAACAATGGCTAACATTAGGCTATATTTAATATAAAGTGAGAGTTCACATACTAGAGTGTTAAAAGTTAGAGTTTGGGCTATTTTTGATAATTTCCTAAAATTAAATATTAAAATATCTAAATTCCAAAAGATTTGATGGTAAAGTGACTAAAATAAAATTTATTATGGTAAAATAGAAAGTAATTGACGATATTTATGATTAAATAAGATCTTAGCAGGCTAAAGTTAAAGGGCCTTACAAAAAAGAGGACTTAAAATGAACTGAAAATTAATAATAGGCCTACTTGATGTAGACTAAATTTAAGATAGACATGTCTAGCTGATATCAAGTATGTATTTCAGTAAAAATAATTACTCACAGTGTTAGGAGTGTTTGTCATAAAGACATTCCAATACTCAAGTCAGTGATAGTTGAGGGTGCTAAATAAGCACGAAAATATCTAGTTGAGCTTGATGATAATGGTTATGAGTTCTTACTTCAAGATATCTCCTTTTTATTGACAATACTTTAAGAAATAAAGTTAGAATCTAACTATCTTTGTAGAATTTAAATCCATCTTAACTAGTAAGTTTAATTGGTCTTTGGTTAGGATTTAAGTCCACAAGTGGATGAATCTTATCTTAATTGATCTTATTTTCTTTGAATCATTAAACCTCTTTATGTGGACTTGAAGCCCAAAATCTTTAAGAAAGATGATGTTCTTTTTTCGGGACTTAGATAAAAATGAAACTATCAGTATTTAGGCATGTTGAAGTATAATCCTTTATAAGGTAACTTTTTTAGGCTAAAAAACATACCTTTAACCAGTCAAAATCATTATAACGTAAGTTTTCCACATATAGATTGATAATCATCCTTGAATAATTTTAAAAGATCAAGATAAAAATCCTAATAGGCTTATATCCAATACGTTGGAAATTGGACGAGGATCATCCATTGAAAGATTCCCTATAAATATTTTATAAGGGATATAACTATCCCTTATTATGCAAAAATGTTTTTACTACTCATAGAGGGTGAATTGTCACTCCATCTTACTCATTGATCTAGGTCAATCATGACTATTCATCCCTCTATATAAGGCATAGTTATCTCAATTTCATCATTTTTTAAATGTTAAGCATACTTTCTTAAGAGAAATCACATATGCCTTTGTTTTTATGTTTACTTTCATAAGAAGGTTCAATATTAATGAGCTTTAATATTCTTGGCATATTCTCTAAAGTTAAAAGCATATCCCTTCCTCTTTTTATCTTTTCAATATGGCGAGTAGCAGAGATATTAGGACTAGTCCATAGAGAGAGAGGCTAGCTTTAGTGGATATAGAGATGTAAGATTAGTAGCCTACAATCTTAAGAACAATAGCATTATATGCCTTATATTTATTAAAACCCTGTTACTCTCACTCATTACAATTGAGGCCCTTTTAGGTATCACATGACTTTAGATCGGTTAGATCCAAAAATAGACTTCATTTATATAATTCTTCCTTAGACTCCCTTCCTAGTGACTTTGGTAATAACTTTGACATGTAGTAAAGCCAATAAGTTATAGAGGCTTGACAGGCTAATGAGATCTTGATAATAATAAGCATTTTTTTCCTTATTCTTAGAAAGATAGGGGTTCTATTATGATTTATTCAAGTATGGGATGCAATTCCCTTACATATGACCATTCTTCAAATCCTCAATGTAACATGCCTGATTCTCAGCCAACTACATCTACATCTCTCGAGCTTGCTTGATAGATTCATTGTTTTCTCCCATATTTGAGAGGTACTCGTGATGCCAAGCTATTCAAGTTCATACACCAATATAAACCTATAAGGACCCAAAGCATAGGGTAAAACCTAAGTGCGATGAGTGGGTGTTGATTTGGTAATAATTCATAAATGGTTGCATGATTAGAAGGATAATTTTATATTCTTATTAAGTGAGACTATGGGCTTTTAAGGTTGTTTGGAGGGGATTAGATGGGAGGGTTTTTTAGTGGGATACGAGCAATATAACCCTAATATTCTTACATAAAAAATTAATTAATCGAACATATCCTCTTCTACCCTAAAAGACTATCCTTTGCAAGCCTAATTTGATCTATTTAAGTGTGTCTTATAAATAAAAGCATCCATATAGGATCATTTATTTATTTTTGTTACACTTGTGCTTTTAAATATCATATTAACATCCATGTTGTTTTTATAACATCCATTGATATAAATAAAATGCTCACAAGGATCAATGTAACTAAGAAGAAAGGTCAACTTGCTTCATCCTCTAGGGAGAAAATGAAGGATAATGTGACTTATAGTAATTAATTTATATGATTGAGTGTTTCTTTAGCCCCTTCTTCTTAGTCTTCTCCAATTCACTCATCCCAACTAAGTTTACTAGAAAAGTGAATACTTTTTCCTCAAATTAAACCTGAAGAAGACTGACATTATTTTAAGCAAGATTAAGAGTGGGTCTAAAATATTCCATATAATGATGTCTCTTAAGGATAAGTAGATATTTAAGGATATTAACGTCAAATTTATACATTCATACTTTAATAGACATCTCATAGATAACTTTAATGAGATTATTAAGCTTTTATTAGTTCTTTGCATTTATGTTTTATCTTTTCAATTTGCTTCTTCCATAGTCATAAGTTATGAGAATGTACAAAGAGAACTTGGCAAAGTTGCTAAGAAGAAGGAGGAAAGCTTGCAATAACCTTAAGGTCTAGAAGGAGAAGAAGGCTATTAAGGAATAATTGTTCAAGTGCTTTAATGAGTTAAAAGGGAGAACGCATTCATAAAGGACAAGGTGGTAGACCTGAAGTAGAAGTTTGAGGGTAATAATTTCAAATTTTATATAATCTACCCATTTCTTTATGCCTAAATCTTTCAAGAAGTGGGACTATGATAACATTATTAGTACAACAATTTAACGTTTTGAGGTTAGTAGTAACATTGCTCATAAGTAGTATCTAAACATATTATTTGTAGATTTAGACATTGTTGATGATTTTGCTAAACCTAAACAAATTTAAACTGAGGATCTTGATGAGTTCTATGAAAGTAGTGGTGATGTTAAGGTCACTAACCCTATAAGTAGGAAGGCTTTAATTTTAAAGGTAAGATTTATGAGTGTTTCTTCATTAGGTGTTCTTGATGTTTTCCAGTATGCTTATAGTATATTATAGGTCTCTTTAGCCTAAACAATTATTGCATTCTCAATTTTGGCTTTCAAGTTTTATATTATTTTTCTAGTAATAATTTCAAAACTTATATAATCTACCCGTTACTTTATGCCTAAATCTTTCAAGAAGTGGAATTATGATAACATTATTAGTACAACAATTTAATGTTTTGAGGTTAGTAGTAACATTGCTCATAAGTAATATCTAAACATATTATTTGTAGATTTAGACATTGTTGATGATTTTGCTAAACCTAAACAAATTTAGCTTGAGGATCTTGATGAATTCTATGAAAGTAATGGTGATGTTAAGGTCACTAACCCTATAAGTAGGAACGCTTTAATTTTAAAGGTAAGATTTATGAGTGTTTCTTCATTAGGTGTTCTTGATGTTTTCCACTATGCTTATAGTATATTACAGGTCTCTTTAGCCTAATCAATTATTGCATTCTCAATTTTGGCTTTCAAGCTTTATATTATTTTTCTATTTATAACCTTAGGCAATCCATTCACTTGTAGATATGCAACAGATGTGAAGTGATCATTGATTTTAGACTCTTTGAATAAAGCCCTCAACCACATACTATCAAACTGAGCATCGTTGTCAGTTACTGTTACTAACAAGACTTTATATATGCATTTGACAATCTTTTTTAGGAAGCCTTCCACTATTTTTTGACCATGTTGCCAAAGATTCTACTTAAGTCACCTTAAGAAATATAAAGGAATCTAAGTTATCTTATTGTGGTAGAAAATGGTCCAAAGATATCCATTTCTTAAAGTCATATATGCTAAGGATGACTCTCTATGATAGGCTCCATATACCCCTTTGTGAATCTCAATAATTATATACTGTACTTTAGCGTTAGGAATATATCTTACATATAAAAAGGTTAAAGACATGTTGAATAGTTGCCCATATATAATCAAATATCTTGAATCCTACATTAAGATTTTATTTTTCCTTCTTTTGATCTTCAAGTAGCTTTTCCTCTTAGACATATTTTTTGAATGGATATACAATCTAGTTCATTTTATTTGAAAATAGCTATATGATTTCTTTGTGTTTGCATTGATTCTATATGCTCTCTATAAAAGATTCCTTAAAGAATGCATTGTTGGCTTCTATTTTGGTAGGTAATTAGCCTTTTAGTTTTATTGCTAATATATTGATTCAATGCTTACATGTATTTTTTCTTTCATCTGCCTGGACTTTTTATTGTACTTTACTAGCTTGTCATCTTTCTCCTCATAAATTTCATTTAGTTGGTTTACTATAGATTATGTTTAACCCGATGCCTATGATCCTGATTTGAAGTTCATTTGTCAACTATAACTTAAATAACAATGGTTCATATTTTGCCTCTATTGAATGATATGCATGAAATTACATATATTTTTCTAAGCATTTTGCTTTATTTTCATGCTACATTACTCATTTTTCTTGCTTTTTAATATATTTTAGGTAATTAAAAAGATTGGACCTTATAAGTTGATTTATCAAGAAGAAGATGCTATTTCAAGTAAAAACTTGAAGAAATCAATTAAATAGATCTAAATCGTGCCTGTGGACCAGTTTGTGTCTATCATGATTCAAGTAAAAACATGAAGAAATTGCTTAAATATGATCTAAACCATGTCTATAGACCAGCTCATGTCTATCATGTATCAAATGAAAAATAAAACATGATTTAGAAAATGGCTTGAAAGGAGACCATATGGTATGGAGAAGATATGAAGAGTGGTACAATCTATGCTATGATAGTGACTCAGATCATGTGTAACCTAAAAAAAAAAAGAGAGATCCATAATTTAGGTTATGGACATGCTAAAATATGTGTCTTCAACTCAAAAGAAGTAGAGAGATCCATAATTGGGGCCATTGTTGTGTCCCAAACCATGTCAAAGGTGAATAAAACATATTTGAAGCACAAAACCTTAATTTTTAAGAGAGTTTTGGAGACTTTACACATCTAAAATTTCCTTTCTCTAAAAAAGGTTATATTTAGCCATCAGGATGTTCATAGAATGTCGAAAGGTTGATTTCAAAGCTATTTTAATTAAAGAAACAAGATTTGGATTCATATCAATAGATCAAGCAGTCAACAACACCAAGTATTTCATTTAGGATTATTTCTATAATGTTTCTTTACTTTTATTTATTATTTATTTTATTTTAAAGATGATTTATGGATAAATACTTTCTAAGGCTAATTACATAGAACCTTTATTGTTTAGACTATTTCCACTTTACTTTCTAATTTTTATAAACTATTTAGCACATAAGATTATGTTTTTATACAATTTGTATCCTTTGGTTTCATTCTCTATTATAAAACATAATGGAGAATTTAAAATGATGTTGTATTGCTTGTGTTACGAGGCATAACCAAGACATATGTTTTTCTATATAACACCTGCACAAGCAATATGATGTTGGTTCGCCATTCTCCGTTAGGTTCTTTAAAGGAAAATGATGTCAAATGGTACAGGTAATAAAAAAAATCTAACCTCAAGGGGTAAATGATAGTTTTAAAAAATCAAAGATTAAAGTGAAAAAGATCTAAACCATAAGGGATTTAAGTAATTTAACCTTACTTTATATGTTTAAATATAGAAAACCTCAGTTTTTATCTTTGCATTGGATTAGTTTTAAATTTATGAATTGGATATATATTTGTGAACTATCTTTCAATGTTCTTAATGTAAATTTATTTATGTTGATGTTTAGATCTGATTTAAATTCACTTGTGGACGATTTAAGAGAAACTATTTATGAGTGGATTATGACTTAGATATTCAAAGTTAAATGGGACGCTAGATATAGACCTGTATGATATTTTTTATGTTGGGATGAAACCTTTCATGAAAATTCATAAAACTTAATATATTCAAAGGGATGTTGCTTAGTAAAGATATGGGTTAACCAATTATAGAATAAGTGGTTCTAGATTAGGAGACTACAATTTCATAATCTAGGAAATTTTAGTAGTCTAGATGATAAATCGAGTCTAAATTAATTGAATCATGATATCAAAGATGAAGCTAAGGAAGTACTTATCTAAGAACTAATTCTCATTGATTTCTCTATTTGATTGTGTGGTTTTTTTTTAATTCTCTTAGCTATTATTTAGATTTTGCTTTACTTTCTATCTTATTATCCAAAAACCTATCATTGATTATGTTTATTAATTCACTAGACTAGATGGTAGTATAAGAGTTTTCTAAGTCCATATAGCTTTCTTATAGGATTAATACTCCACTCAACATTATCTTACTCATCAGTGATAGGGGAACTTGGCTTAGTTTATGGTTAGTAGATTAGTAATAAAGAAAACTTTTAGGAAAATCACACAACATTAAGTGTTTTGAATTGATGTTGTATTATATGTTATATTATTATTCCTATTAGTTCTTCCAAATATATCCTTGAATCATTGCCTTTTTCTCCTATTTCACCATCTACATACATTGTTTATATCAATAGGAGATCTAAGAATATGATGAAGGTGTGAGGCTAAAAATACAACCTTAGTTTTCTTATATTGATTAGTAGCACATATAATATTTTTTTATAGTCACAATTTATTTAACTCTAGGGCTTGTAATATCTTTCTCACATAATATGTTGGAATTCAATTATTCTCTTCCTCTATAATCATAACAAAGTTAAGGGTTTCATCTGAAATGGCTATATAGAGATACAATGACTCTCTTGATGTTGAGCTTGATAATAATGATAGACATTTGAAGTTATCCATCAATTTATCAAAGGCATGGTAGCACTCTTGATCAATTAAAAGTCCTTATGCTTTTAAATTATTTTGAAAAATGGAAGGTATAAATTGGTTGATCTTGAGAGGAACCTTGATAAACTTGCTACCCCGCTTATACTTCTTTCAAATTCTCAGGTACTTCCAAGATAACCTTAATTTTTTATGGATTAACTTGTATCCCTCTATAGTTGACCATAAATCTGAAGAACTTGGTTTCCCTTGCTCCTAATAGATACCTTTGTGTGTGACCAAGGATGTCTTCTTTCCATCCGCGTCCTTCATCTTGATATGTAACTAAAAATATAGGTTCTTATCCCTTTTTGTAGAGATAATGGTCATTATTTTTAGTTTCACGACTAAAGCTTTATCTAAAACGTATAGAACTTAAGGAAATCTTCCTTAATATTTCTTTTGTTTTTAACTTTCGATTATTATTATATTGACTTCTTCTAGGATTCATTGACTAAAGATGCAAAATGATATTGGATTGACCAATTCCTACTTCTTTGGAAACATCTGGATGCACACATACCAAAACTTGCCATGGCTGCTTATCTCACATTCTTTTCCTCCGTATGATTGATGTCCACCACCAATAAAGCTAGATTGCAGATCAGGATATACGATGCCTTATACCAATAATCTCTTCAGTGTCCTTATCACAATCGTTGATGGGACTAATTGCAAACTAAAGTCTTGGGAGATCCCTCCAGGTCTTAATCAGTAATAGACTCAAAGAAAGATTCTTTTCAATAAATTTTTAACCTATTTTTAATTAACCCAAAATTGATAAGAAAATTACTTAATCCAAAATTTAAAAATTATTAATGTAAAATATTTTTAATTAAATTGGAATAATAACAATTAAAATTAATTAATCTCAATTGGAATTAATTATCTTAAAACAAAAATAAGGTAAAAGTAATTAAAATTGACTAAAATAAATTGTAAACTAAGAAACTTAATGAAGCCTAGTATAATAAAGTTTTGATATAATTAGACATGATAAAATAAAATAAAATCTAAATAAGACAAATATAACAAGAAAAAATTATAATTAAATATGAAATCAAAATAAAATAGATATGATGAGATGCATTTGAAGTTAAATGCATATACTTTAACCCTAATGAGATTCAAATTATATTTTATATAACGCAACTCTACATAATAAAAATTCAGATTAATTGAATACTACTAAGCTTTAAAAAAATAAATGAATGATTGGACTAACAATTTATAATAATAAAACTCCACAGACATAACTAAATATAAAAAATTGGAAAAAATTAGTGTTAATAATTATATTTACATATCGTTACATATATTAAAATTTAATATTACTTTATGTTACTTGTAACAGCCTAGACTATCCGCCTATAGATATTGTCCGCTTTGGGTTGCCCTCGGGCTAAGACCCTCACAGTTTTGCTCTTTCCACACCTGCGAAAATGCGTCTTAGGGGGAGAGGTATCCATACCGAGGGCCCAGTGTCCTATGCTAGTACCATGGGTCGGGGACCGGCTCTGATACCATTTGTAATAGCCCAGACCATCCGTCCATAGATATTGTCTGCTTTGGGTTGCTCCTTGGGCCAAGTTTCTCACAATTTTGCTCTTCCCACACCTTGAAAAGCGCGTCTTAAGAAGAGAGGTATCCATACCTTTATAAGGCATACTTCGTTCTCCACTCCAACCGATGTGGGATCTCATATTACTAATAACTAATAAATATTAATATAAATGAAATATGTTCAACGATCAAAGCTAACAAAAAGTTCAAGAAGTTAAGAATTTTCTCTTGTGTGAGATGAAGAGCTGTGTCATAATCTCTCATGCCCATAAATCACTATAGAAGTAATTAAGAATAGCCAGGCTTGCCTAGCTTAGCCTAGCCCAATTTGATACTTAAATAGGTCTAAGATTTGAGGTTTGAGCCCAAGTCTAATTGGAGTATAGGTGGCCCAATTTGATACTTAAATAGGTGTAAGATTTGAGGTTTAAGCCCAAGTCTAATCGGGCTATAGGTGGCCTAAAACATGATTGGGATATGTTCATGCTCTGTCGTTTACAAGCAAACCAAAGAGAGCTCGGAAGGTGGATAACAAAAGAGATACAATGCGTATAAGAAGAGCTACCTACTATATAAATGGAGAAAGGGTATTATTCTTGGAATTTTGGGTGGCTCTAAATGAAGGGTATCAAAAATAGTTCTAAGAAAGGCATAAGTAAGCAATAACACTACGGAGCAAGCCTCCATCAAAAGAATGGCCTTTGACCTTAAAATCTTTGTAGAAAAGCACCTTTTAAACAATATTAAACCTCTCTATCTCTTTCTCAAATTCTAATTGTGCATCCATGACTAACTAAAAGAAAAGGTGATGGGTGAGTCTCTTTTTCCACTTTTCTTGCATAATTAATGTAAACAAGAAAAGGTTATGGTTATTGTTTTATGATTTATAAATAATTATGCTGCAATGTCAGTGAACAAGTAGAGAAGGAGAGTATAGCTGGATTTAGTGTTTTTGGAAAGACATCATTTTATTGATAAAGAAAATAACGAATAAGAAAAATGATGTCATTTCAATTTGAAAATAGCTAAGAAGACGCATCTTTCAGGCTTTATATCAAATTGGACCATAGAGCTTAGGATTAAGTTTGGCCTGAAGCCTAAAAATTTTGATTCCAACCCAAAGCTTGGTCAACTTGGACTGGACTTGTTAATTTCGCACCAATCTAGGCTAGATAGAGCCATGCCTAAACAAAAATACGATACCTAGTAAGTATATAAATCATCCCCAATGTCACTCTTTTTTACATAACAATTAATTTGTTTCTTTATTGCCAAATCTTTTTTTTAAGCTCTCCCTCTCTTGTTTTTTTTTCCCCTCATTACTAACTCTCTTTGTTTGGAACTCTCATCCTCACTCCCTTTACAAAAGTATATATATTCTTAAATTCATCCTTTACAAAAGTATATATATTCTTAAATTCATCAGCATTACCATTTTACATAATGTAATTGTCGTCTCGACAATAGATATCTAGCCTACATTAGTTCCACATCACACAAGACTTCATCTTATACCTCCGAATCGAGAATGACACCAACACCTATTTTTTCACCTTGATTTCCATACATTCATTAAGCTAGTAAAGTTATATGGCTTTGATTGCTTCATAATAGACATGCTACATTAATACAATTTCCTCCATTAATAATTATACTACACACCTCATTGTAAATATAGAATCTAGTATGAAAGATGCTCTCCATCTATTACCCTATGTTACCCTCTTTAATTTAAAGACTTAATATTGTTTAATAATAAGCACATTACTCTGAACATTAAACTCTATATCCTCATTACTAGAATCATCTAAGGATGGTATAACCTCATTTTCCATTGAATCAATATCAGTCACTACAACTCCACCATCACTTATGGTCATAACCCTCTTATTCAAGAACTGTTAGGCAATATGTAGTGTTTTTAAATAATAAAAACACTTAATCTCTCTATTCCAAAAGGGTTGAGAGTTAAACTTACCTTTTCCTTTATTATAGACATTCTATACCCTTTTTTAAGTTAAGCCTCCAAGAGTTGTTAGTACCAACGGGGTACTTTGATACTTCTTTGTGTTTTAGTAACTCTTCATTTCCATTGCTATATGCAATCATCCTTTCAAGTTCAGCATAATGCATAACTTCATTATATTAGCTATATTTCCATTTAACCCATTCAAAAACCTTCCCACTGTAGCTTATTTGTCCTCTTTTGAATTGGCTCAGATCATGAATACCTTCATCTCATTATTATAATCTTATGCACTCATTGATACTTGGGTAAAACTTCACAACTATTGGTACAAATCCTTATAATAATTGCTTGACACAATTCTCTTCCTCATAAGAGCTTTCAATTTATTCCAAGTTTTTATATGTTGGCAACAATATTTTCTTCTATTATTGACCAGCTAATCCCACCAAATAATGACATAATTGGTAAACTATACTATTATCAACTTTACCTTATTCTCTTTGCAATAATTATGGCAATCAAAGATTAATTCTACTTTTTTCTTATACTCTAAATTAGCTTCAGGGTCATTCTTACCCATACAGGAAGGTATGGTCATCTTGATGTTGCAAAGATTCTTTTTTACCCTTTCTCAAACTTTAGACTCCCATCTTTTCTCCCTATCATGCACAACTCCTCTTTTAGCCCTAAACATGTCCCTCTTACCCTCAAATGCTAGAGTAACATCATCAATATTCAATTCATCATTCTTCCCGTCAACCTTCATTGGAGTTGTTGGATTACGCCTATCATGCCTCCCCTTATTAGACACTAAGGGTTGTCATTTGTTTTTAATTCAACGATCTATTATGTTCACTTCTCTAGCATGTCCTTATGCATACATCATATTCATCCTCTCAAATTGTTATTACATGGAATACATAAAGTATGGGTTGTCCCTCCACCTCATTTGACGTTAAAGCACCTTTAAAAGACGTATTTAAAAGCTACAAGAAGGTTAGTAAAAAGAAAGTTTCTCAAACATGCCCTCATGTGCTTACTCTCAAAAGATGACAAACCGCTCATGTTTAACTTTTTATTTAGCTATTTTGGATACTAATCTCAAAATATTTTTTTCCTTTTTCCACTCTTTGCTTCCTTCATAAGTACTTTAAAGAACTGAACAAACTTAAACAAAGAATTCAATCTAGTAGTCTAAGAAACTCAACAAGTTAACAAAAAAAATTAATACATGGGTTAAATAAGAAATAAAAATTCAAATAAAACATGAAAAGAATAGTAAAAATTTCAAGCTATAGTTAGGATAATTTCTTGATGATATATTATCCAAACACAGCTTTCCTTTTTTTTTTCTCCTTTTCTTTTATTTTGAAAAATACACAAATTTTTTATAAAAATGCAAATAAGAGGGTTTGAAACAATCAAATATGAAAGGAAAGAAACAAAAGATTATCCAAAGAGGATTCCTAACATAATAAGTAAAGATGGACACATCCTACACAAGACGATAAAATTTTAATTTTTGGTTGAAACTTTAGACACAATTGAAGGTATAAAAAACATACAAGAATTAACAAGTAAAACTTAATTTTAAAAAATAGATTATTAATAAACAGTACAAAAAATAAAAGAACAATCATACCTGATTTGGAGTTAAGAATTAATACCAACTAGAAAACTTATAAATCAAATTGAATCACACCAAGAAAGTTAAATGGAATATATAAAGAGAACTAACCCATTGCTTATAAAGAATTAAGATTAAAATTCATTAAGGATTTGAATGTAGTAAAAAAAGGAAAATTTTTATAAGTAAAAGAACAAGGAAAAATAGTCATAGTTCTTAATAAACCAATATGTAAAGGAAACTCTCTAAATGAATTAAAAAAAACTCCTTAAATACTAAACATAAATTAGGGTTTTGACAATAAATTCAGCGTAGGACATGATCATGCTTTGGGTCATGTTCGTTATGAAAACTTCAATGTTAATGAACATAGTTTGGTACATAACTCTTATTAGGGGTTGTATCTTTATAACTTATTTTTCTTGAGAGTTACATACAAATCTTGATACAAGTGCAAAAGCTTAAACTTGAATACACAAAGATTTGACCAATCCTATGTACACGCGAATCTATATATAAGAATCAAACTACAGGAAGATATGTAACCATAAAAGTTGGCATATCATCTCAAGCATCCTTGGCTTGCTATTGTCAAACAGATCCAATGTGCATAGCACGAAACGTTTGATTACAGATGATTTGTCCACGCAAAGTCGTAAATCTTATACCCTTATGCACAGCACAAAAATTCCAACTCTTGAGTCACAAGAACATCCTTACTTTTTACCATCAAAACTCAGGTCCTTCATATGCTATATCAAAAAGAAATAGATCCCAAGGTGGAAAATGGTGTAAAATATATTTCTTCCACTAGGGTTGAAACCCTGGTGAAAGTCCTTTATGCTTTCTGAAAAAGCGAGCCCTACTAGAGTGTCTTATGAATTTCTAAAAAACTGAAAGACAAGGGAGAGAATTCGACCCGAAATTATAAAGCTCTAGTCCATATAGTTTTAAGAAAGTTCTTGCAATGAATTTAAACACAAGATAAAGCTGTCATTACTTGCC
>JANVCQ010000007.1:784286-796769 GCA_025531925.1 Erythroxylum plowmanianum
CAGGAATTCTTGTAATCAGATAGGATAAGTTCCCACTAAATCAGGGATTGTTATAGCTGTAGAATATAGGTTGGTGTCTATAAGAGATGTATGATTTTACGGAAAAAATATACACAGTTCCTCCTATTCTCTGTCTTAATTACAAAAATTAACATGGTATCAGAGCAGAATTACGATCAAGGGATCCGTAATCCGGCAAGTTCATCATCTACCTGAATACCTTTCTCAGACCAATTTCCTCAGGATCAATGGGTGACGAAGAATCTACATCGTCTCCAGCATTGTCCGAGGCAGCCATAACCCTTTCTCAGCAAATAGCCCAGATATTACAGACACAAAACACCAGACAATCCGACTTTGATCATAATTCTGGTAGCCATCCGGTAACTATTGAAATCAAACTCAATAGTCACAATTATGTCCTATGGTCCATAATGATGGAGATAGCAATTGGGGGCCGAGGTCGCCTCAGCCACATCACTGGCCAACCACAACCACCTATAGTCACCGATCCCCAATATCAGACATGGAGACAGAAAGATTTGCAGGTTTTTTTTCTGGATTACACAAGCTATTGAACCCACGCTAGTAACTCAATTCATTCACTATCCGACTGCCAAAGATTTGTGGGAAGGGTTAGCAATTACGTATAAAGCTGGGGAGGATAGTCTACAGATCTTCGACCTGGTGACTAAGGCCGATAGGATTCAACAAAATCAGTCCTCATTGGAGGACTACTATGGTATCAGTCAGAGTTTGTGGATGGAAATTGATAGACGGCAACCGAACACTATGGAGTTACCTGCCGATATCGATCGGTACAATCGATTGCAACAAGAACATCGGCTCTTCAAATTTTTAGCCGGATTAAATTCAGAATATGATACAATAATCAGAGATATTTTGCGGATGACACCCTTACCTTCAGTCGAGGCGGCGTACGCCACTGTTCGCCGGGAAGCCGCCAGAAAAAACATCTTCAGTTCATCGGCAGCCTCCAGCGGAGCGAACCCATCATCAGGTGTTGGGTCGGGACTCATACTCAGAGGACAGGAGCCAAATCTTGAAAACCCACAAGGATCACAGTCCTCCCGCCGGTCCGATATCAACGGAAATCCGACAAATCCGTCATCCCGGCGAAAAACTGATCGGCGGTGTGATCATTGTGGAGTGAAGGGACATCTCAAACGAGATTGCTTCCACCTTGTCGGATACCCCGAGTGGTGGGAGCATAGGGAGAAGAAATCGGAACAGGAGAAAGGAAAGGGTAAGGTTTTGGCGGCAGTGTCGACCGACCAAGAAGCTACCGGAGCCAGTGAAGAATGCAATCGGGTAGGGCTTGCAACTATTAGCGCAGGAAGGGACCCGAAAAATTTTGCCCAGCATAATGGGCCTAATGCCCCAGGTGCACTGCCAGGTATCGGGTATAAGGAGGAAAAATTACCTCCTTGCCCTCCTTTCAATTCAGCAAGGTGTAATGACAATATGTTCCCTTTATCCTCTTGTGCTAATGTTGTGGATAATGTGCATCACAAAAGTGACAAATGGCTTTTCGACTGTGGTGCGACGGACACCATGACCTATGACAAGTCTGATATTGTGCGATCTCAAGTACCAAAAAGGGACTTTGTACAGATCGCAAGTGGTGAACTTGCTCCGGTAGAAGGGGCAGGATTAATTGAATTGACACCCTCCTTAAAACTATCGAATTGTCTTTATGTGCCATCCTTATCATACAAATTGTTGTCCATAAGTCATGTTACCAAAGAGTTGAATTGCACTGTCTTGATGTATCCAACATTCTGTATTTTACAGGATATCCGTTCGAAGGAGATCATTGGGCGTGGAACTGAACGAGATGGACTGTACTACGTCGATGAAGTTGCTTTTGAAGGACAGGCATTGATGGCCCATGGGTCTGTGGATCGTCAAAGTTGGCTGTGGCATCGACGTTTGGGGCACCCCTCTCACGGTTATCTTAAACTGCTATTTCCTCATTTTTCAAGTACTCATTTGCAGTGTGATACTTGTGTTTTGGCTAAAAGCCATAGACAACCTTTTGTGTCAAATAATACCCGTGTAGACAATATTTTTTCCCTAGTACATTCTGATGTGTGGGGTCCAGCTCCAGTTACTGGGGATCATGGATTCAGATATTTTTTGTTATTTGTTGATGATTGCACCAGGATGTGTTGGGTTTATTTTTTGAAAAATAAGTCTGAGGTATTTGACAAATTTGTTCACTTTTATCGACTAGTTCAGACTCAATTCCGTACACAAATCCAAATTCTTCGGTCTGATAATGGGGGAGAATTTGTGAACCATTCTATGCGACATTTTTTCTCTGAAAATGGTCTTATTCATCAGACCACATGTCCCAACACACCTCAGCAAAATGGTGTTGCTGAACGCAAAAATCGTTTCCTCCTAGAAATCACCCGAGCACTTATGCTTGAATCTCATATTCCCACATTCTTTTGGCCTGAAGCCATAGCCACTGCCACTTACCTCAATAATCGTCTTCCTACAAAAATACTCAATTTCTAAACCCCAGTCCAAACCCTATCTGATCATACCAAAATACCTCCAGCCTTGGCTCTCTCGCCTCGGATCTTTGGTTGTTCTGTATTTGTTCATATCCCTAAGGTCAATCGCACTAAATTTGATCCGTGTGCTGTCAAGTGTGTCTTTGTGGGCTATGGGATTCACCAAAAAGGCTACCGCTGCTATCATCCCCCCACTCGTCGCATGCATGTCACTATGGATTGCGACTTTCTTGAGACTGAATACTACTACTCTAGTCCCACCCAATCTGTGGTTCAGGGGGAGAGTGAGCTAAAGAGGGAACCACTGGATTGGTTGTTTGCCACTTCACCTATACATTCTAATTCTCATAGTCCGGTGGCACATATCCCGATGAATTCTGGTGGCCTGATGACCCTCCGACTAAGGAAGATCACGTAGTACAGTCTGAGCCCAATACACCCATTAGATCTCCTTCGACAGATATTCCTGAGGTTAGTAGTTCTGATTCTCCTGCTATTGACCCTGTCAACAATTCACCTAATCATGATGATGCAGAATTTTTATCTCCACCACGATATATTCTTCCACCCAGAAGTACTCGGGGCATTCCTCCAAAGCGATATGTACCTGAGCATGAACCTGGTTCTAGTAGATATCCAGTGGCAAACTTGGTTCAAGGGAGATTAACAGACAATGCTAAAGCCTTTGCTGCAGCACTATACACTGAAGAGATTCCTCATAATGTGGATGAGGCTATGAACATACCAGAATGGAGGAAGGCAATGGTGGCTGAAATGGATGCACTGGAAAAGAATTTTACATGGGAAAAATGTATAATTCCTGCTGAGAAGAAACCTGTAGGATGTAAGTGGGTCTACACCATTAAACGGAAAGCAGATGGATCAATCGAGAGATATAAGGCAAGATTGGTGGCGAAAGGTTATACACAGACTTATGGTGTAGACTATTCAGAAACTTTTTCACCAGTCGCTAAGATTGATACTATTCGGGTTCTATTTTCTGTAGCAGCGAATCTGGATTGGCCCCTTCACCAGTTTGATGTCAAGAATGCCTTTCTCCATGGTGATTTAGCAGAAGAAGTATACATGGAACCTCCACCTGGTTTTTCCCATTCTTTTGGACCTCACGAGGGGTGTAGGTTGAAAAAGGCATTATATGGGCTGAAGCAGTCTCCTAGGGCGTGGTTTGGAAGGTTTACCGTAGCCATGAAGAGGAATGGGTACAAGCAGAGTAATTCTGATCATACCTTATTCCTGAAAAGGAAGAATGGTAAGGTTACATGCTTGATTATTTATGTAGATGATATGGTAATAACTGGTGATGATGTGGAAGAGATTGAGCAACTGCGGACGAGTTTATTCAAGGAATTTGACATGAAAGACCTTGGCAGTCTGAAGTATTTCTTAGGCATTGAAGTGATACGATCCAACCAAGGTATCTATATATCTCAGGAAAATATATTCTGGATATGTTGGCAGAAATAGGTATGCTTGATTGTAAACCTGTGGATACACCCATTGTGATAAATCATGGGTTGATGATAAAAGAAGAAGCAGAATCGGTTGATAAAGAACGGTATCAGCATTTGATTGGGAAACTGATCTATCTATCTCATACCAGACCGGATATTGCTTATGCTGTGGGAGTTGTGAGCCAATTCATGCATAATCCTCAAAAAGGTCACATGGATGCTATGCTACGGATTCTAAGATACCTAAAGGGAACGCCGGGCCTTGGAATTTTGTTCAGACAGAATGGTCATCTCAAAATGGAAGCTTATACAGATGCTGATTGGGCTGGTAACCCAACAGACAGGAGATCTACCTCAGGATATTTTACCTCAATCGGAGGCAATTTAGTCACCTGGAAGAGCAAGAAATAGAAGGTGGTGGCATTATCCAATGCTGAAGCAGAGTTCCGAGGAATTGCCCGAGGGTTAACTGAGGTATTATGGCTCCAGAAGTTATTGACCGAGATAGGATTCCCACCTTCACAAGCATGTCCACTAATGTGTGATAATAAGGCAGTAGTGAGTATATCAGAGAATCCTGTCCAACATGATCGTACAAAACATGTCGAGATAGATCGACATTTCATCAAAGAAAAGCTTGAAGATGGAACAGTTTCTCTACCTTTTATTCGGTCTGAAGATCAGTTAGCTGATATCTTGACAAAGGCAGTAGCAGGCAGGATATTCCATGGGATGTTGAGCAAGTTGGGTGTTGGGGATCCCACAAGCCCAACTTGAGGGGGAGTGTTAGATAGGATAAAATCCCAGTTAATCAGGAATTCTTGTAATCAGATAGGATAAGTTCCCACTAAATCAGGGATTGTTATAGCTGTAGAATATAGGTTGGTGTTTATAAGAAATGTATGATTTTACGGAAAAAATATACACAGTTCCTCCTATTCTCTGTCTTAATTACAAAAATTAACATTATTCATAGTGGATATCATACATATAATCATGGTAGCTAATCCCTAGGAAACCATTCAAAACCCTTAATTTCCAAAAGAAGTTTCATCATTATGCATACACATATAGTAATGCATTTATACATTATCATCACTCATATAATAATGTATGTCATTTTTGTGGTAAGTTTGGACATACTAATAGATTTTGTTTTCTCAAAAGAAGAATGGCAAGCAACTTGAAAAAGCTGTTCTCTTCTTGAATCAAAAGAAATATCAGTACTCTAGATACCAAACCAGATCTGGCTAAAGAAATACCAGTTATTGTGAATATTAAACGAAGAAAACAGGCAAACAACAAATAACAAAACACAAAAGAAATCAACTTTATGTTACGATATTTGGAGTTGCATGAACCTTTGGGGAAGAAGAGGGAGACGACGTCGTGGAGGCAAATTATGGATAAATGAAACGCAGCATTGGAGTCATAGACGCAGATGGACTCACGTGACACTATCTAGAATATTCCAGTTACAATAGCATATATGCGATTGTAACAGAATGGAAAGACAAGCAATTTTAGAAAATAAATTTTAATTCCCTTTCTCTCTCTCTCTCTGTTTCTCTCTCTTTGCGTGATTGTGTGATTTTGTGATTGTGGGAGTGAGCGCAATACGTCATTGAGTCTAAAAATCATAACAGTTGGTATTAGAGCGTACGTTCCTCGGAAAAGAATGGTCTAAAGCACGAGAGGAGCTGAGGTTCATCGTTTAGAAGAAAGCATTAGAAGCATGTTCGAAGCTCAATAAAGGCACGAAAAAGAAATTAGTGACATTAAGTCAATGTTTCAGCAACTCATGCAGAAAATGGATAAGGAAGAGACGGAATCATCGATGAAGGGTTCTGGAGAAGGAGGATGCGGAATGGGAGTAATAAAGGACATCAAAACCAAATTCTCGACGTTCGATGGCACAGGAGTAAGGAACTGGAGCTATAAGTGCGAACAATTCTTTACTATCGATCATACACCTGACAAGTTAAAGATAAGGCTTGCTTTGATCCATATGGAAGGCGACGCACTCGAATGGTATCAACTTACTATTAGGAATCGGAAGGAGGTGCATGAGATGAAATGGGAAGAGTTCGTGACTCTCCTACGACAACGGTTCGATGAAAATATCTTTGAAGATCCCATAGGAGATTTAAAGGAGCTAAGACAGGAGGGTTCGGTACTGGAGTACTGTGCATTGTTCGACAAGCACTTGAACAAACTTACTCTGCCTGAAGAATACCTGGTAGGGTTCTTCTTAAAGGGGCTTAAACCGAAGCTGGGGCTGACAATAAAGATGATGGATCCACAGACTCTGTGCCAAGTGTATACATGGGCGCGGAAACAGGAGACGATTGCTGCAGCCAGTGTGCCAGTCTACTTAGGTAAGGGAAGCAGGGTCAGTAGCCCAGTAAGGGGGGGACTATCTTCGCACAAAGGAAGTAATTACACAACTCTTGTGTCTAAGCCGCAGGCCGAGGCGGGGTTGTTGCCTACTCTGGGAAGTCAAGGAAGCAGGAATATCAATTTCAGAAACTAGTGGAATAGTAAGACAACAAGCAACAGGGAGTTCGATGAAAAAAGAGCAAAAGGCTTATGTTTCTGGTGTGATAATAAGTACTCGCGGGGGCACTGGTGTAGGAAGAAACAGTTCCAGCTATACATGGTGGAAGACGAGGACCCGGAAGAGAAGGAACCTGGATGTAACGAGCCGAACGAAGCTCCCCTCAATCTTAACATTTCGCTAGAGGCCATGTGGGGTTTAAAGGATCAAACGGATTATAAACAACTTCGGGTTGTGGGAAGCTATAGGCAGAGACCTTTGTATATTCTGGTGGACAGTGGAAGTACGCACAATTTCTTGGATGAGAAGGTGGTAAGAAAAGCAATGGTAGAGGTAAGCGAGATCTATCCTATAAGCATTACTGTGGGAGGGGGATTAAAACTGGTATGTAAACAGGTGTGTAGGCATTTTGTGTGGCACATGCAGGGGGCAAGATTTGCTACAAAAGCTCTAGTCATCAAGTTAGGGGGATGCGATATGGTACTGGGGGTACAATGGTTGGCGACATTAGATGATGTACTGTGTAACTTCAAGAAGCGCATCATAGAGTTCCAATGGGAAGGGAGAGTAGTGACGTTGTCGGGACAACCCGAGATGCTAACCCAAGAAGCATCCGGTAAGAATCTCCATAAAATGATTAAGGACTCAAACCAAGGTGCATTATTTATGTTGCATTTGCCCGATCCGATTGAAATTCAGATGCAACACCTGAGCCTTAATGACGACGTTCAGAGCAGAGACGAGATAGAGGGATTGTTAGCGGATTATAGAGAGATTTTCTCAGAACTCAAGGGATTGCCGCTGAAACGTGCATGCGATCATGCAATCCATTTAAAGCCTGGAGTGGAGACCATTAATATAAGGCCCTGCCGCTATTCTAGTGAACAGAAGGATGCCATAGAAATGGCAGTGTAGGAGTTGTCGGAGCAAGGATTCATACGGAAGAGCGTCATTCCGTATGCGTCGCCAGTCATTTTAGTAAGGAAGAAGGAAAACTCCTGGAAGATGTGTATCGACTACCGAGAATTAAACAAGTACACGATCAAAAGCAAGTTTCTGATTCCACTAATTGAGGAGCTTCTGGAGGAACTGCAAGGATCCAGTTGGTACTCAAAGCTTGATTTGCGATCTGGATATCACCAGATCCGAATGAAGGAGGAGGACATCTCGAAGACAACCTTCAGAACTCATGAAGGGCACTTTGAGTTTCCTATAATGCCATTCAACCTCACGAGCGCTCCTTCTACATTTTAAAGCCTTATGAATGAAATATTTCAACCCTTCCTTCCGAAATTCTTATTGGTTTTCTTTGATTATTTGCTCATTTACAGTACAGATTTCCTCCAACACCTGGATCATCTTCGCATGGTTCTTGAAGTCTTAAGACAACAATAACTATACGTGCGAGGAAGTAAGTGTATATTTGGAGCCAGGCAGATAGACTATTTGGGCCACTCAATATCTGAAAAGGGGGTTTCCACCGATGAGAAGAAGGTCGAAATGATCCGGCAATGGCCTCAACTGCGTACTCTGAAGGAGCTCAGGGGGTTTCTCAGGCTAACGAGCTACTACCGAAGATTTATCGAACACTATGGCATCCTAGCGAAGCCTCTCAATAATTTGCTGAAGAAACCGAATGTAGGAAGTTTGGACTGGAAGGAACAATAGCAAGAAGCTTTTGAACAACTGAAAGGAAGGATAATGACAGCATCGGTATTAGCGCTTCCCGACTTTACTAAATTGTTCGTAATTGAGGCAGATGCGAGCGACAAAGGAATTGGTGCGGTGCTTCAACAAGAGGGCCGCCCGATAGCTTTCTTGAGCAAAGCTTTAGCTCCCAAGCACCAAGGACTATCAACATACGAAAAGGAGTTCCTCGCCATTATCAAAGCAGTAAAACACTGGCACCACTATTTGAACGGGAGGTTCTTTCGAGTACAGACGGACCACAGAAGTTTAAAATATCTACTGGAGCAAAGGATCTCCACACCCTTCCAGCAAAACTGGATTCCAAAGCTGATCGGATACGATTTTGAGGTAACCTACAGAAGTGGAAAGGAGAACTTGGCCGCCTGACGCATTGTCCAAAATCTCGAGTCAACAACTACTCATAATGGCGGTCTCACAAATACAAGCCACCATGATGGATGAGATCAAGGCAGGATGGGAGGAGGACAAGACCATAAAGGATCTCATTGGGAGGCTAGAAACTGCGGACAATCCTATGGTGACAGTCCTGCCTTGATCTCCGAAAAAGAATAATAGCCATGGCACATGACAGTCCGCAGGGTGGTCACTCAATGGTGACAGCAACAATTAAGAGGATATAGAGCTTGTTCCACTGGAAGCAGATCGTCAAGGACGTGAGAAATCATGTGAAGAACTGTGTGACTTGTCAAAGAAGTAAATACGACCATGCTGCTTATCCGGGCTTGCTACAGCCACTATAAGTGCCAAACGGATGTTGGAAGGAAGTCACCATGGACTTCATAAAGGGGTTACCACCATCCTAGGGAAAGTCAGCCATCTTCGTGGTTGTCGACAAATTCAGCAAATACGCACATTTCATCGCAATCAAGCACCCGTATACAGTTCAGGAGGTGGCGTAGATATTCATGGATCACGTATTTAAATTGCATGGGATGTCACGACGGATCATTTCAGATCAGAATCCACTTTTCATTAGCAAGTTTCAGCGGGAAATGTTTAGGTTACAAGACGTAAAGTTGCAACCTTCCACAGACGGATGGGCAGTCGGAAGTGGTGAACAAGACGCTAGAAACTTACCTGGGGTGTTTCTATAATAATACTCCGCAGAAATGGATGAGTTGGTTAACTATGGCAGAATGGTGGTATAATACCACACATCATTCAGCCATTAACATGACGCCATTCGAAGTTCTCTACGGGTATCTGCCGCCATTATATATGCCATACGTAGCAGGAGACTCTAGAGATGTAGGAATGGATCAAATATTTCAGGAAAGGGAGGCCACACTTCAGATCGTTAAATTCCACCTAAACAGAGCAAAACAAAGGATGAAACTACAGGCAGATAAAAAGCGTTCAGACAGAGAATTCGAGGAAGAGCAAATGGTATACGTGAAGCTACAACCCTACCGATAGCATTCCTTACAACGAAGACCCAACCAGAAGTTAGCACCCCTATATTATGGACCTTTCTCGATAATTGCAAAGATAAATAAGGTGGCCTAAACATTGGGACTCCCCGAAGGCACAACCATTCATCCTACTTTCCATATTTCTCAATTACGAGGTTTTGTCTCGGAAGGATCATCTACTTCTAGTCAGCTGCCCACGACAATGGAGGAGAAGGCAAAAGTTCTCGTGGCTATTTAGGGACGACGGATGGTGAAAAGGAACAACAGGGCAGTTACACAGATGCTGGTGCAGTGGCAAGGAGGAACCAAGGAAGAGACGACATGGGAATGGTTTTACGAATTACAGAAGAGGTTCCCAGACGTGAATCTGCTGGACAAGGTACTTCTTGAAGACGAGGGGATGTTACGATATTTGGAGTTGCATGAACCTTTGGGGAAGAAGAGGGAGACGACGTCGTGGAGGCGAATTATGAATAAATGAAATGCAGCGTTGGAGTCACAAATGCAGATGGACTCTCGTGACACTATCTAGAATATTCCGGTTACAATAGCATATATGCGGTTGTAACAGAATGGAAAGACAAGCAATTTTAGAAAATGAATTTTGATTCCCTTTCTCTTTCTCTCTCTCTCTCTATTTCTCTCTCTTTGCATGATTGTAGGAGTGAGCGCAATACGTCATTGAGTCTAAAAATCATAACACTTTATCACCGAAAAACACATCTCATGCATAGATCTACACAAAGAAAGACCAGATCTACCAAAAATAAAATCTTTTTCACATCGAATATGAAAAGAGAAAAAAATGAAAAGAAAAATCAACAAAAATCACAGCCCACCATAGATCTACGCATAAAAGAACTCCAGATCATGGAATCAAATTCAATCCACAAATACAACATTTATCTCACACTGAACCAAAAGTTGGTGACTCCCACAAGTTAACTTTTGTCCCCTGTTCCACAAACCCTAACAACAGAGAAAAGAAGCAACCCAGTACATAGACAAATAAGGGGATTTAGAAATTTGTTTGTCAAAGATTCGAAATTAAAGTTTGAACAAGTAATTGTTCCGTGTAAAGCACCTTCTTTTCTACATGCACGTTGAGGATTTTGAAGATATATCAAAGGATCTTTGCCTCTGCCACTGTTTTGTTCTTCAAAACTGAATCTTTAGCTCTCTGTTTTGCTTGGATTGTTCAACCAGGGCCAGAAGACTGAAAAGTAAATGGGTTCGTGTGTGTAGGACAGAGCCATACAAAGTTTGATTGAACAGAAAAGACTGATGAGTAGCAAAACTAAAAACACAGAGAAACGGCGAGTCAAAGGAAATATATAAAGGATCCAATATTTAATTTTTCTCAGAAAAATAATAAACTCACTCCATCATGTCTCTGCTCAATTAACACTATGTTCAGGTTATGTTAGTCCACGTAGCATGCCAGATATACTCAAATGCTAATACATATAATATAATTATTAGTTTTAAGTTTTAAAAGAATTAATTTATTAATTATTTAAAGAAAACACAAAAAATTATTTTTGCTCATATTAATCTCCATTATTATCAAATTCCTAACTTTCTTAAAATCTCTAATGCTTTTATCACTTTATTTGTTATTCATTCATGGTCTTCGATTATTTTTTTCATGCTTCTTCCTTTATTTTAGTTAAATTCCATTATTTTTCTTGCTTCTTCCTCCATCTTCATCAATTTAGGCTATTCTTCTGGCTCCTTTGTCCTCCAATTGCGACTTGTTTAGAGGATTTGGTGTATTGTGGTTTCAAAGGTATAATAATCTCATATTTCATTTTACTTATTTATTGTTTATTGACATTGTCTATGAATAAAGAATAATTTTTATATTTATAGAGTCAAACTCTTCTCTATAGAGGCAAAGATAGTGGAGGAAGGTGGTCTCCCTTGTGCTCCCTTGTGTTTTAGAATACAAAATTGAAGGTTCGTGGTCCAACACATGTAGGTGTATTCTCTCAGTTCCTTAATTTATCTTTGAGAGCCAATGTAAATTTTTTAGTCGAATGTTTTAACTCGACAAGAATTTGTAACACTATTTTAACTTAATTAGGTTGCTCATATGTTGCATGAAAAAAATTTTGTGTCTATTTGTGACTTGCTAGTAAGTATCCTTGTTTATCTTGATGGTTCGTTTATATGGTGACAACATATGACCATCAAAGTCTTAATTTTTCTGTGGCAACTAAAAAGGGAGTTCAAAAGATAGGTATGGAAGTTAAGGTTATCAACATCATATTAGAAAGAGAGAGTAACAAGAGGAAAATTATCGATCAACTATCATCATAACGGGGAAAATGAAGCAGAAAAGGATAGTATTTCTATTTTAATTTGTTCTTATTAGTTTAAGCTTTAAGTTTCTTAAAGAAAAATAAGAAACCTTATTAGGGTCTCAAAACTTTACTTATGTATGCGTGTGTGTGTATTATATTCTTTTTATTTTTATAAATTGAAGTTTGTATTGATAGGACCAAATTAGAATTTAAGCAGTGTCATAATTTACAGTCTACTTGGAGCAATATAACATATAGATAAGTAATAAACTAGATTCCATTGTGTTTTATTTTTCTATGACTAGTAATTAGTAATGACCAATGAGTGTTATAATAGAAGTGTAAGTGTTATTTGATGTATACTTCTTTTGCTCAACCGCTTTACTTTTCACAATTTATTTTGTTCAGAAGATGAAAGTTAATGATTGGTTTAATTAATTTTACAATGTGTAAGTTGATGAAATACCCAAGGTATATGTA
>JANVCQ010000007.1:796869-810558 GCA_025531925.1 Erythroxylum plowmanianum
ACGAAAATTTACATGTTAGAATCTAGGCTGATCATTGCTTGTTGGAGGACCATCCCACCGGCAAACCATTAAACTACTGCAGCACTTTTCATAAATATAGAAATACTTAGCCTCATTAATATGACAACAAGAAGAAACAAGTTAGAAAGTGATATTCATTGCAGACAGAAAACTGACCAAATTAAACACATGAACATAATGGAGGCACTAAAACGATCAAGGTTTCTCTACTAATTTCAAGGACAGAAAGCATCAAGGTTTCTCTACTAATTTCAAGGGCAGAAAGCATAATAAGAGCAATCAATAGTAACTCAAGAAACTAGGATGAGTGCATAAGAAGGAAAGGATACCAAGCCTTCATGCCAGCCCATACTACGAAGCATTCGATTGCCCAAGTTACTCTCATCGATGACCTTGTCTGCTGTGATCACCTCATAACTCTGGACATTTGCGCTAGCACCTCCAACACCACGACCTCCACCAACGCCAGGAGGGAAAGGCATTGAATCCATAGAACATTTTTTGAATGCAGAATCCCGATCTTCATAGTTCACAATTTTTAAACGCAGATGATTTCTCAAAAGTTAATATAAAACCATCAACTTGGATAACTGAAATGTTGTCAATCCATGATCAAATGAGCATTCACAGCACAATCAAAATGCCAACTTGAAATGCATCATTGCTAACGAACCAGATCATAGGAACCTATAAAAGAAAGATAAACCTGCTAGTATTACACAGATAGCTAATGAACTTACTTGAATCTCCATATCCACAATCAAGCAAATCATCTCCAGCAGATGATGATGAACCATACAAGCTCCTCCTTTCAGCTGCACGATCCCTGTAGGTATTCTGAGTTTGTTCCTTGTGAATAGAAGCCAAAGGTTGTGGCACTTCAGAGAACCTCCTTTTCCCAGTCACACTAGACACAGCTGGGGTGTAAGAACCCAGTGCAGATGCATCTGTCCTGAAGGTAGTCAAGCTACTTGGTACATCTGCGTGTTTTGATGAACCTATGACACTTGTAACAGAAGTGGGAACTCCACCAGATGATGTCAAATATGCAGTCTCAGATTTCACAACACCTTGGCTGGAACCCCTTATAACCCCCATTAGAGCTCTGCCAGAGCTGTTGCTCACAGGAATTGACTTTACGGGAGACTTCAAACCAACAGTCTGAGAAATAGAGGATGTCATGCCATTTCCAAAACTGGATAAAGCACCATCATTTGTTGTCACTGCATCAGATTTCGACTTGTTTTTCACCAAATGTCTAACTGGAAAAGGTCTATCATCAACTGAACCACATAGTTGATTGTCATCAAGGGCCACACGAGTTGCTTTCCCTTCATGACTCCTCTGTTTCCATATAGTCAACACATTGTTCATCTTCTTCTTGTTGGCAAGTTTGATCTCTTTTGCCTTCTCCTTCTCTTTCTTCTCCGCAGCTAATGCTGCTGTTGCAGCAGCCTGAATTGCATCCGGTAATGATGCAGCCTTTTCAACTGAAGTAACAGTAGTAGCTGGTGCAGATATTACTACCTTTCGATCATTAGAACCATCTGATAGCTTGGATTGCTCAGGCTGTTTACTAGATGCTTTATCTTCATTCTGATCTGTGCAAGGGATGTACTGCTGAGTCTGGTTATCAAATTTATACCATATGCCACTGTTGCTGTCATAGTAAAGGCCTACACATTAAAACACCACATTAAAATTAAAATCAGAGGCACTATAATACACTCAGGACAAGATCATGTTTGTACATGTAACTATTGCAGTTTCCAATTTGCCCGAACTACAAATAACAATAATAACAGCATTCAGAAGTTCTAAACCAAGAAATGTTCAAAGTGGGGCATCCACCATTTTTACAAATAGCAGATCATGAAATCCAGCCCACATGCACGTACAACTCAAAGCATTTGTGAATGTCAACCCTTATCTCTTCAGAAAGCCTCATGTACACAACCATCAGCTCTCAAGACAATTTTACATCTTCATAGACATATTATACACATACTATGCAATGTTTATAATACAGAAATGGCTCAAACAGTATCAGAGTGACCATATGTGCAGCACCTTGGGCTATAGGCTACAGCCTACAGCCTTTTGTTAATAAGCATTATCCAAATCCAGATTAAGCATTGTTACAAAGAAAAGATATTCCCTGAAGAGACTTCCTAGCCGCAGCAACTAGGGATAAAATGAGTGCTGATTAGATTAGGCAATAGACATCTACTTCCCATGCAATATTTATTTTGCTAATTTTTCCTTTCCTTATTGTTATCATCTATAGATTAGTTCAACTTAATTAGTAAAGTTAATCTCTATTATCTTTAGAGATAAGAGTTCAGTTTCAACTAAAGTGTAGTCAAGTAGTCAATGCCTATATACACTAGTTATATGTTCAACTTTTGGCAGATTGTTAGTAATTTATTCCGATATTATCTATGGAGATTCAGCAACAAACGTCTACTTTACTTGCAATATTTATTTCTTTAGCTTTCTTTTGCTTATATTCATCAGTTAGCAGTAATAGGTTAGTGCACGTTTGTTGGTAAAAAACTTAAAATCATCTTATTTAGTGATAACAGGAACTTATATACAGGTCTAATGCAATGATTGAAGAGTTTGTACACAACATTCCCTAAGATTAAGATATTACAAATATATTCCACGTCTGTACATTCGATAAAGAGATATGTATGACTTTCCTCTTCTAGAAATGGACAGCTCATGTGATAAACCACATGTATCAAGTGGTCAACCAACAGATATTCACAATCTGCATAATATCACAGTTATGTTAGTATCAATAATTTCTATTAGAATTTGAGCTTAGTTTCAATTAGTAGTTAAACAAGGGATGCGTTCCCATTGTAATAGTCCGTCTGAGGCCTATCACACATGTTATAGGTTAAATTTTATGGAGGTTGTCAATTACTAAAAATTATGATATTTCTAAAAGTGTGAAACTTGCTTTCGCTAAGAGTGATTCTTAGCTCATGTTTTTACCACCATGCTGTTCCATCACTAGCTATCCTTGGTTACAAACTTCCATGCACATTGCAAGCTCAAGTTTGTATCACGAGGACAGAGATAAAGGCAAGTCCATTCATAAATTCGCAAGAAACTCTAGATATGAATTCATAAGATTGCATTCCTAGGAGTCAAAGCTGTTTTACTAGCAGGTTACTTTTCAATTTATTGGCTAAATCAATCAATGCAAGAATTCGTTATATTAACATTAAATTGTAAAATAAAATATGAATATCTGCATTTTGCAATTTTTAGTAATTGAATCTCCATTTGTAAATTAATTAGCCCAAATTTTATTGCAATTTTTTACTTAGACAAATTCTCAGTGGTTATGATAAGGTTATTATTAAGGCGAGGATTCTTTTTAGACAACCCCATTCAAACCAGTTTAAACTGTTGGAGTTTTATAAGGTTTTATGTGATTCCTTTGGTTTTGTTATGAATTTCGCACTTGACAATCACATTCCTAGAAAGGAAAGAGAAAGCAAGTGACAGTTCCTATATTACTTTTGCATTCAGTGAAGACTTCCCCTTGAGATAAAGGTAGGCCCTTCGTAACAAAAACATCAATGTTGCACAAGCTAGTAGTGCAAATAAGATAAGCAAAAATTATACAGGTACCTGTATTTCCATCGTAGTAAAACCCTGAAGCAGCATCATAGTAATAACCAGAAGCCTCATCCCAAACAAACCCAGATTGGTTGGAAGAGCCAGCATTATGAACTGAAGCAGTCTTCTCATGCCCTTTAGTAGATTGATTGTCATCAGGGTTATACTCCTTTGGTGCCCATCCATAAGCATCATACTGAAAAGAATATGATAGGTGCATGATTAATATAATTTCAAAACCTCAAAAGGCAGAACAACTAACATGAGTAATAGTAGCAACAAATATATAATAACATGTCAGCTGGTGAGCGTCTTCAAGAGATAAGATGATTAAGATTTGTAAAGTAAACATCAAGGCAAATTGGACACCAATATTAGACCTATGAGCATCATCCATAGCTTCGACAGGATTCTTGCATCCTATCCAGGACTTTTTGCTACCAATCCATTCTGTTAGAAATTTGTATCTTTCTCAATTAGAAAGGAAATTCCAAGAGTTTCTCAGGCTGTTCCCCATAACAAACTATTGCTGTTTCTTTGCTTGATCTTCAACACTCCAGTAAGATGTTCAATGGTTCTCCCGTAGCCTCTATGGTCACTCCAGAAGCCAGAGTTCTTTCCATTGACAATTGATAGAATTAATGACCTGTTATCCAACATTATTTTCTTCCAGATTCTTCTCGCGTGGCCAAAATCTGGCCATCTCCTCACAAGGAATTGACATGCTTCAAAATTTTCTATTGTCACCACCAATTTCATTCCCTATATATTTCTTACTTTACATTCACAAAGGTAATCCTACCTATGTTCTTCCATTACTTCAATCTAGATTATCACAATCAAAATATAACATGAGCCAAAAAATACATTAGCGGTGCTATGAACATCTGTTATCTTACACTAATAAAAAATTGGACACCTGGAATTTCTACCATCTAATAGAGTTTGTTATATTTGCAGATTGTCGAAAAATATATGTTATACATACCAGTGTTTTCCAGAGCAATAAGATCTCAGACCATGCAAATTACCGTCCAACTAAAGAAAAATGACTCCAAAAGTCAAAACAAATTTAGAAATACCTGATGTGCAAATGCTGCAGCCTCAATAGCAGCAGCTGCTAGACTGCTTGATTGTGAAGATCCTGTTGCTCCAGATCCCGGACTAAGAATGCTCTTTGCATAGGCCACTCTCAAGATCTGCCCATTCCTTTCAAGTGTTGTTCCATTGGTCACTTCCAGAGCTTTAGTAGCATCTTCAACCTATAAGAGACCAAACATATTGCAGAATTGTACATCAAATATACAAGAATCTGCAGCATCCACTGAGTAAAACAAAGATTGACTAGGGGCATCAAAACATGGGACTATATGCACAGTTGAAGTTGGTTCAGGAGTGCCAGATATTGGGAGCTACAAGTGATATAGCTCACCATCCAGATCACTGAACCACAACCAGTAGACTGGCCAGTAAGTTTCTCCTGTCAGGTCAATCGAACCTGGACGTGGACCAAACAACTGTTTTGTGTTATTTTTCATTAGAACTGATTTCCATAGATCATTTTAATGTTTTATTTGTTTTGGGATGCATACACCCTTATTGTGAATGTTATATGTCTTCTCTTTCATCATTAATAATAGAATTTTGAGTCTTTACTTGGTCTATTCCAATTGAGATAGCGCTTCTCAAACTTATTCTTCATTGAAATAACCCAAAACTTAGGATACATTCATAATCCTTTAGAATTCAATTCTCGGTTCTCCATAGTCAAAAAGGTAAGTCTCAATTGTTTGATTTAACTTTCTTGGTAAGATTTCAATTTTATTTGTTGGTTCTTTAGGGTTGTTATTCCTTGCATCACCTAAATTTAGACATTCAAATTAGTTTCGAATGCTAGCCACTTTACTTTAAAAATAGAAATAACCAACAATCAATCAAATAATAAGATGATAGAAGCAAAATATCTCATCAAATAACAAATACCATCCAGCATCACCCACTCAGGTTGGAAAAGCACTAAATTGCAGAGGGTAAAAAAAAGACAAACTATAGCATATACATATCCAAAGAAATCCAACCAGTCACTCTATAAACCCAACTACTGGCATTAGTTGGCTGCCACACCATTTAATCATTGCACCTCCTCAAGTTTCCTAGAGAAGATTTATATGTTTACATTGAGGAGGAACCACCCCTCTGATAGATCCTATTCTACCATGTTGTGTCTCCAAAATTCCTATCTCTCTACAAGGAAAGCAAGCACAATATTGGGAAAAAATCATATTGGTACACCGGCCATCCTCATGGTGGACATATCAATGCCAATGGAATCTTAATCAATATATTCCACATTTTGTACCTAGAACCATTAAATGAATGATTACTCCACTACATTTATAATAAACCACCAGAAGTAAACACTTCACACCTACCCCAGCTATTATCAAGGTCTATGAAATGGTAGGTAATGATTTCCATTTGCCATTTCTCCTCAAAACATCATCCATGGTGAAGCTACTTTTTATATGCAAATTTGAACTTAGGCTCAAAATTTTGCAAGCTTCGTAATCTATACAAAAACACCAGTCATCTTGCGGTAATAATCCTCATTTATTAGATTGCATTGAATTTAATGAGAAAAGAAGTTGTTAAGTTCAAGAACCTTGAATTTAGAGACTGGAACAGTCAGTTGCATTTGAAGACATTACATTTGGCAAGAAATGGCCATAGCCTTGTTAAGTATATCATCTTCATAATAAGTTGACTCTTCCTTAGAAGAGCTGATACCTGGAAGGTTATAGGAACAGGTACTGCACGAATTAAGAAGTTTTCTTATCCAAACTATAACTTGATCAGTGTGCTGTCAAAAAATGTGACACAGCAATTCTTATATTAACGTTGTTGCCTAATAGTGTACAGTGAAATATCTGGGCTTGTACACGATGGGCAGCAATCCAACAAAAACAAATATTGCCTAATGTACAAAGACTAAAACAAAGAATCAACAAAAAACTTGATGAAATTGGGCCTTCGAAGAATAACAAGGCATTATACAGCAAATCAGTGGCAGAAATTCATATTAAACCCATCTAATGGTTCTATGACATTAACCACTCATTCTATTAAAAGGTTTTCAAAAGTTTCAATACTTCATATCTTTTTGTTCTTCTAGAAAACTAAGAATGAACAATACTTGGAATTTTGCCAATCAAAATGGAAATAAACACAAAGGCTAAAATGTTGAAGAAATTCAGTGACCAGAAACTAGCATACCGAGTGAAAATGGACAAATGCAAATCCCCTTGAAACATGAGTAAACTTGTCTCTAACAAGACGCAAATCCTGCAAAAGTTGTGGACAAGAGGTTTTCACCACAGATCTATAAGATGTAAATAATCAGTAAACTCAAATAATGAAAGTAAAATTTTCTCACCTTGACAGGAGCATGCTTGGAAAATTCATAGCGAAGAATCTCCTCGTCAGCATTTTCATCCAATCCACGAACAACCAGAACATGTGTAGGGCCTGATTACAAAGAACTTGATAAATTATATGACATAGACAATAGACAATAGACATGTTAGGTGTAAGTAAGAACTTAAACCAACCTGCATCAAATCCTTTCTTTCCTAATGGCATCGGATTTGACAAGGCTATATCTCCCGATGGTGCATCATCCATTCGAGGCTCATTACACTACAATAACAGATAAGTAAATGTATTGATTTAATATATCCAAATCTTTTCCAAAATGCAAGCATACATGGAAAAATAGCATGTTCAGCTTTTACACAAATGTTGAATAAATATAACCTACATTTAGTCTACGGTCAAAATTATATTAGTTCTGTTCTATTTTTTGTTTTCTGTTCATTTTTCTTCCAGGTTGAGTTGCCTCGTTTAAGTTTCCACAGCTTTTTAAAACCTATAGAAGCACTTTCAGAACTCCTGAAATACAATTTGGTGTTCTCATCACCAACTAGTTCATGCATTATTCTTTACCATTTTCCCACAACAATTTTACAATAACCAACCTGTAAATTTTACTAATTAAAAATTCTAAACCATCATAATTTTCCACATTCAATGATCAATTATCAAATGAAAAAAAAATTCAACTGTTGATTAGTAAAAACTCTTTTACTATAAATAAAACAAATTAATAGCTCCAAAGAGCATATTTTTTACTACCAAACATGTTTTCCAAAAACAAGAAAAAATCAAAATCATAGATAAAAAAAGAAGGTGATATCAAACAGAACCTTAGCCTTTTGTTTTAACTTCTGCACTTGAAATGTATGAAAACATTAAGAAATTCCAGAGCTTTATGCTAAGGTGGCATGGCTACCAACTTGTGTCATTATCAGCACTGGGACCATCTTAACTTAACATAACTAATATTCTTCCGCTATAAAGAGCTTAATAGTGCAACATATAGTGCTCATTTTTACTACCAAAAATGTTTTCCCAAAAAACAAAAATCAAGGTTATAGATAAAAAATGAGGGTGATATCAAACAGATACTTAACTTTGTTTTAACTTCTGTTCCTGGAAAGGTAGGGAATCAAACAATAAGAAACACTTTGTGTCTTTTATGCTAAGTCCAATTTAAAAATAAATTCCAAGTTCTAGATAGAATCTTAACATACTTTGTGGTCTTTTTTTTCAATTGACAAGACCCACATGCTTACTAATCCATCCCATTTTCAGCAAGGGTTCCATCTCTAACATAACTCACATCCTTTCACAAATTCTAACACAATCAAATACTAAATGATTTTTATCTAAAAATGAAAACTTTCTTATAGGGATGATGGAAATGGAGGTAGCCAAAAGAACTAGGGGCTAGAACATGTGGATTGTTTTAGGTATTGACCAAAAAACACTCCTAAATCAAACAAAACAGTTTTTAAAAATATAATAAATAGTTGCATTTAGTCAAATAAGCATATTATGCTTAAGGGTGAGCCTTAGAGCAACTAGTAAAGTTGCTTCTTTTTTATCATAAGGTTACAAGTTCTAGTCACGAAAACAGACTCTTTGTAAAAATACACACGAGAAGGTTGCGTACATTATAACCCTCCCCAGACCCCAACAAAGCGGAGAACCTGTGCACTGGATACGTTGACATTTGACATTTATAAACATATTATGCTTAAGATTCAGTTCAACAATTTTAAACTTAGATCTAGTATTATGCACTGCATATGCTAATTTATAAGAGAAGAAGAAACTTAGAGAAAGTCGTTTGTAATGCATAGAAGTTGGGAATTGCAAGACAATATCTTTACTTGATGTTGCACCTTGGTGCCAAGGAATCCTAACATGAGTGCCTTGACTTCCTCACTGCAATATATTATAATTTCCTATGAAAAAAATGCTTCTTTTCAAGTAAAAGATTGAAGGGTAGTAATAAATTAATATTTGATTTTTCCAATTTAAAGTTTATATTAGCTTACATTACCATATATCTTTCTAGAACGTCATTTTCAAAAGGCACAATACAGAATATATCAATCTCACTTCGGGTGAAACATATAACAAAGCCACAGTATTTAATAAAGCCAACAGACAACCAAACATATGCAACAATATAAAAATCCATGCCAATAGTTTCTCACAAGACCATGTAAAGAGGATGCATGAATCAAACACAATCAAGAAAGACAAACCTGAAAACAGGATGTCCGTCTTGCAAAATTAACACAACCACAAATTGTACACATCCAATCAGATGGAACTGCCATGTTTCTGTGTTTGACATGACCAGATCTTATAGCATTGTCTTGACCAAAAGGTCCACTTGACCCTCCAGTTGGCTTACTACTGAACAAAACATAAAAGCAACCATTACAGTATGTAACAATTATGGCAGTCATGTCACTAAGCTAGTATCTATAGATGTGATGAATTTCCAAATTTTAGTTAGTTGACTAGTTGTGCTTGTATCATAATCTAACAAAGTTTAGGTAAATATTTTTTAAGAACCCAAACAGGTTAAATCTATAGAAAAACTGTGTTCAAACAATGTATTAGAATAAAAGAATATACAAGTCATATACAAGTTGCAGGCCCCCAGATCATAATTGTGGACTTCGAAAGAATCAAAGTTCCATTTTTCTTACACAAACCCCATAGCAAGTTAAATGTTTCTCCTTTGGGGGTCAGGGCTACTTTTATAGTTCCAAGCACGTTGGTAACAAACTATACCTAACATTAAAGTTCAACCTTTTGCCTCAGTCATTAATTCGTTTCCTTATTACATTTTTCCTTCATATTGTAGGTCTTTTTAGAATCAGTAACCATATTCTGAAATAACAAGCTGTCATTAACTGACAATATATAGAGCTGAGCAATTTCTAACATAAAGGACTGAAACTTTTCTCAAACAGTAGGACATCCAATCCAATTTTTTTTTATATTCAATACAGTATTCACATTCTAAAACTATAAGCTGTTACAAACTGAGCATATAGAATTGTCCAATCTTTCAATTGAAGGACTGAATCTTTTCTCATTTCTGTAGGACTCCACAATTCTATAGGATGAAAACTGCTTTCTTTTCCTTAAAGAGTAATTCCTAAACAAACTACTTTGATGCTAAAACTACAATACACAAATTAGTATTAGTAGTAATTCAAAAAAAAAATATTAGACTAACTAGAATAGTCATTCGTGAATTCAAAAATGATCGTAATAATTTTAGCGTGTGAAATATAAGCTTCTTAGACTTTGAAAAACTCCATCTCTGAAATTATCAACTTTGAGCACTTCAATTCAAAATTTTCATGCCATGATAGAAACAATTAAGCAGTACCTATACTCAAAGAGAAGTTTCCTTCCATCCACAAGAAGACCATCATCACTAATCCTATCCATCATTGCACATGCTGCATCCTGTTCATGAGAAAGCACCCTTGTAAAACAATTGTTGAAAAAGATGAAGCCTGCACATTTTAGGGTTCTACATGGTATTTACCACAGAAGGAAAATCAATAAAAGCAAAGCCACGAGAAATCCCAGAATTACGTTCTTTAATCACACGAACATGACGAAGTGGTCCCCACTCGGCCTAATTGCAAGAGAAAACCGACTAACGTCATCAAAATCTGGGACAAAGTAAAATCTTCAAAAGAAAGCGAATGGATAGGCAGTTACAAGTATCTGATACAAATCTTCTTCAGTTGTCTTCTGTGAAAGACCCTTCACAACAACAGTTGCAGAGGGGGCCTACAAAAAAGGAAATGTGCCTTGTCAAGGCCTTTGAACATAGTATATATCGAATTTGCAATTACAAAAGAATTACTAAAAATGGCAGATCAGACATACCACAGAATAACTCCCTCGTAAATGCCTTTCCTCATGATCCCTGCACTTTTCAGATCTCTCTTGATGACTATCATCATAGCTATCTGCACATTGATTCTGACTATGACTTCGGCCTCGGGGAGACCTTGACCTTAACCGATCATCATGTCCACGGGACTGAGATCGCTCATATCGTCTTTGAGAACTTTGAACCCTTTCCCGACTCAAACCTCTGCTATCATGCCCTCGATCTCGAGATCCATGCCTCTTCCAATTGTCACCTCTCCTACTACCTTTATCATGATCAGAGTCATAACTATAACGACCGTAATCACAGGCCCTTTCACGACTAGCCTCTCTACTTTGATGTGAACTACGACGCTTATAGTCATAATCATCATGCCCATAATCTTCACAATCACGCTCTCCAAACCTAGAAGGCCTGCCAAGTCCGCTACTACGAGAATTGTCATTATTTCGATAGCCATCCCGTTTCTGAAGTGAATCAGTCTCACAATCTCGAAAAGCATCCAAATCATTACATGAATCCATGTATGGTCTCTCATGTCTCCTATACTCCCTGTGAGCTGGATATTCTTCTTCATAACTCCTCTGTCTTGAACGAGACCAAACAGCAGCAGGAGATGATGGATAATATTCCCTCTCCACAATGTCCCGATGGAAATTATTTTTTGGGTAAAAATTTTCCCTTGAGTATCTTTGATCCGAGAACCTCCTCTCATCATACAAATCGCCAACCCTAACATAATAAAATATGGTTGGATGGAAGAGAAGAAATGATATATGAAGCCACACACTTGACATTGGAAAAGAACAACTAAAGGGCACGTGGAAAAACTGCATAACTTTGCAAATCTTAAATTCACTAGGGGATTGGAATAACATAAAAAGAAGGAAGATGAAAACTTTACACATAATTTGACCATCTCATCATCATAATGATATGCATCATTAGAACTCACCGGTAGTTTGGATCGTGAACTGTGTCATATCCCTCCAAAGCCTGTGGATTGAACAGAATAAGCTATGTCAGCAACAAATATCAATGATGGTAGGAGGGTTAGGCAAATCCATTACATATCCTCACAACTGTCCCCCACATCTTTCTTCTATATTCTTTAAGGAAGAGATGCCCCAAAAATAGATGGCCAAGCACATGAGCCCTAAAATTTTGTTGAATATACGATCCCACATTAATGTGATTATTAAGGAGGAAACCACAAATTACGCTGTTATTATCCCATCCTTGCTGAAGACCGTAGCGACCATCAGGATCCATTTCTGGGCCCCCCACCAACCCCTGCACGTATTGTATCCTGACGATGTTTTAAATTCTTTTATATTCCTGTAAATATAATCCACAAATACAACAGTTATCTCACACTGAACCAAAAGTTGGTGACTCCCACAAGTTAACTTTTGTCTCCTGTTCCACAAACCCTAACAACAGAGAAAAGAAGCAACCCAGTACGTAGACAAATAAGGGGATTCAGAAATTTGTTTGTCAAAGATCCGAAATTGAAGTTTGAACAAGTAATTGTTCCGTGTAAAGCACCTTCTTTTCTACAGGCACGTTGAGTATTCTGAAGATATATCAAAGAATCTTTGCCTCTGCCACTGTTTTGTTCTTCAAAACTGAATCTTTAGCTCTCCGTTTTGCTTGGATTGTTCAACCAGCGCCAGAAGACCGAAAAGTAAACGGGTTCTTGTGTGTAGGACAGAGCCATACAGAGTTTGATTGAACAGAATAGACTGATGAGTAGCAAAACGGCGGGTCAAAGGAAATATATCAAGGACCCAATATTTAACTTTTCTCAAAAAAAATGATAAACTCACTCCATCATGTCTCTGCTCAATTAACACTATGTTCATGTTATGTTGTTAGTCCACGCCGGATATACTCAAATGCTAATACATATAATATAATTATTAATTTTAAGTTTTTAAAGAATTAATTTATTAATTATTTAAAGAAAACACAAAAACTTATTTTCCCTCTTATTAATCTCTATTATTATCAAATTCCTAACTTTCTTAAAATCTCTAATACTTTAACACTTTCTTCTTTGTTCATTCATGGTCTTCCATTATTTTTTTGTGCTTCTTCCTCTATTTTCGTTAAATTCCATTATTTTGCTTGCTTCTTCCTCATTCTTCATCAATTTAGACTATTCTTCTGGCAACTTTGTCCTCCAATTGCGACTTGTTTAGAGGATTTGATGTATTGTGGTTTCAAAGATACAATAATCTCATATTTCATTTTACTTATTTATTTGTTTATTGACATTGTCAATTAATAAAGAATAATTTTTATATTTATAGAGCTCAAACTCTTCTCTATAGAGGCAAAGATAGTGGAGGAAGGTGGTCTCCCTTATGATCCCTTGTGTTTTAGAATACAAAATTGAACGTTCGTGGTCCAACACATGCATGTGTATTCTCTCAGTTCCTTAATTTATCTTTGAGAACCAATGTAATTTTTTCAGTCAAATGTTGTAACTCGACAAAAATTTGTAACGCTATTTTAACTTAATTAGGTCAGTCATATTTTGTATAAATAAAATTTTGTGTCTATTTGTGACTTGCTAGTAAGTATGCTTGTTTATCTTGATGGTTCATTTACATGGTGACAACATATGACCATCAAAGTCTTAATTTTTCTGTGGCAACTAAAAAGGGAGTTCAAAAGATAGGTATGGA
>JANVCQ010000007.1:820982-831085 GCA_025531925.1 Erythroxylum plowmanianum
GTATATCCACCACATCTTTCTTCTAATTTTCTTCAAAACTTATGCTTGAAAAGAAAACCACACGCTACATATATATCGGGATCGATCACTCGGAGCCATGCAGTTTGATAATATATACCATGACGCAGTACTGCTAACTCTCTAATTGATATGCCAACCTTATCACATTCCTCCAATTCCAATCTATTTTACTAAGGGCAAATCTAATTAAAATTTCATTGAAATTTAGTGATATAGTCTCATAATGGCCAATTCAAGCTATTTCATATTTGGCCAAAATAAATGTCACTCCTTAATGTCATTTTTCTTTTATTATTGGTTTTAATTTAGTTCATATAACATTCAAGACATATTCATTTCACCAATTAGTCAAAATAACTTGTATATCAAATTTCTAAATTCAAACATAATGCATGCCAATTGAGGAAAATACAAATTATAAGTTCAAAATCCAAATTCATCATATATACTACTTTATTTAGTATCCAGTTAAACATTTTTAATATCAATTTTATAAATCCTCAATTTTATCTCAAGAACCCTAAATTACACAATACACACTTTTTAGGAAAAATAAAATTATATGAACACATATCAAATTGATGTTCAATTTGCTTCAATAAAGTTCAATTTCACCATCAATTCCTTATTCTTTCTCTTTCGCTTTCTCTCTCTCCTTTAATTCCTCTTCTTTTTCTTCTTAATATTACATAAAAATTCAATTTTATGCATTTTAATCATTAACGCATGCAACTATACTAAAATCATGTACTAAAAATAACCAAAATTCCATTAATTTACCTTGATAAATTTAGGTATTATTCATCAAGAAAACCCATCTAATTTTTCTTCATCTTTTTCCCAAAATTCTTGTTAATATGATGATTTAGTGTTTAATTGCTAATTTTGGGTTAAAGATAGAGAAATTTGACTTGAAAAATGGAAGAGAAATGGAAGAAAGTGGAGAAAGAAGAGGAAAGGTTGTTCTCATCAATTTTGGGGAAGAAGAGAATGTATAAATGGCCAAAAATACAATTTGGTCCCTTAAATCCTTTTTTTTTCAAGGTCCAAAACTAACTTTCAATTTTAATCCATTAGTTGAATTTAATCACACTAAAATATATTCATTTAATACCCTTTTTTAAAAATTTCATAATAAAAAATTATTCAAGCGCTATTTAGTCCACGAGTCCAAAAATAACACCGTTAAAACTTAATAATTCTTCTCTTCTTCTCAATAATTAATACTCATTAAAAAAACAACCCCACATAATTACCTTAATCAACATCATTTATTTTCTATTAATATTTTTTGAGTTTGACTTTCACTTATTTCTCAAGTCAAATTTTGAACAATGGTCAACTCTTAGTTATGCCCTCAAAATGAACTCATTTTTGCCTCAAATTTCATTCTCGAGCTGTCCTTGAATAATACTATCCGATCTCAAATAAAGTATAGTTTAGGTCTCGAGTGTCACTATTTATCTTAGGATGCACTATTTATGGCCTAAAAGTACTATTCACAAAACCGAGATTTTTGGAACGTTACATTTTTCTAATTGGATTGGAATGTCTTATAAAATGTTGAAAAAGGAAATTGTTTTTAATTATATTAAGTAAGAAGAATTATTTATAATTAAATTTTGTTAAAAGAGTCAAGATAATTGCAAAATAGTTCTAATTGAATTTGAAAATTGTTTTAAAATCAAATTAAGTTTCTATTTAGAATATAAATTTAATTCAATTGAGAATCAATAAGTTTAATCTAATTTAATCATCTAAAGAATTGATAACATTATTTTAGATTATTAAGATTAATAAGTAAAATCAAACAAAGCCTAACGCTTTATACAAATAATTTAATTATGTGTTCATAAGTTGCTTGTTTTAATATATGTTTGATATATTATGCATATTAAGGCTTATGTTTTATATGTTTTACATACAATTGTATTTGATTAGATAAATTAAATTAAATTCTTCATTAAAGTATTAAGTACACGCTACCATACTATACTTTGCGCTCCTCCAAAAGAGGCCGAAGCAGTGGTTATGTGGGAATCTTAATAATGGTTGCTTTTGTCTTCTTTCCCCATTAATGGAGATGGACCCATAAAACAATAATTCAAAGATTGGCTTAAGAGTGTAGGCTTATGTTATAGTATGCTTTGTTAGGAGGAAAGCTAACGAAGTTGCTCATTCTTTGACTCATAAGTCTCATTTATATGATAAGTCTTCACATTTATGATCAGGTATCTTAATTGATACAACAGCCTCTTCTGTTTTATATTTTGCGAATGAAATTTATCTTTTTTTGAAATATATTTTTATCACAAAAATTTAAATCTCTCTTGATTCAATATTCTATTATAAAATATTTGCACATTTTATTAAATATGTGCATGCACTCTTTTTATTAATTTTTTTCACTAAAAGATAAATTTTATAAATAATGATGATAAAATTTAATAAAAATGTGTATTTAATGAAATTTACATTTGAATGATACCTTAATGTAACGAAAAAGGACCGTTCAGTGAAAACTCATAACGCAACTAACAACGGGAAAAGTTAATTTTTGCAGGGGTGAAAGATAATAGCAAATTATGATCACCATTAGGTATATATATATACACCTATATCACTATTATCCTATCACATCTGCATGTGGATCAACTGAAAATAGCCTCTTTATAATATAAAGGGTAAGGTTGGGGACTATCAAATATTCCTAAACTTCGCTTCATTATGAAACTTTGGGATATAATGATCACCAAGACTATGACCTTAAATCAAATTGCTATTGCAAAAGTTCCATTATTGAGAAGCAAAAGATCGATTTGATTAATTATACTGTTGACTTTCTAAATTCTAACGATTGCGGCCATATGGAAATGATTATTTAAAAGTATCGTTGGATTCTAATCTAATCTTATGTGTCTTTTGTGTTGACCAAAAGGATTGAGAATGCTCCAACAAATAAAGAAGAAAAGCGCCTTAATTAAAGTATATATTATGGCAAGCACCCTCACGTGGTTCCTTTATGGGACCCTTGGGCCTTGGCCTTGCTGTGTGATTTAAATATTGAAACAATGTGATATGTAAGAAATTAAAAGAGAAACATAAACAATAGAAGACAATGCAACCGAAAAAAGAGAAGTTAAAGTGGTTAAAAGGAAGCAATTTGCTTTATGAGATGGCTGCCATTTCCTTTTTCACATTTTTTAGCGAGAAAGATTCAATAATACACAAAGACGATATGTCCAAATGTGATCATCGAAGTTGATTTCACCTCCGAACTGAAAGAAAGAAGATTAGCCCTCCATAAATAACAAAGAAATAGGGTTTTTGCTGCTCCAAAAATGATCCTCCCCTCTTTGGCAGCTAAAAAATGATCCTCTTTGATAACTTATAGAGGATGTTTTAGAGGGATTTACTGCAAGGGTGAGAGACCAAAGTGGCAACAATGATCCTATCGGATGAGTAATAAGCCAAAACCTTTTTATATGATATTTTGAAAATGTAAAAAGGTAAACAAAAATTGAAAATTTTAAAGAAAGGGTATGTATAATTAACCTAATTAATAATTAAAATGTTCAATATTTAATTTTTTAAAGCCGAAGTATAATTGAACATTTGGTGAAATTTTAATTAAAATATTGAAATATAATTAAAATGTTCAATATTTAAAGAACTTACAAGTTTGATCCCGACCACTAAAAATCAGGAACAGATCTTCTGTACCTTCTACTCAGGGCCCTCAGTTCTCCTTTGTTCTCAACCATCCAATGCAACATTGGATAGTTGAGATCAAAGGAAAGCTAGATAGGAGGTACAGATCTGAAAACATACGATCGAAGAACAACGGACCGAATACTTGGGGGGCTGTTGCCAGATGGGGAACATCCTTTGACTTGGGACTGTAATAAATTAATGATCGATGTCACTCACCGCACCACAAGTACACACAATTGATCCATCCACTGTACCTAAATCTGATTTCGAGAGTAGAAATGAGATGCATTACGAGAGAAGACAGGCAAGAAAATCTTGCTTAGGCATCAGTCTAATAGCACAAGCATATAATCCACCACCTAGCGAAGAGACTCGGACATCTAATCGGAGAATCAGAAGTTAGAAACAAGAAATTAAATTAGCTTTACAAGGATCTTCCTCTCTCATTGCAGATTGATTCGATCAAGGCTCTCAGACACTGTTTTCATCCTCGGACGCATTTCAGGGTCTATTTCAGTGCAATTGAGTGCAATATGAAACATTGCTAGGACTTGCTTCTTTGCATGAACCTCACTCAAAAGTGCTCGGTCTATGATCTGAGACAATGGCCTTTCATCTCGAAACACCTTCCTCACAAGACTCTCTAGTCCTTTACCATCATTTTCTGACCCGTCATCAGGTAGCCGACCGGTTAAAAGCTCCATCAGTATAATTCCAAAGGAGTAGACATCACATTTCTGGGTGAACTTGCAACCAGATACTCGAGCTTCAGGTGCCAAGTAAAAGTTGGAGGGAGCAGAAATTGTCAAGCCCATTGTAGAGGCTGCTATTGTTTGATTAGCATACTGCCTTTTTGACACTGAAGTCGTCAACTTAGTAGTACTCGAGAGAAGACGGTTGAGTCCGAAGCCGGATATGTAAGGATGAAGTTCATCATCAAGAAGGATTTTTGTTGACTTCAAGTTACCGTGTACATATTTACGAGGACTGTACTCATGTATGTACATCAAACCCCTCGCAGCACCTTGAGCAATTTTTAACCTCGTTGCCCATGGAAGTTGAGTTAGTGCAATTGAGGGCTCTCCTGTGAAAATTTCACATTTGCATTCATAAGAAAGGGGCATTTTATATTGCATCCAAAGATTACAGGTAGAAAGCTATCATAAACATTCAAGGAAAAGGCAGCAAGAAATGCTTAGCAGTGGATATAAAGTAGTACTTTGGATTATCAACTAATTGTAAAATGTCTTAAAAAACTAAAAAAGAAAGAACTTTCAGGTCCTAATAGTCAATGGTACAGGTTCATCAACTGAGCTAAGTAGAAGACAGCTCTCCGTCCCCGTGGTCCAACTATGAAGTCACGGAAAAGTTCTGAAATTACTAATCACTCATGTCCTTTCATGCAAAATGGGACAAGGCATTATAAATCTCTCTTAGGGAACAAAACAATGAGCCAAAATGGTACCAAACCAAGAGATACGACAAAGCTGATGAAGACAAATACAGTACCAGAAATGCACGAGCAATATACACAGGGACGGAGCTATGTTCATGGGGAGGGGGGCCATGGCCCCCCCTTTCAAAATTTTTTTTTAAAAATTAAGTATATAATTAAAAATTTTAAAATTACAAATATAAGTGGCCCCCTTAAATGTTGGCCCCCAGCCCCTCCTTAGAGTTGAGTCTGGCTCCGTTACTGAATATACAGTCTGGTACCTCCTGAAGAAAAGAAGTCAGTAGATGGAGTCCGTCCATTCCAGCGTTTTGAAAACTCTAGATTCTGAGCACGTAAAACACTTAGTATGGGAGACCTTACACGCGTTATGTTAAACTAGTTTTGAACACACAAAGGGCTCTGGTTCTGGTACATCCTAAAGCAACGGTTAATTGCATGTTCTGAACTGTGCGTTAGACTCCAACTTCCAACTCTTCTCTGTTAGAAGCCTTCTTTTATAGGCTTCACTCTCTCCTCTCTTTCTCAACCCAACGATGTGGGATGAGCATCATAACACTCCCCGAATATGGCACACACAAAATCAAAATGCAAAATAATAAACTTACGTACACACACAAAATGCAAGTAAAAGAGGAGTTTTACCATGCAGCGCAGAGTACAAGCTGCCGTTGCGCACAAAATCAGAGACCAACAACTTCTCATCATCAGAATAGTGATAAGCCTTCAACCGTACAATGTTGGGATGGTGCACTCTTCCAATCGCCTCCACCTCCGTCACGAAGTCCTTAAACCTACAGGCTGCAACATGATCACCCTCACTCAGCCTCCTTACCGCAACAACCGTAGGCACCACCGCACCAGACCCCCTACCCCCGACCACCACCTTGTACACTATCCCACTCCTGCTCTTTCCCACAACGTGCGCAGATGCCCTCAACAATTCCTCTAACTCCAAACTAAACCCTTCATCCATTACTACGAATTTGCCCTGTTGCCCCTCCTCGGTGGCCTCGTGGCGGCTTTCTATTTTCTCCTCTTTTCCTGTTCTTTTGCGGTTCTCGTCGTTCCTCCATCTTCTCCGAAACAACCACGCCGAGAGCGAAACAGCTCCAATGATGACCGATAGGACTGATATTAAGGGAACCGCTACCGACCCATTTTTTGCCTTCTCTTCATGCTTACCGCCGACGGTACTTGGGATTGGGTCTCTGGGGCTATCCGGGTTCTCAGGGTTGTCGCTGGCAGTGGCGTTAGCAGCTTCCGGGCACGGAGCTTGCAGTGGAAACCCACATAGGCCCGGGTTACCGGCAAATGCGGTCGGACCTTGGTTGACCAATGAGCCCGCCAAGGGCACCTTGCCGCTAAGATTGTTGTGCCTTAAATCCAAACTCACCACCACCGGTAAATCCCCGTATGACTCCGGAATCCCGCCGGAGAATGCATTGTAAGAGAGATTAAGAGTGCCAGTGAGACTTTTGAGTTGAATGAGAGACAGAGGGAGTGAGCCATTGAAAGAATTTGAAGACAAATCCAAGTGGGTCAAGGCTTGCAAGGAACTGATCTGTGGCGGTACCGCCCCGTAGAGGGAGTTATGAGACAGATCCAGAGAACGTAAGTTGGTGGCGTTGAAGAGATGTAAAGGTATGGTCTTGGAGAAGTTGTTGTGAGACAAAGAGAGTCGTGTGAGGTAGTTAAGAAGGCCGAGTTCCGATGGGATGTAACCAGTAAGGGTCCTGTTTGGAAGGAATAAGGAGGTGACCCTGTGATCAGAGCAAATGACCCCGTGCCAGTGACAAGGGCTTGGATCAGAATCGGACCAAGAGGAAAGAGCTTGAGTTGGGTCGGAAGTTACAGCAGCTTTAAGTGCCAAGAGAGCGAGACCATCGTTGTTGAGGGAGAGGGAGAAATTAACAAAGAGAAGAAGAAACGTAGGGATGAGTTGGATAGGGAGTAGATGCATTGCAAATAGGAATTGAGGAAGGAATGACTGATCATTAGACAAGAGACTTGAAGAGCATGCAACGAGAAGTTGCAGTTGCAGAGCAAAAGCAAGCTGGAGGAAGAAACGAGAGAAAGAGAGTGGCCTGATGGAAGTTTTTGAAGATTTGAAATGAAGTTGGAGAAATCGAGGTAAGGGAAACAAGGTGGGCGTGGCCCTGTGCTCTCACTTATTACACATTCATTTGACTGCTTCTGCTGTTAATAGTAACATGTTTTGTACTTTTGCCTATTTAAAATAAATGTTATTTTTAGAGAGACTGACATTTATTAAAATAGGTAATGAAATGTTTTATTAATTATATGTTAAATTGTCTTAAAAATATAATATGTATAGTTAAGATGTGAGAGAAATTAAAAGATAATTTTAAAAATAAAATTATAAATATACATAAAAAATTATAAATAATATTTATTTTAAATAATTAAAATCTCTCTAAAATAATACTTATTTTAAATAAAAGGAAGTACATAATTAAGTGGAGCTTTCTTGAAGCCCTTGTGAAGCTGAGCGGAAGCGAGGAGTTGGATTCTGGATAGGGACGGGGGTCTGTAAAGTGCGTCGTTTTGGGAAAAGATCTGTCTTTTAATGTATGGGTGTCAGAAAATCATTTGAACAAGGACACATGCTTTTGTACTTTTCATTCCACTAACATTTTAGTACATATTCTTTTCTCTGCGCATGTAATTTCAATAAACATAAAGGTAAGACGCCAGAAAGCTTATATTCAGTAGATGATACTGTCGTTTACATTTTATGTGTGCAGCAAAACGACCGATTGAAATTTTGCAGTGACAAAGCTCTGACACTTTTAATTTGAATACCCTAATTATTTATTTACTTTTTGTTTTAAGATAAATTATATTTTAAATTTAAAAACTTTATTTGATTTTTAATATAATTATTAATTAAATATTTAAGCTTTTAATTTATTCCTATCCTAAGCATCTACTTATTTATTTTCTACGAGTCTTATTTATTAAATAAATAAACGCTCATAAAAATATGATAAAAATATAATAATAAGAAATATGTTAACTTTCTTATCATCCCGCTTGCAACCACAAGAAGGTGGAACTTGTCAATCAGAGCTCTTCCGACGAAACAGGCGCCCAATTTAAGGTTAATAGTGGATCGACCCATTACCAAAGCCTTTCTTGTTAATATTGTACCTTTCTTGGTCTTTGGTCAAGAACAAAAGTCTAATTGGAGCAGTGGGATGATTCTACGAGTCTCATAAATTAGGCATTAGGTATTCATGAATAAGAAAGTTGCAGCAAAATTTAAAAACTGCAATCCAAGTTGACTTTTCTAAATGCCCGTCAACATGTGTTTTGGGTAAAAAATGGATAACAACATTACTACTTTTCAGGTGGTTCGGAGACAACATCATAGCAAATATGAAAGATTGCCAGTACATAAGATACGCGGTCAACACCACCCATATGCTATAGTTATCCTTTAACTTTAAACCTTAGTTGGGTTCTGTCTCTTCAGAGAACTTGATATGACAAAAGTCGGTGTCAGCTTGTTGCTCTTTATTCATCGTTCAAAGAGCTAAAATAAAAGTTACATTGGTTTGGAGTGCTTCCGACACAGGCCTCTTCTTCATTGCCTCCACTTATTCCATGCTTCAAGGGCACGGGGATGTAGTACCTCATGGGATATGGCAGGCTATCTGGCAATGGCCGGGATCGCAATGCATCCGCTCCTTCCTTTGGCTCCTGGCGCACGACCGCTTACTTACGAACCACCAACGGGCCCGGAGAAATCTCACTACTGACAGTTCGTGCCCCCACTGCTCTGCTGGTGAATCCTCCCTCCACGCGATTCGCAATTGCCAACAGGCTCGTCGAGTGTGGACCGCGATGTGGCTTCACCTCGCTGCGACTAACTTCTTCTCCTTGCCCCTTAGGGACTGGATCCTTTCCAATCTCCACCACCACCAACGTACTCAAGGCCACGACTGGGCGGTGTTGCTCGGTGTCACCTGCTGATTTCTTTGGACATGGAGAAATAAGACCATTTTTGATCTTCATTTCACTTGGCCTTCTTCTCCTGACTTTCTTATTTTGTCTTATGCAGATCAACTTCGCCTATCTTCGGAGGGACGCCGCTGCTATAACCCCAGCCTCCGACCCCGGCAGGAGATCAGCGTCAGTTGGACCAAGCCGCTCTCGGGATGGGTCAAGCTTAACACAGACGGGGCCAGTAATCGATCCCTTTCCCTGGCCACAGCAGGAGGTCTCATCCGCGATAGCACGGGGCTTTGGATTGCTGGTTTTGCCCAAAATCTCGGATGGTGCAGCCCGAAGACTGCTGAGCTCTGGGGTGTTTACACCGGTCTCTCCCTTGCATGACACTTAGGCTTCCGCTGCATAGAGTTGGAGGTAGATTCGACTGCGGTGCACCAGCTCCTCTCTTCCTCGGAGTCCCGTACGCAGGTGGTCTGCCCCATTGTCGCGAGCATACACGAACTGTTTCATCGTAATTGGATTGTTGTTCATCGACATGTTTACCGAGAGGGCAATAGAAGTGCTGACTGGCTTGCCACTCAGGCTACGACTTTCACAATAGGTGTAACTTATTTTGATACCGCTCCTCTAGGGTGCCACCATCTCCTCCTTGAGGATATGTCGGGAACTAGTTTTCCCAGATTTATTGTGTAATCTGCCTCGGCAGTTTCCCTTTAATCAAAAAAAATAAAATAAAAAAATAAAAGTTACATGTTAGTGACCTGAAATCATCTGTCCTATTTTTGTGTATCTATTTTATTATATTAGATCCAAGCCATTCATTTATATGAATCTCATCTTCATGTTTGTACCTACTATTACTCAGCTTCAAAATACAGTTAAACATCGCCTCACTTAAGAAGGGTATAATATAATATAATTCATACATCAACCTATC
>JANVCQ010000007.1:851493-863313 GCA_025531925.1 Erythroxylum plowmanianum
CCTTTCTTTATTTATTCATAAAATATGTACACAACTTTGTACAAATTGCGCTAAAGGCGATTGCCTTTAGGGCACTATTCTAACATCTAGAACCTACGATGAAGAAGGGTAAGACGGCTCATTAAAAGAGAAACTTCCGTTCTCATGAAAAACAATAAAAATCTTTCTGCTCCTTTCATCCCATTACAATTTATAGTAGTCCAAATAACTACCTCCGAATCACTTCTACAAAATAATAGGAATTGTCCTACCTACAAAATCTGGAAAAATGAAATCCCTAGAATAACTAAGAGATAAAACAAAATCTGCAGATAGATAGATAGATAGCTGTAACTTTTTGACTCTGTCAACCTTGTGAAGTTATGCTACGTCTTCTTTGGTAAACCAGCCCCTTTGAAAACGTATCCACTGTTTTTTTCATAGCAGGTTGTTTGGAAAATTTTCATTGTTGAATGTATGCTTAAAATGTGTTTGGTTCCTTTTGCTTTGACGGAGAAGGACAGATACTTATATTCATCATTATATCAAATGTATGAGAACACTAAGCTTTCTAAATAGTTCTACAGTTGAAGCGGAAGGTATTGGCAGTTATAACCACTGAGAGGCATTACTGAGATGTTTGTTAATTTGAAAAAAAAAAACCTTTGCTGGCAAATGCATCCATGCATTTAACTATTTGGTTCCTTATCTGCAATTCAGTACCACCTAATATGATAAAGTAGAACACTAAGTCCGTTAATGGAGTGTGGATTAACTGAGGCTTATGTTGTCCTGAATTGTCATTGCAGCAATATATGGCACATCTTCTTTCTGAAGGACAACTTGATGGAAGTGGCTAGATCAATTTCAGGTACTGTTCTGTCACCTGTTAACTGGGAGGAAAACCTCCACGTAAGTAATCATGTAGCTGAAGTCTAGGCAAAAGTTAGGTTATTGAACAATGAAGACGAAAGGCAGTTGTATCTCATTATAGGGCTTGTTAGAAGAAACCCTCGTTTGATATAGGCTGTTTCTGTCCTGGTATTCAATGTAACTTGTAGTCTTTTGATGTGAATGTCTATTTAGTTTACTGCGTCACTTGCAATGTTATTGGCTCGGACAAATTTTACGATGCATTACCAAGAAGCCCAACTAGTGAAAGGTTTCTGTCTTCAGCATGAAATAGGAAAAACAGAAACAGGAAACCACATCTTCGATACTATGCTTTCTGCCCTTGTTCAGATTTATGTCTAAACCATTCATCGCCCTTGTTCTACACCATTTGAAGCTTGTTTTGTTTCTTCGTAATTTACTGAAGTATTTGTCAAGTTGTGGGAAATAGAGTGAATTTGGTGGAAGAAACCTCTTGCAAAATACGAGAAGCTAATTCATCAGTATATTCGTACCTCCTCTTAAGGTGTTATATACTATGCAGATGCACATCACAAGAAAATGAAATTTGAATCACGATAATCGATGTATGTGTCCATAGTTTTTGAGTTCAAGACATTCGGTTGGGCTATTTTTCGTATAAGAGAAAAAAAATCCAGTTTTCATGCAAAAGTTATGATCACGGGCATCAAATTCTGTCTCTACAATCGTCTGCCAATTTTGTTCTAGATAATCCTATCCATATAAATGTATGGGAGGGACTTAGAAATACATGGAAGAGATTGTCTGGCACAAAATTAAAGGATCTCGTTTCTTGATAGCCCAACTGCAGATTTAATCTTTTATGGAGAAAAAATATATGCATGAAACAGGAGGCAAAGAAACCGGCAACCTTTCGTGGTGTGCACACAGTAGGTTAGGTTAGGTTTCAGGCAAATGAATCAGATGAACTTTGGCTGGATACTAAGAGCAATTTCTGGTCAGTTTGTTGCATCACTCCATTAATCGATGTTATATATCATGGATGATCGTTAAATAAAGCAAATTGATATAAGAGAAGATTGTATTATAAATGTAAAATTATACTAACAAGAATTACAAGTTATACCGATCAAATACTAAGGTTTTAATTTGTTATAGATATAACCCAACGATAACTACTATAAATTCAAATTTAAATAGAAACTATTTCTACTTTTCTTGACACTTTTAATAAAATTATTTTAAAACAATTTTTACTAAATTCTACTTCTTACTTATTATAATTTCGGACAACTCATTTTTTTTAAATTTTATAAATGAGACATTCTAATTCAAATAGAAGTCATTTCTGATTTAATTAGAAATTATTTCCTTAATTAGATAACTATTTTCTAATATTAAAGTAAACTAATTCCAAATTAAAATTTTCAAATCTAGTTAAGAAAATTATTTACATTATCTATTTTTATATTAATTAAAAATATTTTTTTAATAACTTAGATAAACAATTTTCAAAAATATCAATGAAAACTCATCTTTCTCAATTAATAGATGAAAAAACCTTTTCAAATTTATTTAAAAAATCTTTTCTAATAAATCAAAAAATTTATTATTCAAAATTAAAAAATAATTTCTAAATATATAAAATAATAATATCTAAATAAAAATAATAAATTTCATTTATTTAATCACATGAAAATAAATAAATATAATTAAAAACACCTTTCTTAACTACTTAAGAAAAAAAATTTCTTAATTTTATAGAGACTAATTAATTAATTCTAAATTTGGAAACTACTTTTCTCAAAACTGTTTAGAGATCAATATAATTATTATTCGTAACCAAATTAAGAAAAATAATTACTTTAATTTTTAAATTAAGTATTTAATTTAAAATAAGTTTTTTAAAAAGATAAATGAATTCTTTGATGGGCCTTGAAAGGCATCAAAATGGAGTTTTATAAGGCTAAATTAGGAAAGATGAGACAAAAGATGAGTAAAATTACAAACTATCAAAAGGGATGGCAATGGGGTGGTCTAAGCCCGAGCTCAAGCCTAGGCCCGACTAGACCATAGGCAAATCGGTTTCCTATTTATTTGTTTTTCCCTTTTTGCCTTGCAGACTTTCTTCTTGTGTTGGATTTAGAGGACTTCCAACTAGTTTTGGGGCTTTACGACATCCATTTTAGGTTCTACCTGAGGCTTCTCAACTAATGTTTCACCTATTTCTGTAGTAACATCAGGAGCTTCAGGTTCATCCTCCACAATTTCATTCATATCCTTCTGTTTAGTAGCTTCAATATTTCCCAAACCCAAAAGCTCATCATGCTCCCAAGTCTTAAAAACCTTTCTTATAGGTTTCCATTTTTTAAATCATTGTTGGGTTTCCAAGGGTAAGCAATTGCAAATTCACATTTCACCGTTTCCCTATCCTCTTCTAACTTTATAGGTATACTATTTGGAAGTTTAACATTTTTTTTTTACTTCACCACAGATTTTTGCATAGCAAATTACCTCCATATTGGCAGTTTGAGAGTCTGTGCTAATTGGTTTCCCAAATGATCTAGCTATAAAACTTAAACCTTTAATGGTCCAAAGCTTTAATGGCATATTGTGGAAATCAATCTATATAAGAAATAAATCAACGTTACCTCTATCACATTCAGCTCCTGGTTCTATCTTTGTACAAATATGGGCTGACTACCTACATGCCATGGTCTTTTTCTCTAATATCTGAGTCAAGCAAGTGTTTGCATTGAATTTGGAAACGAAAGATCCATCCTCCATCAATATAGTTCTTTCAAGTCCCTTTTTACCCCTTCTAACAATAGCCCAAGCTTGAACCACGGGGAATGCAGGTCTCCGATTTCAAAAGAACCCCACCAATGCTGAAGACCAAGCACTTGCACCAGCTTTTAACAGTTTAATGGGAGTGGTTAGCATACCATTTTGCATAACATTTTGGAAATCTTTTAACTGAGATTTGTGATTTTGAAGATTCAATTTATTCCTCTAGGCTCCAACTGTGTTAGTAACATCCGAATAGGGAGCATTCTTGTTCTTTGGGCTAGTTTGCGCTGAAGGAGACATAGGGTTTGTTTGGTTAATAACTGATAAGCTAATTTTTAGCTGATTGGCTGTTTGACTTCATCAAAAAGTTATTGATGTTGTTTGGTAGTTGGCTAGATGGGTTGGCTGATTCAACCCAACTAGCTAATTTGTCAAAAGATACAAATGAGGAGCGTTTTGGCCAAACAGCTAAAGCTGTTTAGCAATTACGATTTGACCCTCAATTCTTACCGTTCGCGTTAGTCATGGTCACGGGGCAAACCTTGTAAAACATACAAACCTAAAACATACAAACCATTCGGGGGTGACTTATATGTTATGTTTTATGGAGACGGGGTTTGTATGTAAGATTTTATTTATTTATTTATTTATTTATTATTATTATTATTATTATTATTATTGGATTTCGTTGTTATTATTATTATATTATTATTAGATTTTTTATTATTATTATTATTATTATTAATTTTATGTTTTTATTAGAGTTATAAACTTAATTTTTGTAGAATTAAATATTTAAAATCTAAATTATTATAAAAATATTCAACGAAATATAATATTAAGATATATAATATTCATACCCTTATAATTTTTTTAAAAATCATGTCTTCATAAATCATTTTACAATAAACAGCTAATACTAAACAACTAAATTTACCAAACATCAAATAACAAACAGCTAATGTAATCCGCTGGTCAAATTAGTTGATAGAATCAACTATCAGCTAACAACTAATACAATTAACTGATTACCAAACAAGGCCATAACTTTGTTTTTAGCGAGAGGTTGAGCTAAAGTTTCTCTTATTTTAACACCCATTATCTCACGCGAGAGTTCTAAAAGTCCTTCCGTAGACAATATATGTGTAGAGGTTATTTTCCTAATTTCCTTTATGTAATGCGAGGCTAAAAGATGGCCTTCCGTTGAGGCAAAGCCACCCTGTTCAAATGAGGTTTAGCAAAAAAATAGCAATAAACTAGTCAAAGAGGTTTGGTTGCCAAAAATGGAAAGAACAAAGGGTATAATCGTAATTAATCAAGAAAGAAGGTAGAGATAAATGTTATCAAGAGTGAATTTTCTTTACTCCCCTCTTCTCACTGTTATTGTCTCTTTGTAGTCCATCCATCCAATTTCCTTTGTGACTTTTGTAACCTTGCTTCCTATTAAGGAATAATATACTTTTCATTCTTTAAAAAAGTACCTTATGAGGAATTTCCTCCGTAACTTTTGTAACATTGCTTTCTATTAAGGAATAATATACTTTTCATTCTTCAAAAAGTTAACTTATGAGGAAAAAGTAAAGTTGAAGTATTTTAACTTAATGAAAGAGGTAGAATAGTGTTTGCAATGTCTTGTGTGTATAGTGATTCATTTATTAAGAAATATTAGGCGTCAGTTTTTGTAATTCAATTAAGAATTAAATATGTATATCTTGAGTTATTAGCTATTAGGCCAACTAATGAATTTAGATTGGTATTTATTGGTATCATTTTAGTAAGCTCTCAAGAGACTATAACTTTTCCACTAGGGATACCTAATGGTTAAAAGGCTTATGATATATGCTAAATGTCACTATACACCTATAAAAGCGAAATATTTCTTGTTGTAGTTAATTAAGTAATAAGCTAAGGTTTCTTGTTGTCAATTACTTGAGAATAAGCAACGAGTTAAGTATAAGAGAATCCGATAAGTTTATATTTGTGCGTGTTTATAGGGTAAAATTAGTTATAATTTAACACTATATAGCATGTTGATGTATTTAATTGTAAGTGCATGATATAGTTGTAGTTAGCATCGATAAGTACAGTTCAATCCTACAAGTACTATGATTACTAGAACTAACTGTCTTTCTATTATCTAATCTAAATAAACAAATGCTTAAATTGGAAAAGAAAACTAAACTAATATAAACAATAAATAATAGTTAATTAGCCAAAGTGATAGATAAGGAAAAACAATAATAAATAGATAAGACTTAAATGTAGAATCATCCTAAAACTTTAATGTGCTTGAGTTTATGTTGATTCAATGAATAATTATATTTTTTAAGACCGATAAGAATTCCTAAGTTACAATTTTATTCTCTCTCAAGACATGTGACTCCTAACCTTAGATTAATTAATCGAAATTCCTTTTAAATCAAGACTCCTTAAAAATCAATCTATCCATTATGTGAACTATATTGATAGGTTTTACCCTACGCTAGGAAGATCTTATGGTTCTCTCTCGATTAATTCACACTTAACCCTTTTTATCAACGTTGTGATCTAACTATACGTCTCATCTATTGAATATCAATGTATGAATCAAATAATTGAATCTTTCATTTTTACTCCTTCAATTCAATTAATTATAAGAACATGGATAACTTATGAAAACTAGATATTTATTAAAACTCTAAGGTTTTTTATATCTAAATATATATCCTAATTTAGTTCATCATAAAACAATGAAAACCAAAAAGAATAATAAAGAAATAGGAGATCAATCATTTTTATTTAATATTGATCCTTCTTGATTAATCTTGATGGATTATTGGTTTGCTCTAATATTTCTTCTGTTTGATCTACCCTTAAAGTCTCCTTGGCCTTAAGACTAATTTTTGGTCCTCCCAAATGTCTCTCCCCTTTTTCTTTTATTTTCCCTCCTTTTATTTTATGTAATATGATATTTTATGTCAAACTTGATTCAAACATGAACCTATCTTATTCCTTTGTTTCTTTACACCCCTCTTGATTTCTTTTTCTCATAAAATTACAATCAATATAGGTGTCATATAGCCTTATGTTTATTTAATATAGAATTGTATTGGTCCTATATTGCTCTAGCCAAAAACCAGAAGAAACATAATGAAACTGTAACATCCTGTTTCCATACTAAAGGTTAGAACTTTAGATTTCTGTAATTGAGAAATAACAATGAGAGATTAGAAAAATGCATTTCATACTCATGCATAATGTTAGCATACACATACATGAATTTGAGTATTGCACACATTACAATGAATTTTTCATGCACTTATTTGACATTTTTCAGGTATAAATGATTGTTTTAATGTGATTATAATGTGAATTATGGATTATGTGTCTTAAAAATTGAGTTGGTGTGTATAAGTAGTGATTTAGAATTTTTGGTGAAATTTGATAATTTTTTGGAATTAAGGATATTTTTGGACTAAGAAAAATGCCAAGTAGCGAGACAATTGATAAATAGTAGCAGAAATAGGAGTCAAATGACAGTGGAAATTTTTATAAATGACATTAGGATTTAATGACATATGTCATTGAAAATTGGGAGACAATTAGAGTAGAAATTGTAGACAAATGGACTAGTTAAATAAAAGAAGGAGTGAAGATCATAAGGTGGTGACATGTGGCAAGTGACAAGTGTCACTTGCCTTGCCATACACCTCACTCTCGTAACTTACCCTTGCAAGACTAATGTTCATTTGTTTCTCACCTTTGGTTAAATGCTCTCTTTTCTGCTCTCTCTTCATTTCGTTCTTCATCTTCTTTATTTGTCTTCATCCCCGATATTCACTTCTCACCTATCCACATTGAAGCTTACTTTCACCTTTCATTTGCTACTACTGTTTTGTTGTCTTCTTCATTTCTTACTAAAGATCCAACCCTACCACCTTTGAATGATGACGATCGTGTGGTGTTGAGAAGCTAGGGTTAAGAGTGATTTGAAGATTTTGAAGCTTAAACGTAAGCATTACTCTTCATGATTCGTAGAGTGAAACATGCATGATGATAGTTAGTTGTTGAAAGATCTTAAATCGTGATGAAAATATGCTGATACGTAAAATCTGGGTAATTTTGTTTGTATTTTGGCCATATCTTAATCTGTAGACATCCAAATGAGATGATTTTAATTTTAGATTATATTAGAGACATATGGATATATTTTTCATGAAGGAATTGAATTTTAATTTTGTCTCCAAGAGTTTCAAATTGTAGCTTAAAGTTGAGTATTGCGTATTATCACGGTGTGAGAACAATCAAAAGTATTTTGTGTATAACTTGTAGAATACTGAACCGAATTGTATGAACTATAGTTCCTTAGAAACTTAAGACATATGGTAACATTTGTTTAGAAGAGTGTATTGCCTAAATGCTTCATTTTCCTTATCAAAATGGCCATGCAAAAAATTGATCAGAAAATATGTTTTGAGAAAAGCTGGATTGATGCTTGGATTAAGTGACTAAATGTGTGACACTTATGAGGAGATAATGGAGGTTATATCTTAGTGAATGAATTGTTGATATCAAAGTACCAAAGGCTTGTGTATAATGGGAATGAAGATGTTCATATGATAGTAGTTGTGATTCAAAGGAGTTGAGTAATATGGGTTAAGTAAAGGTGAATGAGAATTGGATATTATAAGAGCATATACTGCTAGAAAAGAAATGACGAGTAATTGAATTATGATATTAGCATAACCAAGTGTTCTTGAGGTGTAAACCTAAGAATAAGCTAGACACATACAAATGATAAGGTTTGATTGATCAAGAGATGTGATTAAGGAAACATACCTGGAATAGTCAAATTGACCATGCATTATACATGACACACACACACACACACACACACACACATATATATATATATGTACGATTGAATGTTTATGTGATTGTGCAATTAATAGTGAGTGTGCAATATGTGTATGGCTTGTTGCTGATATACAAGATAGAATGTAACATCCCATTACCTGCGGGGAGGCTAGAATAGTAAATATGAGTGATTAATGAGAGCTTAGGCATGCATTTTTCATGCTCATGCATAATATGACATACTCATACGAGTGAATAGTGGAATTTTTACACATGAAAATAATTGTACATGCATTCATGAATAATTCCGGGTATAATTAAATTGAGATGTGATTTTTGAGAATTTTGAATTTTATTTATTATATTGAAATTTTATTGGTTAGTGGAATTGTGGTATTTTTGAATTTTGGTGAATTTAGGAATAATTTTTAGAAATTTTTAGAAAATAGAAAAAATGAATCAAAAGAATATTGGAGATAATTAGATTGTAAAGATGAGAGTTGAAGAAGTTAGTTCAAAAGGAACTTGGTTAGAGCTTAGACATTAGGAAAGTGACAAGTGTCACTGACTTAGTAAGTTGCCTTTAGAATTTTGCCTGAGAGTGAGTTATGATCTCAAAGAGTTAAAAAGGCTTAGTGTTATTTCCAGTTACCTTCTTCGTAGCCACCTTCTTCAAATTTCCTTCCAATACACAGAGTTTTTCATTAAAATACCTTCCAAGAGTTTTCTTTGTTTTTCCATATCCCACACCACTTCCACACTGCTAATTGTTTTTCTGACCTAAGAAAAACCAAAGCTGGTCAATTTATAAAGTGGTATACGTGAAATTGCATGAAGTTTAGGGCTTTGGAATAGTTGCAGATCTTAGAGTTTTTAACAAGTAAGTATTGAGTAAATCCTTTAGAGTTATAAATTTATGAAATAAATTTGATGAACTACTGCCAATTGCATGAGTATGGCATTTACGTGTTTATTCATGAACACTGTGTTAATTGGATGAAAATTGTGGATATAGTGTTATTTAGTCGTTGATAGATTATTAGTGATTAGGTGATGTAGAAATGAATTTTGGAGTTTGAAATAGCAATGAAATGGTGTATAGGATTAGTGTAGAAAATTAAAGTATGAAAAGGTGATATGCTTTATTTTCTATTCACTGTGCATGTATATATATGTGTGTGTACGTGAATGGGTAAGTATTTTAGAGTTGATCACGAAAATGATGTTTGAGTTAAAAAGTAGTTGTAAAATGATGGTCTAAGATGAGAATGAGTATATAAATGAAAGTTGAGAGGAAAATAGAGAATATGGACAAAAGTTGAAAATGCAGTGGTGTATGGCAGAGCATAAAGAGTTCAACTACTGATATTTGTTTTTTTTAATGTTTTCGATGGAACTTGACTAGATTTGCAGATTTAGGAGTAGTATGAATTTGTGGTGAATGAGTTGAATTAAATGGAGTAGAAAGGCTATAAACAAAAAATTGAAGTGATGGATTTTGGAGAATGGAAGTCTGGGAATTTACTGAAAGTGAATAGTAGAGAGTTAAAATTTTTATCTGAAACTTCCATGAATAAATTGTACTGATCTAGATAGATTTTGACAAAATTGTCTTCATGAAAGTTGTAGATCTTTCTTTTAGCTTTCCATTGATATAAAGTTTGCAATTTTTGGAGTTTTGGATAAAACATTATGGAGTTTAGAAGTTGAGATGTCGGTGGAGAAGAAAAAGTGGAATTGCACTGTCGTGGACGATGACTTTTGGTGATAAATGGGAAAATGCACCGTCGTGGATAAGCACGATCGTGCATTTGAGGTTTTCCCTTTTTCTGAAAAGTCTTGCTTCTTTTGACCATAACTTCTCTAGACATCCAAATGACATGAGACTTAGACCATTGGACTCGTAAGACATTGCTCTACCTCTCCACAAAAAATCATAACCATCTGAAATGAATTAAGAGAGATTGAGTGATAAACGTGGGACAGGTCTAAGTAATATGCTCTCAGCCAATTTTTGTCTTTATCTGTCACACCCGTGACTCTTGCATACCCATGCTTCCCTCACGACCGTGAGTCACTCACACCTGTGATTGTCCTCTCTCACGCCCGTGAGTGTGATTGTTGGACCAGCTATGATTTTAATTGTCACTTTATGCTATAGTACTCCCTAATAGTTTCTGCACCCGAAAGTAGTTGTACAAGCTGAACCACCTTGCCCTAAATGTAGCACCCCCTTATCGTAGGATACACACTGGGACACCCGGAGATCAGTCCGGTACATATTCTACGATAAAGAGGCGCTACATTTAGGTGGTATCAGAGCATAGTTTGGCATCTGTTAGGAGATATATAATATTATGCATGAAATATCATGAGAAATGCAGATAATGATTGAAGTTATTGTTTATTATAGGTCATCCGCTCTAGGTGATCAAATTGATCAACCAGCTAACCAAGGATTAGCAGGAGTCAGTAGGGAGTCCTCGGTATCTCGATCTGAGGAGATGCCTCCTAAAGTTCCCTAGAGAAGAGAGAAGAGATATGATAGGCTGCGGAAGCAGGGAGTTGTGGACTTCTATGGCAACACAGACCCTGCTGAAGCTGAAGGATGGCTGGAAAGGACAAAAAGGGTTTTTGATCAGATGAACTGCGAGCCTGATGAGAGGTTCGATTATGCAGTATCTTTACTGCAGGGTCTAGCTTATCAGTGGTAGAAGACTGTCCCAGGTAATACCACCAGGCCTTGCCAATTAAAGTGGGAAGACTTTCTGAGAGTCTTCAGAGATAATTACATGCCCAAGATCTATTTGGATAGGAAAAATTAAGGAGTTCCTAGAATTGAAGCAGGGTAAGATGTCAGGGGCTGAGTATGAGATCCGGTTCAATGAGTTGATGGGTTATGCTATTGCTCTAATTCCTACAGAAGAAGACAAGTGTAAGAGGTTTAAGGATGGGCTTAATATGGAGATCAGAATAAGGTTGCCCATCTCAAACCTAAGCAGCTTCACTGAGTTGAGAGCTTCTTCTATCAGGATTAAGTAGCTATTAAGAGAGAGCCAAGCAGAGACTAGGCAAGGATCCAGTATGAAGAGGTCTAGTGAGAGTCAGGGCAGTTCTGGCAGAAGATTCAGTAAGCACCAGAACAGAGCCTTCAGACCATCGGGTGGATCCACACAGTCAGGATCTGTAGCGCCCCCTCACCGTAGGGTACATATCGGGATGCCCGAGGGTCGCTCCGACACGCATCCCACGATGAAGGTGCACCACCAGTAAAATTTCACTAATAATCCATATGGCATCGCAATAATTAAATCACAACATGACAGAAATCAGTGAATTAAA
>JANVCQ010000007.1:863413-875468 GCA_025531925.1 Erythroxylum plowmanianum
CATCAACGTCTACTCCTATAGCTCTCCAAGAACAAAGGTAAGATCTAGCAGTCTTTACTTTGTTCTAGCTATTCCCGAGTCAAAGGGTTTGTCCCGGTTAGGTTCTCCGATCTCTGCGTGGATACCGTTAGAGACGGTCTCCTTTGGTTGTTTTGATTTGACTTTGCTATATAGTCACATGGATCCTGGCTTTCGGGAAGGTCCCAGAACAAAAATTTTTGTTTTTCCGCACCGTGGGCATGTGATGCTCACACTGGAATTTTCCTACACTAGAGGCAGGAAAACGAAGAAACATAGTTGTAACCCAGTTTTGCAAGAGGATTCTGCCACTCATCGCCCTATTACTCGTTCTCAATCCCAAGGCCATAACAACTTGGTATCAGAACATCAAGTTATGAGCGATTCTGCTAGTAATCTACAGAGGCAATTTGAATTGTTCATGCAGATGTACCAGGAACACTGACAACGCATCGAGCTGAAAAAGAACAACTCTTGGTTCACCTTGAAGAACTTTCTCGTGAGTTGGTCGCTATCAGAACAGATGGTCCACCGAGAGATGCAGGGAGCAATAAAAGCGGCCCTCAAGAGCCGGTACGAATGCAGGGACGAATGCCGACCCCAAAATTCACTCGCATGGAGTTTCCAATGTATTATGGAATATACGACCCACTAGTGTGGCTAAGCCGTTGCGATCATTATTTCCGCCACCAGCGGATACAGGAAGAAGAGAAAGTGGAAATCGCCTCTTATCATCTAGATTGTGATGCACAAATTTGGTTCCTAAAACTAGATAGGGACCGTCCGAGGATTTCGTGGGAGGAATTCAAACGGTAGTGTCTTATGAGATTTGGACCTGCCATTCAAGGTAACCAATTGGGCGAACTCTCCAAACTCCAGCAAAAAGGCACCATGGAAGATTACCAACAAAGATTCGAGCAATTGGCGGCTCGAGCCGGTCCTCTGACATCGCAACAAGAAGTCGAAATCTTTATCAATGGAGTGTAGGAATATATCGCGGTTGAAGTTGAGCTTTATAGGCCGAGAGACCTAGTCGAAGCAATGAGTTTAGCCCATTTATATGAACGGGATAGGGGCCTGAGAAGGAATCCCAATCCTCCTCCTAAATCAACAGCTAGCAATGTGGCTCCGGCCTCAACCCAAAGGACTTTCAAATGTCTCACTCATGCCAAGATGGATGACCGCCGCGCAAGAGGATTATGTTTCAACTGTGATGAATTTTACACCAGAGGACACCAATGCAAACGTCTATTTTGGTTAGATGGAGTGGAAGAGTGGACCCAAGGAGACAGAGGAATCAGAAACCGAGGAAGAGGAAGAACCACAAATCTCGCTTCATGTTGTCACCAGAGAAAAAAATAGCGGGCAAACCATGTGATCCCAGGGGAGATTGGTGGACAACCCTTGGTGATTTTGATAGATTCGGGCAACACCCACAGTTTTGTGGATTCTCGATGGGTAGATATATTAGGTTTGCAGTGTGAACCAATTAAGAAACTACAGGTCCTGGTTGTCGATGGTAATAAAATTCAATGCCTAGGTCAGTGTCTCGAAGTTCCAATTCAAGTGAGAGAGTACTTAATTTCTATTGATTTATTTATCCTTACCATGAAAGGGATAGATGCAGTTTTGGGTGTTAATTGGTTGCAATCGTTGGGGCCAATTTTATGGGATTTTAATACTAAAACAATGATTTTTAGAAAAAATGGAAGGATTGTGGGATCACAGGGCTTGGAGAACAATCTTAGTAATAAACGGCTATAAGCAATCACCCTGAACACTTCACAGTTCGAGGGTAGAATACAATCGCTTTTGGGAGAATATGCATCACTATTCCAAGAACCAAAGAATCTACCACCGATACACTTTCATGACCGTTGCATCAACCTAGAACTAGGGACCAGACCAGTGGTTGCTAGACCATATCGATATCCTCACGTACAAAAAGATGAAATAGAAAGACAATGTGAGCAAATGTTGGAGAAAGGCATTATAAGAAAGAGCCAGTCTCCTTATTCCTCCCCTGTTCTCCTTGTTCAAAAGGCGGATCGCACGTGGCAACTTTGTGTGGATTATCAGGCTTTGAACTCCAAAACAATGAAGGAAAAATTTCCCATTCCTGTTATTGAGGAATTGTTAGAAGAGCTGCAAGGAGCAACGTATTATTCCAAACTTGATCTACGGTCCGGATATCATCAAATTCGAATGCGTCCCATTGATGTGGAAAAAATTGCTTTCAGAACTCATCATAGGCATTTTGAATTTTTGGTTATGCCCTTCGTCTTGACAAATGCACCAAGTACCTTTCAATCATTAATGAATGTGGTACTCCGTCCTTATTTGCGAAAATTCATTTTGGTATTTTTTTGATGACATCCTAATTTACAGCCGCTCTCTAGAAGATCATATTTCACATTTGAAGTTAGTTTTTGAGTTACTCAGGACTCACCAGTTATTTTTGAAGCAATCCAAATGCCTATTTGCTCAACAAGTTGCTTACATGGGCCATATTGTTTCAAAGGAGTAGCAGTGGATCACCAAAAAATTTCAGCGATGGTAGAATGGCCTAAGCCTAAAACTATTAAGGGGCTACGAGGATTTTTGGGGCTCACAAGTTATTACAGAAAATTTGTGCAAAATTATGGTACCATCGCAGCACCGCTAACTACCTTATTGCAGAAGAATTCTTTCCATTGGACAGACGCGGCTACAGAGGCGTTTAAAAAATTGAAAACAGCAATGGCGCACTTCGGTTTTAGCCCTTCCAGACTTCAACCAATTATTTGTCTTAGAATGTGATGCTTCTGATACAAGTATTGGCGCAATTTTACAACAACAAAGACAACCAATAGTAGACCCCTCGCTATCCGATATAAAGGCTTGCCAGCTTATGAAAAGGAACTAATTCGATTAGTCAAGGCAGTTCGTCAATGGCAAGCGTATCTATGGGGACAACAATTCATAATCCGTACTGATCACTATAGTCTGAAATTTTTGCTAGAACAACGCATCATAACTTCTCCACAACAACATTGGTTGAGTAAACTAATGGGATTTGATTTTTTAGTGGAATATCGTATAGGCAAAAGTAACAAGGTAGTCGACGCTTTATCAAGACAATTAGAAGACCAAGGTGCCATCGCTACCATCACAACGCTCCAACTGCCACTTTTTGATACAATTCGAAGGGAAGTCCAACAATCTGATCCCTTACAGCAGCCTGTTTGAAGAATTAAGCCAAGAGAGGCAGTGGGACCATGGGATTACAAGGATGGTCTTATTTTCTTTAAGAATAGAGTTCATCTAATGGCAACTTATCCTATAGTTTCATCTATCCTATCTCAAGTTCACGGTATGTACCATGAAAGTTATCAAAAGACCCTTCACCGAATTGCCAAGGATTTTCATTGGCAAAGAATGGAATCAACCGTACAAAATTTGTACAACAATGCACAACATGTCAAAGGAACAAATCAGAGCATTTACAACCAGCTGGACTTTTGCAGCCACTACCAGTTCCATTACAAGTTTGGTCTAACATTTCCATGGATTTCATTTAGGGGCTTCCACCATCACAAGGTAAAACCGTTTAGCTTGTAATGGTTGATAGACTTTCTAAATATGCCCACCTCATTTCCCTCTCTCATCCCTATACCGCGATTCATGTGGCACGGTTATTTTTTGACAATGTATTCAAATTACATGGATTACCTGAAACGATTGTAATTGATCGTGATGTCACATTTACAAGTTCATTCTTGACTGAGTTATTTAGGCTGAGTGGCACCAAATTGCAATTCAGTTCGGCCTATCATCCACAAAGTGATGGACAAACTGAAGCGGTTAACCGAACTATTGAAATGTACTTCCGTTGTTTCACCAGTGATCGACCTCGACGTTGGCTTCAATGGTTACCATAGGTTGAATATTGTTATAATACTAGGTATCATTCTTCTTTAAAAGCAACTCCTTTTGAAATTGTGTATGGGCATTCCCCACCTACAATGTTGTATTATTCCGGAGCCTCTAAATTAGAGACAGTCGATTTGGAATTCAAAACCCGTGATGCAATTTTGCGGGATCTTCGAGATCCACTCCTCCAAGTTCAATCTGCCATGAAAAGGTTTTATGATGCAAAGCACCGTCATGTCCAATTTCAATTAGGAGACTTGGTTCTTAAACTACAACCACATCGCCAATTGAGCCTTGCGGCTACCAAAAGCCATCCTTGACTCTAGATTTTACAAAAACCAGCCTCAAATTTTGGTACACTGGGAAGGTTTGTCACCAGCGGAAGCTTCTTGGGAGGATTTTCCTTCTTTTCGCCACAGATTTCCATCATTTGTGCTTGAGGACAAGCACCACGTTTATGGGGAGGGTGGTGTTATGAAAAAAACAGTGGATAAGTTTTCAAAGGGGCTGGTTTACCAAAGAAGACGTGGCATGACTTCACAGGGTTGACAAAGTCAAAAAGTTACAGCTATCTATCTATCTATCTGCAGATTTTGTTTTATCTCTAAGTTATTCTAGGGATTTCATTTTTCCAGATTTTGTAGGTAGGACAGTTCCTATTATTTTGTAGAAGTGATTCGGAGGTAGTTATTTGGACTTCTATAAATTGTAATGGGATGAAAGGAATAAAGTAGCAGAAAAATTTTCATTCTCTTATTGTTTTTCATGAGATCGGAAGGTTCTCTCTTAATGAGAATTCTTAACCTTCTTCACCATAGGTTCTAAAGGCAGGAAAACGAAGAAACATAGTTGAACCCAGTTTTGCTGGAGGATTCTACCACTCATCGCCCTATTACTCGTTCTCAATCCCGGGGCCATAACACAACCATGCTTAATAAACAGAAATAAGCAAGCACAATGAAGAGTAAACTCAAGTACTTCTGGCACCTTTTTCCAACAACACATGATTACTAACTTCAATATAAGTAAACATCTTAGTAAAACAGAACTTAAAAGTATTAGGTAGCAGCACCAAGAGTAGTAGGTAGATCAAAATCTAGCAATTCGTCAGCAGTTGAAAGTTTATTGTAAAAATCTTTTAGCAGGCACTTAGAGGCAAAATAGAAAACCATTGATGCTTAGGAACTTGTGCAATAAGTTTCTTTGATTTAGCAATGTAAACTTATAATAAAAGGAAATTGGTAACCAATGCAAATTGCTAGGACCAAACTTTTGAAATGACCAATAGTAAATTTATCTATGTTGACTTTATACATGATACAACTTACAGAATGATAGGCATATGGTGATTTTCCTTGTCGTTCAAAATGTTTAGCCATGATACAGAACTCAATTGGACCCCATTCCTCTAATTCAAAGCAATTTCCAAGAGCTGCTTTATATAACTACAAAATGACAACAAAACCATCTCAACCAAATTCCACAAATGCCAATTAGATAGCAAACATGAAATCCATCTATATATCAAAGCCTTGAATACAGACCTTAGCTGTGTCAGTTAACACCTCAGTTCCAGCAGGGTAAGATGCGTAGAATTGATCAGCTTTAGAGTAACCAGCTCGAGTTCTGTGAAGAGTGTCAGTGAGATAAAACTCTCGAAGAGCTAGAATTGTAAAGGAAAATATAAAATATTGTGCATAAATGGGAAGGTGAGAGAAAGAAGGAAAACGATGTCATGGATGGATGGAATGATTAGCAAGAAGCAGAGAAAACAGATGAAATCCCACCAAAGAAATGAAATGATGCTGTCAAATAGGAAATACAATCTAATGCCAAATGAGTTAAATGTTAAGCCTAATCATGATGAGAAATCATGAAAAGCCCACCACAAGGAAAGGGAGATCAATTTCAACAATGAAAAAGAAACCCAAGAATGAGATAAGGAAATAAGTTGGAGATGGTAATGAACTTACGTATTGTTAGTATAGAAGAAACTGACGAAAGCAACACCAAAATAGATGCCAGTATAGGATACTATTCTCCGAAATCTTTGTATCTTGAGAATGTCTTTGAAACCACCGTAGATATCATAGAGTATCATGATCATCTGAAGCCATAAAGTTGTAGTCGAAGCATTTCATCGAACAACTTGAGTGTAATATAGATAGAAGGACTTGCCAAGTAATAGAACCAATCAAGTAGGTATAATTACATGCATAATTAATCAAACATATATAATCAAATACCTCGGCTGCAATTTGCTTTTGACATAAGAAAAATCCTACTTGCAAATAAAACGCTCTAGCATACTGGACATTTAACACCACCCACTACCTAGAAAGCAATATCGAATGTGACAGATGACAGGAACCAACATGAACATCACCTTTGGTACATTTTAGAAGTTAATTTTTCATAATGAGGTAAAGACTTGCTTTACTTTAAGCAAGATCAACTAAGTTAAGGAAAATTCCCATAATACGCCAAGCGCACTTTCATAAACGTAATCACAAGAATATTACAGATCACTAGCTAATCCAGAAAAAATGGTTCACGGAATGGCCAAGACCTTTCTCAAACAGTAAATCATAACCCAAAAACTCACATATCTAAACCTAGTGTTTCTAAAACAATTTTGCATTAAAAGGAAAACATGGTAAGCAACGATAAAAAAGAAAGATTAGAATCTCGCAAGAAAAACTCACATATCAAGTAATTTGTGATTTGTTGAAATAAAAAACACACATTGGTGGAAGCCCCAATTCGAAAGCAAAGAAACCCTCAGAATCTCGCAAGAAAAACTCACATATTAAGTAATTTGTGATATGTTGAAATAAAAAACACACATTGGTGGAAGCCCCAATTCGAAAGCAAAGAAGCCCTTAATTAAAATAAAGGCAAGTGAAGAAATAATATAGACGACGCTCCTCACCCACCAGATCGTTATTTTTCTTTTCTTTTTCGTCGGTCCTCAAATCTCTTCTCTTCTCTTTTCGGAAACAATCATTGCAAAATCATCACATATCAAAAGAAATTATTAACAATACAAAAAACTCAAGCAATCCTAAAAATTTTACTCGCTTTCATATTTTTGAATTTAATTGAAATTTGAAACACAGAAAACTTGTTTTCCCAAGATTTTTAACCTTCTGGGCTTCAGCTTTTACTGTCGGAGAACAAAACATATTGTACAGAAAAATGCATCTATGTTTGTTCTGTTACGCCGTGTTTGGTTGCTGTCTCCAGGGGGCAGAGACGAAACGAGACAGAAATTTAGAGACGGGCCAGAATAATAATACGAAAAGCTGCCACTGAATACAAGTTGTGGTTTTACAAGTCCCACGCTAACTTTAAGGTCGACGTCACCCAAACATAAAAGAAACAAATTTCAACCAATTAGAATGAGTAGAAACCTTGAATTCATCTACATAATATTATTGAAGTTAAAAAATTGAAAGCTCAGACATATACAAACCATAATATCAAAGTTGGGAAAGAAAAGCACAAAGAATGTGATTATAGAAAACGTCGATATACAGTGTCTCAGATACTTAAGCTCATTGGAAATGAAAATAAGTTAAAAGTCCAGAGAGATCGATCCAAAGAAATAGTAAGTTGATGAAGAAAAAACCAAAAATTGATTTGTTCAAAAGAGGTAGATATAGATCGAATTCAATATGTTTACGAAACAAAGCTAATAAATTCCTTATCCACAACGTAAAAACAAAACCGTGCGAACTGGAAGCAAAACTAAAGAGATGCAATGGATCTGATCAGAAAAAAGAAAAGAAAAGAAGTAACAAAGAAGACCTTTTTACGGAGACCAGAAGTACCAGGTTTCTGGCCATCGAAAGGAGTAGTCTGCACACCCGTAACCTTGAAGACTACCAATCTTTTGTTCTCTGCAACTCCAGAAACTTCCTTGTTAGAGAGATTGAGACGAGATAGAATACAAGAGAAATAGGAGGAAATAGAGCGGTAGGTATCCGAGGAGGACAAGTGTTTCCGTCAACTATGTTTAGAAACGGAACGGACGTTCTTTTTTCTGAAGGTATTAAAAAAAAGAAAAAGATATTCGATTTCGAATGGGGCAGGGCAACGGGCCACAGGCAATGGGCAACCGCAAAGCCTCTTGGGCTTTTTCTTCGTTATTAGGATTGGTGCCATGCCCATGTGGTTCTTAGACGGTGAGGCCTGAGGGGGAGGGCTTCCAACGCAATTCAACAGTCACTTGTAGCTTGGAATTTAATAAATTGTTGGATTAATTAGCCATTTTTACAATTCACTTAATCGTATATCTCTATTTATTACATCATAATTTGCTAATTAATGAAAAAAATACCATTAAGGTTATTTTAGAGGACCAAAATTGGTACTTCCATCATTTTACGCAAGGGATATGTTCATTCTCGTGCTTTATACAGATGGCGAGAGAGAGAGGATTGTTTGGCACGTGATCGTCCGAATCGAGACTCTTCCATGGCTGAAATGCCTACTACAGCCATTGGCAATGTTTTCTGCCAACAACGAAAATAAAAAGACGATGAATGGCATAGTGAGGGAGGTCTTTCAAGGACGACTCGCAAGATGCGACGTGATCAAATTTCTGGCTGAATTTTGACTCAATTGATTCATTTGATAAAATAACATCGTGTTACTTATTTAAGTATAGACATGAAAATATGTTATCCTAAGTTTTACAAAATTATAAAATAATCTCTAATTATAATATGATTTAATTAAAAATTTTCAGTTAAGAATATATTTAATTATCAAACAAAAAGTTATAAACTTTGGTCGCATCTGTTTAAAGCTACTAATTATTTGTGAAACAACTGATGAGAATTTTGACATATTATTGGAGGGCTTAATATCAGAGTACGCAAACAAATTTCTTAGCTACCGTTGCTTCTAAACTTGCTTTTCACACACTCAAAACAGTTAGCGCATGATAAAAGTCTCAAAACAGTTAGAAAAGCTGCCACTGAATGTAGCACTCAATGGCTGCATTCACTCCTATAATCCTAAATTTTGCAGAGATCCTTCTTTAAGAAACACAATGAAGCCTCTCCAATTTCATAAAGGTTTCTTTCTGGCAAGACCATAAAAGACAAGGTTCAATTACCTAATATGGTTAAAGAATTTTCCATTTTAGTTCAATAATCTCTGCATGATATGATCCATACCTATAATTCTTTTAAAAATAGTGTTTTAATAGTGTTAATCTAAATGTTCAATTGACGCTTATATCAGTGGTAAACAAGTTAATGTTAATATTTACATAGTAAAATGACAACTTAACAATAACAACTAAATTAAATGATGACAGATAGGATTTAGCATATTGAGATTGACAGTACATAGGAAAGGGCAATAATACAAGTGAATCGAAGCTACCACAATAACAGGAAAAAATTACAGTTGAAACATCTAAAACCTTGAAGGAGAATCTTTTCCTAGAACATTGGATATGAGATCAAGAGCTTACACAAAGGTAAAGACAAACTAATAACCCTGGTACAATCCAAATAGAACACACGGTAAGGCAAATATGGTAACAAAAGTGAGGGCACAATCATTCTGATGAGAAAAAAACTTCTGATCATCAAAGCATGTTATTGAACTGAACTAGTAGGTGCCAAGGCCAGCAATAAACCGAGAGTTGCTACAACAACGAAACAAAAACAAAAAACTAGGAAACAACTTCTAGAATGACCTAAAAAATTAAGTCATGTTCAGAGAAAAGTGTAATGTATGTGTTTATAGGGTCTCCAATTGTTGTTTGCAAAGGTAAAACAGTGGATGAAGGTGGTTCCCCTGTGATCCCTCGTGTATCAGAGACTTTCATATGATTATGGATCCATTTGACCTAGAAAGCCTTTTTATATGTGAAAAGTCTCTATATAAGTTGTATCATTCTAGCAAAGGAGAGGATCATGTTATTCCAATGGTTATTCCAATGGCTAATGGCTAATTCTCTGGTGTATTATGTCAGAAAATGGTTGGCAGTCCCTAAATGTCAATCTCTTAGTGGTTATTAGGATGCCAAAGTATTTGAAAGGATGTTCCCTAATTCTCAACACTAAAATTGTAGAAAACCATTATGTTAGATGTGTTGCTCTACTCTTGCTGATACAAGTAATTGTCTCCTGTCTATGTTGATTAATGACCTCTAAAGTTTGTTATACTGCAGGGGTAATTTCGTCATTCACACTGTTTTTTTGTTCAGTTCACTGCAACCAAACATATTTCTATCCTCGAGACGGTGACAGTTTTTCTGTTCTATCCACCACAACCAAACACCTCACTGTCTTCGATTTTTGTTTTGTTTCGTCTCCAAATTTTCGTCTCATTCCGTCTCTACCCTCTGGAGACAGCAACCAAACACAGCGTATGAGAAGAAAAAGGATAATGAAGTGTACCGGACTCCAGACGAGGCAAGGTAGGTGTTTTAAGCAAAGAATTATGCCTTTTTCTGAACACAATGAAACAGAATTTACAGTCAAAAGATAGTCGATAATTCGTTTAGATGCGATGCATTAGAAAGAACATTTCTATATTGGGGAGAGGAAGACAAGGCAGCATCGTATCCGTTGATGCTATGCATTATTTTAGATAATTATTTAAAATTATAAAATAATTATTAAATTTTATAAAATTATAAAATAATCCTTTAGCATATTGTATTATATAATTTTATTTTTAATTATTATCATAAATTTAATATAATAACTATTTTATACTTATTAATATTATTTTCACATATCTCTTATAAAAATAATAACTATAATTAATATAATAACAAGAAGATCGATAATTCTTATAAAGAAATAAAATTAAAAATAATACAAAATATTCGAAATGTTACAATTAATTATATAAAAATGTTACATAATTGTATAATATACGTTAATAAACATAAAAACAAGAGTTTATGCTAAGTAATAAAACAAAGTAGAAGTAAAAGCTGAAACAAAAACATATTCAATTAAAAGTTTATACTTTTATTGCATACATATAATTTAAAAATATATCAAATACAAGTGAAATTAAAAGTAAACAAAGAAAATGAAGAATCTAAAACTTCATTATATGACATATTTGCTCAAATTATGTTGTTTCCAAATTTTATTTAGTTTGTAGTCTTCATTATTAAAGAGTCTTCATTTTCTTGTATCCGAGACTAACTTCGAAATTAATAAGAAGGAAGGTAAATCGGAATGAATCTGAATTTTTCTTTTATAATTGATCAGTATAAACATTAACAACTCTAAATTAGATGGGTTTCACCCAATGTAGTTAATTTTATACCATTCTGGCCGATACCGGCAGAAAACCGGTACCGGAACGGGCTTAAAGATTCCGGGTTTGAATTCTGGTGGGTATCGGCCGGTACCATCAATATCGAAATTTTCAGTATCGTTCCGCAAAAAAAAAATCCAGGGACCAATTTGCAAATAAAAAAATTCAACCCTAATTTAATCTAACCTACCCCGACTCTCACTCTCTCATCGTCTTCTTCTCTCCTCACCGACTCTCCCTCTCTCTTCGTCTCTCCCTTCCGTCGTCCGGACTCCCGCGTGTGGCCTCTCCGGCCTGCCTCGCCGCCTGCCTCGCCTCGCCTTCGGCCTTCAACCGTCGTACACGCCCGAAGACGTCCACCGCATACCGTCTTCGCCTCACCGTGACCGCACACCGCACTCCGTCTTCGCCTCCTCGCGCACACCGTCTGGCCTTCTCTCGCAGACCACACACCGTCTTCTCTCCGTCTTCGTCCTCCTCGCGCTCACCATCCGGCATTCTCCACCGCACTACCGCACACCATTCGGCCTTCTCCTTCGTCCATCGGTAAAGATCGATTGATATTTGAAATTTGTTTAATTTTTCATGGCATTTTGAAATCTATGATTGTTTGATTGTGTTGGTTATTGATTATGGTGGATTTGAGGTGAAAAAATTGTATTACTGTGTTAGATTTGGGGGAAGGTTTGGTAGTGGCTTTCGGTGGGCACTGTCACCGAATGAATTTGGGCAAAAATAGGGAAGTGGATTTCGGTTGGATTGGAAATTGTTGGGGTTTGGATGTTGTTGATTTCGATTGGAGTTGTAATTTTTGTGATTTGTT
>JANVCQ010000007.1:875568-911515 GCA_025531925.1 Erythroxylum plowmanianum
CAGTATGGACTATTTTGCAATTTTTAAAAAATTTAGGGACTATTTTATAAATTTAAAAAATATCCCGAAACGGTACCTGGTACCGACCGATACTGGTACAATTCCATTCCAGAACTCAATCCGATATCGAACCCGATACGATATTCATAACATTGGTTTCACCTCAACAAATAAGTGCTTGGTCCTTTATGAGTTTAGCTTACTTGTTTTCGATGTTTTATAAGTATTTATTTAATTTTTTGTAGATCCATTTATTGAATGGATGAATGCTCGTGGACATATATATATATATATATGATTGGAATAGAGTAACGAGGACAAGTGCTGTCCCCTTTTTCACTTTTGATCTAAATTATTTTAAGATAAATATATTAAACCTTCTGCCGAGTAATTTTTTGGAATCTGATCATATTATAAACAATAATATAATGATGAGCTCTTTTTGGTTAAATTTGGCTTTGTCTGGTTCATGGTTTAACTCCGAAGCCCCTCCCTTCGGAATCCTGTAACCATCTCGCTCTCACTCTGCTTCTCCCTCTATGGCTATAGTACTATGATCCGATTTGATTTAAGCAAGCCAAACAGTCTTCATTAATTGAATTAAATGGCATGGTACTTGCTTTTCTGGTTCTCCTGCCTCCTCGCTCAACTTGGCCTACTTGCAATCATCTTCTATGAGGTTCCTAATTTTTCTCCTTTTTTTTTATTTTGTCTTTCTTTTCACTTCTTTCCCTGTTTGGTTTCTGAGAAAGCCAACCCTTTTTTTTTTTCTTTTCTGTTTACGTACTATGTTTAGGGTTTAGAGTTAGGGTTTTTTATAGTCTAAGATTGCACTGGGTTTGTGATCAACACATTGTTGTTGTCTAATTTTGCTTCTTCTTTTGGAAAATTCTTTTCTTCTACTGAAGATGAATTTTTGTGTTAAAATTCATTTTTAACTGTCTGAAGCTCATCTGCCTGACGGATTTGGAGGCCGATGACTTGAACCCATTTGAGGCAACTGCTCTTGTTAACAAGTGGATACTGCCCGAGTTTTTTTTGCAATGGGCACTCTGCATTGCTTTCCTCCTAACAGGCCACTGGTTCATGTTCCTCATAGCTCTTCCGCTTGCTTGCTATCACGTAATGCTGTGAGTTTTTCCGGAGCTGGAAACTAACATGCCTTTTTTGTAATGTAGAACTTGCTCGTGCATCAAAAATCAACTTGTTTTACATGAAACAATTTTTCATAATGCGAAACAATTCTTTTATTTTAGATTTGCATTGACATGTTACTTCTGATTGCATATCTAGACTTCGGATCCAAATATTTTTGCTTCAACACAAAATATCTGATCGCCAGTGAAATTAGTGGCCTTTTCAGTAAGTTTGTAATTGTGCTTTAAATTGCTTAGTTATCTTGCAGAACTACGAATAGTTGGCTCGGTTCTTTCTGTCGATATCGGAGCCATTAGTTACAAACTATGAACAGTTTGTGTTTGTGGCTAGCCAATTGTGCACGAGATGTCTATCAAATACATATGTCACAACTGCAAGTGATTTGAAACTATTATAAACTCATTCATGTTTTCTAGTGACACTAAAAACTGTCAGAAATTACAGAGTCAATGGTTGAATTATTTGATGGCGTGAAATAAAGTTACTTGTGGTTTTGGTTGCGTGAGTTGGATGGTTATATTTCCTTTGTAGGACCCATTTAGTATATTCTATATTAGATTTTTTTTTCTTTGGCATTATTTTGACATTGTACATTATTGTTTCCTTTATAAATTTATGCACTTGTCGTATCAGTTTGCTTTATTATACTCTAAATACTTGGACTACTGGTTTTCTTAATTGATTGGGTACTTATTCTACTAGTTTCTCTCTGAACCTACTTTTTCCTTTGCTTCGTCATTCTTTGCTTCAGCTCTCACTATTCTACTTCTGTTGCCTTTCTTGCTGTGTTTCTTGGTTACTATGCTACATTAAGTCAAATTTAATTATTCTTGTCAATTGATTCAGGTTGATGAAACGACAATATCTTCTTGATGTCACCGAAGTTTTCAGAAATCTTAATTTTGAGAAGAAATGTAGGATAATGAAGCTTGGTTTCTACTTGATCTTCTTGTGCATTATAATGATCAGGTTTGTTGCACCTTCTGTTTGTGATGCCTGTTTTATCATCATTAAATGTGATTCTTTGGTATAGGATTTCTCAAGTTGTTGTTGTTTTTGGTTCTAATTGAGGCCTTTTATTCCATTTGGGTGTAGAGTTATTGCAGGCAGCTTATCACTGTACCTCTATGAAGAATTAGACTTTCGATCTTCTTATCTTGAATTCTAGAAACTTTGATTGAAATCCAGTCTCCATATGTAATTTTCTCTGCTTTTGAAAAGGTTAGCATATGCTGACTATGATGGTTTCTTAGGTTGATGTTTATTAGTTTGAAATTCTTTAAATTACTATTTAGGATAGTTATGCATTAGATATATATATCTTGACCAAAAACAAGTTATGCATATGCTGTGTAATGCGTATGAATGTCTTCTCATTACTGCTCTTGATTCATAAACTTGATTGTTACATGTTATTGTGGGCGTTCCCCCTAAAGTTCAAAACTTCTTGCTTTACGTATTTGAAGAATCTTGAGAATCATTTAAAATCTCCAGTACTTTTCAGTTCTTTTTCTGCATACTTTTTTTGTATCCGAGGCATCTAAGTTTTATCTTTGATTTTGAGGTCAAGATATCATGTGACTGGTACATTTTTTTCTCCTTACTACATCTTTACGTGTCTTCCGAAAGAACATAAATTACTTGCTTCCCATTACTCCAACTCTTTTCCCTCTTTCCTGTCGTACCCATGTTGATGGTAGATTTAAATGTGCAGGCTTGTGTTGGTCGCATTTGAAGCTATAAGCTCTGAAGATGATGACTTTCATACATTTTAACTACTGCTTGATAAATGAGTTGGATGCACATTACCTGTAACATGTTTGATTCATGTGCAAGAGAAACTTGGTGGTTTCAGTCGGAGGATTTCTTGTGATCAAGCTTTCATGCCCGTTGATGCTTCATTGTGCTGTTAGTGGTGCTGTTTAGAGTTATTTCTTTGAAGTGATAGTGCATTGATTTATTTGAAGGAAATGCATACAAGCTCAGTTTTGAAAGTGCAAGTTTGCCTTCCCTCTATTTATTGATTTGCCCCTAAGTAAGACTATGTACAATATAGGCCTTGAAGCTTACGTTTGAACGGCACGCGTATCCTTTGATTCCAATGTCTTGAGCATACCGATTGAGTAAGCGAGGCGATCTTGAGCAGAGTGTGGCTCTATCTTTGGAGTGTTCCACTCAGGATCTGACCCATTTAAGAAATCAACCAGGATTATGGTTTAATAAGAATCACAGCTGAATAATAAGCTTGCTGTATTTTACTTAGATCATTCTAATTATATAATTTGACATTAAAAAATCATAAACGAGAAAAAAGATCAATTTGATCAGGCGAGTTAATTTTCCAATTTGAAGGCAAGTTCCAAGTTAAATACAAGTGTACAGAAACTAGAAGGAAAAGGGAGCTACTTGATTTAATGTTTTACTTATTTAGTTGGAAATTCACCAGGTTTATGATTAAAATGTAATTTTAATCTCATATTTAATTTTGAAGTAATTTAAACTTTTCAATTAAGCTCAAAATTTAAATTAATTTTTTTATATCTATGGAAAATAACCTTTCTACTGATAAGAATAAGGCAGTGTATTATTGATCCTTTTTAAACTTCACATATTAATACAAATTAGTTTATATGTATAATCTATTAAATTTTCCAATTAGTATAACTAATAATTACGATTTAATAAATTAAGTATTTTAAATTTATTTTAATAAAATATAATTATATACCAAAATTGACACGTTATAATCTCAAAATAAGAGCATTAATGATTTGACCTTTTATGCATGTTTAAAAGTCCAAAAATGCCTTGTTAAGTTTTGTTTGTAAGTTTTGATGAGTTTCCTATTAACTTTTGATGAGTTAATAGGAAACTCAATGACATGAAGTCCCAATTTCCTCTCCTCAAAGATTATAAATGAAATGAAAAGAAGCGGGGCAATAAGAAGAAGGCTCTTAAAGCATCAACTTGGGTTGACACAAGTGACTCCAAAGTTGAACATTTAAAAGGAGGAATATTCATGCTTCATGGCTAAAGATGATTGATGAGTTACTCTTTGACTTTAAATCATACGATAATGATAATAATAATGGTATTGAATTGTCATATGATGAACTACTCAAAAGCCTTAAAATTAAATCATACGATAATGATAATAATAATGGTATTGAATTGTCATATGATGAACTAGTCAAAAGTCTTAAAATTATGAGTATGAAAAGGAAGAAGCTATCTTCCAACCTTAAATAGGCTAGAGAGCATTTAGATGCATGCATAAGTGAAAATGAAAATACAAAGAGTGAATTGTATATCATCAAACATCTAAGTGTATGGACATTGTTGAGAATCATAACTTATTTATGTTAATACATAAACGAGTCATTTAAAAAGGAGGTTAATGCTTTTGAGTACTCCTTATCCAAATTCACCAAGGAAAGTAATAAACTTGAAAGCATTCTAAGAGTTCTAAAGAATTCCACCAATAGGTATGTGATTAGGTAAGCTTACGGGAGTGACCCAACACTAAGACTATATGTGCAAAGGAACACATATGTATAATAATGATATTTTACGTGAGATAGTAAATGAGCATTGTGCATCATCATTTAGATATTTACATGCTAGGATAAAAAGCAAGGTATATGAGTTTTGTATAGTTCCCAATTGAGGCCTAAAGTTCAATTACCAACAAAGCGATGTTAACACATTTAATAGGTTACATGATATGCATATTTCTTGACATATGCTCACATTAATTATAGGTATAAAAACAATCAAAGAAACATTTCTCATACATAATAGAATTTTAAAGATCACTTTTATCTAAATAAAACAAAATACTTCTTTAACATTTAAAGACATGCATATATAAACAACAACATTGCGCCTCACCTTTATGGAACTAATTATGTCAAACATATGGCATAATTTATCATTTTGCTACAATATTGTACATATTGATAAATTTGGCTTCCTTAAACAAAGAATGGTAAGTGAACCTTTAAGAATATTGGTTTAAAAGAAGGAGATTTAAAATCGAAGACCCAAGTTTATTTGGGTACCTAAAGCACATCGACTACCTTAAAGACAATGTTTGGGGTAAGATAATTAGCATTAGAAATGTTGGCAAAGAAAATCATATTATAATTGATAAAGTAACTTTAGTGGAAAGATTAGAGCATAATTTATTAAGTGTAAGTCAACAATGTGATAGATATTATAAAATATATTTTAAAGGAAAATTATGCATTATTTCTAGAACCATTGATTTTAAAATTGTATTTTTAAGTAAGAGAGAAGGTAACATTCATACAATTGATCTTAATAAACTTTATAACTATAGTATGAAGAGTTTAATGCCTATAAGTGAAGGTGTTTTGATTTAACATATGAAGCTTGGGAAATTGTGGATATTTGTTCAGTGAGAGAGCGTCTAATCCATCTGTAGGATTCTTTAATCCTCAATCCTATTTTTTCCTTTTTTGGTAACTGATTTTCACACCTTATTTTCAAGATTGACCTTTACCATTTTTGGTATGGAATCAGTTGCATTAAACCGTGCATAACCAAAATCTCTGAAAATCATGAATCTGTATGGCCTGACAGACGTGCATAGGATGATGCACGGTTACGCATCCCTTTTATGTTTTGAATCTTTGTATTATGTCGTGTTTTCTTCTGAATTCTTAACCTTTAAGGTTTGTGGAGGCAATTGTACTCTATAAGAACACTTGGAGCTAATTAAGCACCAAATATATGATAAACGTATAATTTATCAAGCAAAAATACATCAAATATTAGGTGTCAATATGATCAATTATGCATCAATCAAACATCCCCACATTTAAGTTTTTGCTTGTCCTCAAGCAAACCATAATCAAAATTATCAATCTTACACGTCAATCCCTCATCAATTTCGATATGTCCATTCATAATGTACATCATTATATTCCATCAACTCAAATTAACATACAAGTATAATCAAATTATCGTAAAATTAACTTTTCTAAGCAATATTAATAGTTAGCACATCATAATCTCATTGAAGTCAAAAGCGTTAATCTTTACACCTTCACTAAGAAGTCACTCAATGCACTCAAGCATTTAGGGTGAAAAGTATCAAAACTCGCAATCAATGCATAGTAGAATTCTTACCATAGGCTAGCAATAAAATCACATCTCCATCACTTATATATAAACTAGAAACAAAAATCCAAAGGCCTTTATACAAGTTGTAATAGGGCTTAGGTATGGTATGATTAGGATAATAAAAAGGGTTAAATTAAACAAAATTTACTATATAATATATTTCAATACTTGTTTACAAATACACATTTACTTGTTTACAAATATACATAGGTCCTTTCATTGCAACTCTATTGGTACCATAAAATTATCCAAAATTTTTTTTCTTTTTTTTAATAAAACCAATTGCAAGTATTCAGTACGACAATTCAATAAATATTAGACATTTCAAGAATTTCAAGTCTTCAACAAGTAAATAATCTTCAAGGTTTAAAACAATAAAAAGGTCTTCAAAGAAAAATAAGATAAAGGTTAATATGTGGGTTTAATCAATGAAAAATGCTAAGGCTCAACTTGGTTATTCCTAAAGGTAAATTTAAAGGTGTGGTAATTTTCAAAAAAATAGGCTTTAAAAAGTTGTTGACTTTAAGTGCCTTCATTATCTCAATGCTTCTAAGTTAACAAATATGATCTCAATATGTATAACAAAAGCAAGTTCTAGAATTATTCTACCATACATGATAGCACATATGAAAGAATAACAAGAGCTGAAATTTTTTTAAAATTTTGCTCTTAGGCTCAAAAACATTAAAAAGATGAGTATTATGTGTGTAAATAATATGGAATATGATTATATTTGAATATTTCAATGATTATTAAAAATATGACTTTAAAAAGTAATTTTATTATAACTATCATCCTTTTAAATATCAATTCAAATCAATATTCAATAATAAAACATTGTATTCATGGACATATTTTAAACAACTCAAGATATCAGTTCATAAAATTTAATAATCCAGTTCAAAAACTTGGTTGACTCTTTCTGAGTTAGTCAATGTTGAATCAACCGCAAGTACACGATGGAGTTGTAGGTAATATTGACAGATCAATCCCATGAGAATAGTGATTACAATAGTTACTGTGATCCTATTATCTAGTCTACGAATTGATTGTGTTTTTTAATTAAAAGAAAACCAAACTTAAACAAGTAGAATAAATGGGAAGCAAGATTAAATTAGAGAATTAAGGAAGCATTCAGTAAATTTTTGCTATTAGAAAATTAATACCTAGGCTTAAATCCCCCTAAGACCTTTAACCGATTGATCTTTTATTATGTAATTGTTTTATTGATTTATCAAAACGTGGAAATTCCTATGGTATGCTATTAGCATAACTTGAGTCAACTAACAACTAATCTAAGGTTTTCAACTAAATTAACATTAAAATTCCTATGGTATGCTAATAGCATAACTTGAGTCAACTAACAACTAATCTAAGGATTTCAACTAAATTACTTATGTTAAAGTTTATAGGATTACTTTACTAATTTGTGAATCCCTCTATTAGGTTTGACCCTAATCTAGAAGATTTATATCATCTAATCTTTGGGGGTTGCTGTCAACTCCTTTGAATTAATGTAGATCTATTCATAAATAGGATTCTCAATCTCTATGTATGAAATCTGTTATGATCTAATATTTCAGATATATTAGAATAGAAATAAAACACATGATCAGATCACAATATATCAATCAAACCAATTGCATTAATAAAAGAATCAAATCGTATTAAAGTATCAACATAGGGTTCATCTAATCTAAACACTAAAGGAATTTAGTTACACTATGATAAAACATGAAATAAAAAATAAAAAATGAAAAGCGAATTGAAAACAATGAGTTCATAATTCTAAATCTCCATGTTTGTCTTCTATTGAATATTCTTGCAAGGTAGAGGTTTGATCTTGTATTCCGATGGATCTTGCAATAAAGTCTTCATGTTTTCTACTTCTCTATATCAAAATCACCCCTTGAGTTGGCTATGTGAGTTTTAGAACAACTCTGTATGTATCCTCCTCCTATTTGCCTTCGAGACGTCTTTTTATAGTAAAACTAATGTACGGACTGATGTATGACCGTGCATAACCAAAATCTCTGAAAATCGCAAATCTACACTATCTGAGAGATGTGCACAGGATGATGCACGGTTGTGCATCCCTTCTGTGCTTCAAAACTTCATTTTATGTTGTTTTTTCTTCTAAATTATTCTCCTTGAAGTTAATGAAGGCAATTGTATTTTATAAACACACTTGAAGTGAATTAAGTACAAAATATGCAATAAAAACATACTTTATCAAGCTAAAATACATCAATTATAAGGTATAAATATGATCAATTATGCATCTATCATCATTCCATTGGCCAACAGGAATTAGGAGGAATCACCTATAAAAATAATGATGAACAATACATTATAACTAAAAGGAGTGACCCTTCCTAACTTCTCCCTTATTTACATCACAATCAATTCACCCATTTCATGCCACTTTATAAGGAAAGACTAACATGAATTACTTTGCAAAATAAATGATTTTCCTCCTTAATAATTTTTTTGTTCTCTTTTTCTTTTCTTTTCTATTTTTCTTCTTTTTTATGACAAAAATTGAAAGAAACTACTTGCATTCCATCAATTATAACCTACCTTCATATAAACACACTTCATACTTATGCTTTTGTGCATCTACAAATATCAACAATTCAATGCTTCACTAGCTTTAAGGCTTAGATAAGACATCTGGTTAGGTTAAAAGCATGGATGGTTAGGATAAAAAGAAAAGGCTAATAAGCTCAACATGGCTTAATATAATGAAAAATCATCTCATTAGGTAGGCTATTTGGCCAATGTAGTTCTTAAAATAAAGAACGCTTATGTCATTTCATGTTAATACATATGATAAAAATGTGATATTGAATAGAAAATCAAGGCAAAGTTAGGATTTACCTATCATGAAGGTCATATATGAACAAAAGACAATGATACTGATCTATATGTGTTGGTTTAAAAGGATCAAAATTTCACTGGCTTATGTCTACCTACTTGTCACTAATCTTCTAAAAAAACATATATTGACTAATCACAAAATTAAGGATACATACCAAAGTTTCCATGAATTTTTCTTGTTAATTCTACACTCAAATTATAATTGTATAGTCCTAGAGGCTATAGAAAAAGAGATCATGTTTTTCTAACACCCAAAAAGAACTTAAAACAAACATTACCCCACCTCCACACTTAGAACTTACATTGTCCCCAATATAACAATAAAAGTGAGAAATAGAGCATTTAATGAAAAAAATTGTGAAAATGTAAAAAAAAACAAACTCCCCTTAGGTTACCTCTGAAGTAATGGTTATTGACTCAACTCTATATTCTCCTCATCACGTGATAAAAATTTTGATCTCTAGGAATTATAGCTTCAGCATCTCTACTTGAAATTATTTAGGATAAGACTTGAGTCGATGAACACTTACATGCAATATCTTCCCTATTTTTAGACTTTTAATTTCTACTGCACCATAGGAGAGACATTAGAAATCATAAAAGGATCAATCCAATAAGGACATAGTTTATACAAAAATAATTTGTATCCATTACAATAAAACACCTTTTGACCAATAATAAGGATTTTCCTCGAGACATTGAAACCTTTGTTCTTCTTCTTAATTGAAACTGCTTCCAGTTTATCTATCCACTTATGCTCACATTCATCCTATACTGAAGGGTCATTCACATTAATTGCAAAAATAGAATGGTTATTTTGTGGTTGCTTATTGACATCAACAGAATTGAAATGAGTAGCTTTCCCCATCAAATTCCATCCAAAAGATATTGTCATGAACATCTATGGGTCATATTAAGAAATGTTCTCCCTAGTAAGATAACATCCTCAAGCACCCCATTTGGATAAGCATTAGTACAATCAACCAATTGTATGATAATACTATTTACTTCTAATGGCCCTAAATTTAAATAAGATACATGGAACGAGGCATAACATTAATTGATCCTTCTAAATCTAACACGGCTTGTTTAATCTTAGTGTTACACTTTTTGCAAGGAATAGTAGCGTGCATAGGTCCTTACATTTAGGAGGTATTTTATTTTTAAAGACTACAGGAACATTTTCACCCATCCTAAACATTTCATTACCTCTCAAATTCTACTTGTTGGTATATAATTCCCTAAGGAATTTCGCATACCTTAGCACTTACTTGATCGCATCTAACAATGAAATATTTATCTTAAACTTTCAAAAGGTCTCCTAAATCTCCTTATCCTTATCCTTCTTATTTGAATTTGCTAACCTACTAGGAAAAGGTGGAAGGTTATTCTGAATGATAAATGAGGAATTACCATTTACCTTTAAGCGAGATGATATATCCCTTTCTCCTTCAAGCTCCTTTTCAATTTCTTCTTCACTAGCCATCCTTTGTGTAACCCTCTTAAGATCCTCAAGTTTCCCACCACTCCTCAAGGTGATTGCTCTAACACTTTTTATATCTATCTTAGGTTATGATGGTAGTTTTCCTCCTCTTTGAGCTTCTAAACGGTTGATAGTCACTATCATCTTGCTCATTGGTTCTCTAAATTATAAATGCTAGAATTCATTTCCTGAAATATAGATTTGGCCTCCTACTAAAACAATTATATATCTTATTGGAAATGCAAAGTGTTAGTTGCAAAGGACTTAACTATATCTTTCAATGACATACCTGAGGTAGAGTAGGACGCTTGCTGTCTGTGTTGAGATTGTTGTTTACCCTGTGACCTATTTGGGAAGTTTGCTACCTATTCCCTTAATAACTTAGGTTTAAGTAATCTCTCCAAGCTAGGATATAGGTTGAATCATTGGGTAAAATTTTCCCTATAGCATTGATGTACTCTATGTTTCCATCTTACATAGTTGGACACCCATCTATTGGATTGTTCACATTTGCATATATACCACAACATTTTACCTGTGCCTGCCTTACAGTAATTTACCTAAAAAGGATATTAGTTCATCTAAATGATGTTCTATAAATGAATTGTTTCCCTCATTTACTTGACGAACATCGTTGTGAATGCCCAAATATTAAGTATTAGCTGATATACGTTCAATTAAAATTCTAGCATCTATGGGATTCTTTTTGCTACATATTTTTTGTATTTGGCAGTTATAAAGTGTGTGATAGATGGTAATAAGTTAACATTTACAAATTATAAGTACAAATACTTTTGCTATTTCTTTGAAACCGCCACACAACATAATTATATAAGTGAGCATCTTTATAAATGGTCTCAATTAGTATCTTGATTTCCTAAAATAGCTCTATGGTGTCATTTAAACCATGTTAGATTTAGGAATGCTTATCAAATATGTTAATTGATGAAACTAAAGTATCTATTTTTCTTTTCAAACTCCTAAAAAAAAGATATATAGCAAGTAATAACTTCCATTCACTTACTTGCATGTTTGGTTTTTTTAAGAACTTTCTTATTATCACATTATAACATGAATGTAAGTAAACTAGTTTACCAAATATAATGTATCTAATAGGATAAGTATTTTCAACATTTGTTGATTTCTTAGAATGACTATATTTTATAGTTGTGTATAAAACTTACAAACATTTTCTCATATTTTCAAGTTAAAATTATAATGAAAAATATGCAATCATTAAAACATATTTAATAAATATAACATCTTCTACTCATGATAAGTATAATCTATCAAGGAAATATTTTTCTTCTTCCCAAACATCTTATGGAAATATCAATATAATTATATGTTTTGTAGTAGAATGTTTAAAGGGGTTGAATTTATAGAATGAAAGAACATCTTGCTAGTATTAAAGGTAATATTACTTCTTACAAATTAGTACCATTGATATATGTGAGAAGATTGGAAATTATTTGCAATAATAAGGAAAAAAGGGAAAATAAAAAGGCTCGTAATGTATCTTTTGGAGATGATGAAGCACAATAAGTATTAGACAAGGAAAAAAGAAAGTTGTTATTAACATAGATTCTTATTTTTCCTTTAAGAAATACTCCTGATTCTCAACCTAGTTTAAAAAGTTTATTGGTTGATAGGGATATTATTTTCCAATGAAAATGAGCTTAGGCTAATGGTTCTATCATTCACATATTCCTGTAAATACTTTAAATTTACCTTATTTTTAAGAAGCAATTGAAGCTAAAATAACAATAGATCTAGAATTTAAGGCATCTTCTTATTATAAGTTATGTGCCTTTGTTTTAAGATTTTAAAAAGGAATTTTTATTTATTGAGAATACGTATAAGTCTAATTAGGAATCAACATGATGCACTATTATCACAGATAGGTTGACTGATCAAAGACAAAGAAGCTTGATTAATTTCTTAGTTTATTATAATATTGAAACAACTTTTATTAAGTTTTTTTGATGCATCTGATATGGTAAAAAGTGCCCATGCTTTATCTGAATTATTTTTGAAATTGTCAACTGTGTTAAACCAAAAAATGTTATGCACTTTATTATAGATAATGCAGCTAATTATATATCAGTTGGGTATTTGTATAATTATGTAAATCTCATTTTAAAAGATATTGGTTCTATAGACTATACTCTTAATCTTGCTTCACAAGCATCTAAGATCACATTTTTTGGTGCATAATCATATTATATTTTTGTCTTGGTTAAGAAAGTAAGAAGAATGACTTGAGATTGAGCATCTTACTGCTACTAGATTTGAAACTACATTTATTACTTTGAAAAGTGTTTATGATCATAAACAACTACTTTAAATTTTATTCGTAAGTAAAAAATTTCAAGTTATAAGTTATCAAAAAGTGTGCAAGGAAAAGAAGTTGATGATATTATTCTAGATAATAAAATTTGGAATGCATGCTTTATCATTGTGAATATTATGGCTCCACTTATAATGTTATTAGGGATTGTTGACTTAGATAAGTAGCCATCTTTGCAGCATATATATGATTATATATAGAAAGTCGAAAAATAATTATAAGTCTTTCTAAAGGAAGGAGAAACTATACAAGCCTTACACAGATATTCTTACTGGGATAAGCATTTTACTCAAAGAATCTACTTAGTAACTTATTTTCTCAATCTTTATTGCTTATATAGTGAAGACGCATCTACAAATGATATTATAGGTGATCTCCTTGATGTGATTAAGTGCAAAGTATTTTTCTCTATTAACAAGCAATCAAAGGCAACAAATAAAATTAAATTGAATTGTGAAGTTTTGACAAATTTTGCTAGATCATATGCAAAGAGAGAACTTATTATGAAAAAAATGCAATCTGGTAAGTTTCATACTTTTAGGTCATCCTTTCTTATAATAATATTTTTTCATGCTATTAATTTAAAATAAAAGTTAGTGGTGAAGATTATTTGGTAAAAGTGCTCCAATGCTAAGAAAACTCACTATTTGACTACTTAGTCAAACAACTTTTATATTAGGATGTGAAAATAATTAGAGCATTTTTTTTAAACATATTCATATAAAGAAACAAAATTGTTTGGAACATTAGGGGCTCAATGACCTTGTTTATGTTACTTATAATCTGACTCTTCACCTTTGCCTATGTGTTCTTTAGATAATCAGTCCTCTTTACTGCTTTCCCAAGTGTCTTAGCCCTATTGCCCTTCGACTCTCCTTGTGTTTGCCTCTCCTCACGTTGCTCTTTCATGGCTCCATCCTCTTCCTAATTATTGGTAAGATTTCTTTGGTGGCATTATTTCCTATATTTTTTAAGAATATAGTTTTTTTCTTCTATTGTGAAAATGTTGCAATTCATCCTTTAAGTTTGATAGTCATCTTAAGTAGTATGTAATGCTAGGAGAAATCATAAAATAATTCTCTAACTACTTATTACTAAGATACTTATTACTAAGACTTGACAGATATATGACTTTAGTTGGATTGGTTAACTTTGGAAAGACTGATAAGGTCCTTCCATCGGCTATTCTTTTAATTAGGGAACAAGCATATTTCCATTGTAATCTAAGTGGCCACCCAAGTTTTTTTCGTGATTGGTAGGCTTAGGAAGGTGAGTTTCTTATTTTCTTTCTCTCTAGCTACTTAAGCACCATATACAAGCACAATGTTCCTTCAAGGAATTGCTTAAAAGTAAGTTGATTGCTAACTCCTAAGCAATATTGAACTTATTATACTATGGTATAGTATGTTCAAAAATTATCACCCCTAACTATGTTCCACCATCTTCTTGCTTTCAAGTATCCCTTATTTAATAGAGGAGATGAATGTAGATGTCTATTACATACATTTTGGTACAATAGTTACCTTTTGTTTTGTTTTTTTCCATTCTCAAGTGTGCAGAACATAGCACAAACTGAAACAAAAACAAAAGTAAGCCATAGCATTTGAGAAAATGTGGCTAATGTGAAGTACTAATCGAAAATGTTATACTGAGCAAGGACATTCATGTTGAATTTTCCTTTTTTTTATGAGAAAATGCCATCTATAACTTTTATTTTCCTTTTATAGCTTTCGTGAATAGAATATTACGAACAAACTCATTGTAACCAAACAAGTAAATGCGTATCAGAAAACAAAGATGGAAATCTATAAATAAGATAAGCATTAAGGATCTACTTTGATCGTAACTGATGCTTTTGAGAATCCAAAATAGCATTAGGGAAATTCTTCCTATTATCCTTCAAATTTTTATATCTAATGGGAGTTTTAAGTTTTGATTAAAAAATTTATCATAAATAAGGGAAGCTACCTTTTATAGTAAAGCAAGTGCAAATACTGCAAATGTTACAAAATTTAGATGGGCCTTGCCTGAGTATTCTTGAGAACTATAAAAGACCGTCTAAGATTCTATTTCATAATTTCAATGGATTCAAAGACGAGCTGGTCCCTTTATCATTGCCCCTGAGTATGTGTTGAAGACTACAACAATAACAATGATATCTCAGTAGAATTCTTGTTGAGACACGAGGTCTAAGGAAGTTCAGAAGTACAAAATCTTACTCTTAATTAATAAAGAGACTATTTCATGTGCTAGAGACTACTTTGTATTATTGAAAACTAAATTGAATACATTGGCCTTGTTAGCTCTCCATCAGTAATTTATAGTTTCTGATTAGATAGATGTCGAGACTGGTTTGTTTCTTATATCTATCTTCTTGCTTGTATCCTTGTAAGAGTTGACTATTTTGATTTTAATTTTAAAAGTAATTGAATCAAGTCTTTACGATGGGCTATTGCTTTGCATGTTCTCTAAATTTTACATCATCCCTAAGGTCAATCCAATCGTTATTCATGTTAATAAGATTGAAGGTTGCAACGTGATGAAAGGTTTTGAAAATGCAATCTTTTCGTATAGGAAGCGTTATCAGATAATAGTATAAAGATGTTCAATGATAGAGGATGAACCTGGGTGAAATGGATCATTAATTACAACACTGAAGCGTGCTTGCATTGGAAGATTAACATTCCTTCTCAAGCTTCTTGGAAACACGACGCTTTCTTTATACTGTTGGTAATAGAGGATCTACACTCTTAGGGCTGGACAAATGGGGTCCTAAGGACTACCGTCTTGATGTGTATTCTAGTTCTAGCCGGTTATCTTCAGATGCCAGAATTATAATTCACAGTCCACCGTTAAAACTTGAGGCTAGCAAGGCTAAGAAAGTGACGAAGGGGCCTATTGAAAGGCTCCTTCGACTGTCCTGTTTCAGACAATTCGCCAAACCCGACAAATTACAGGCAGCTTGAGAGCCGCTTGCCTTTGTACAATTAAGTTGCTAATAATTGAATCTCGGACCCAGGTGCCAAACCTTAGCAACAGCAACAGAGACCCTTCCACTTCATGTAAGCTCAACTTGGCGAATTGGATTGACTTCTGCGACTGGAACGTCCCCGAGGGGCTTGCTTTTGGACAACTTGGTTTCGACACGAGTGGGTCATGATTCTGCTTCGGTCTGTTAGATATCCGACCGTCCATGTACTATCCAATCTTCGATTCCATTGGATAAAATCTTAAAACTCAGTTTTATATATATATATATATATTTAATTTTCTAAAGGCTCCATCAAATGTACTTGTAATTTTGTAAAAAAGCAAAGTATCCTTTCGTCCAACAACTTGGAAGGCGACGGGAGGGTGGGAAAGTGACTTCTCTTCTCGCACCGACCCCATTCTTCTGACCGTCAAATCCCAATTAGACACGTGTCCCTATAACAGGAAGATAAAGAGAGAGGCCTGTCATTCCAGGAAATTTCTCCTTCTTTTTCCTGCAAAGTCACTGAATTTTTTTTTAATATATGGGTTTTAAGTTTTAATGAAAAGAGGAACGACGAAGGAGCGAGGCCCATGTCACGTGGATGGCACGTGGAGTGAGCCCCCGCAGGGTGGACATTCTCCTAGTCCTAGTCCTGGTCCTGGTCCTGGTCCTGCTCATGGGATTTATTATGCGGATTTTGGGGTTGGGCCAAATCTCTTGTGGTCCGAGAAATTTAATAACTTCTTTTATTACAACTTTTGGTTATCCAATATTCAGGTATGATCTTAATTATGTTCTCATCTTACGGTCGGTTGAGAGCAAGTTGACGACTTTAAGAAAAGGTGGTCGAGTTGAACTGTATTTAAAGCATTTGTGGTTATTAAATTTAAAAATCTTTTAAATTACATTTAAAATAATAGATAAAAGAAATTCATCGTTAAACTTAAAGATGGTAAAGTTCACTTGTATTTTGCAATTTATAAGATTACATTTACATAAACTAAATATGGCATGGTTCCCTTGTATTACGTAAACACCAACTCTAATGCACCCATGAATTAACTAAGTTATGCTTAAACTTATTCATAAATAATGACCTTGTTAAAATGTCACTTGAATTTTTTGAAATGTGAACCTTTTCTAAAAAGATCTATAAAGATAGCAAAATTATTTGAACTCAACCTAGTCTGACCTAACTTGGTCCGAAGTCAACAAACTTAGCCCAAGTTGATAGGGCTTTAGGTCAGGCTTAAGCTTTTATTTACAAAAATTTTTGAACTTTAGGTCGGATTCATGCGTTGGTTTAACAGTCTCACCAGTTGAACTTGAACCCTAACTAAAACTAAAATAATGTTGTTTTATCGTTAAACAAAACTATATCATTTACTTAATAATAAAGGACATTTATGGGAAGGAGTTCAAAGTCTGACAAGTCAAATTTATTCCTAAAACCTCAATCTTTTAATCTTTTAGTAGATTTTTAATTAAGACAAAGACCCAAATACTTTCGCCTCCTTATCTTTTGGTTCCTAATTCCCATATTGAAACTGAAAAGAAAAGTTGGAGGAAGGTGATTATAAATAAAGCATTTGAGTCTTTGTCTCAATCACCCATTTTCCAAAGAGTTAGAGTTTTGGGCTTGAATTGCCTAATTGAGCTTTAGAACACTTAATATATTTTTAAAAATAGTTAAGCTTTTGGGCTTAAGCAGGTTTAAATGGACTTTAGGCCATTTGATATGTTTCTAAAGAGGTTGGACTTTTAGGGCTAACTCAACCTAATTAGACTTGACTCGGTTTGATTGGGCTTTATTCTAATTAAAGCTTGATCAGGCCTAAAATTAGTCCAAGTTGACTAGACTCGATTAGGATTTTGACTGAACCCGGGATTTAAAAAAAATTCAAGCTAGACTCAGTTCATAGGTGACCCAAGCTCAGCTCGGTCAATTTCCATTCCTAATGATCTATCTAGATGCTATCAACTCCGTAGTCGTTATTAAACCTCACATTATCCACCAAAGCACCTACCCATCTATCCTTCTCATAATTATCTATAACCTCCTAAAGAGCAGTTCGATCCAAGGATGAAAAGAATGGATTAAGCAGGCCTAAAGTCAACAGGTTAAGTTTGAGAAGCCTTAATCACAAGCTTGGGAGAGTCAGTTAGGCTTGGCCCAATCAAACAAATTAAACCAATTTAGACAAAACGACTTTGTTTTATTCAATAACGTCAAAATGACCTTATTTTCACCTTGGTTAGATCAGATCCTAGACTGCTCAACTTTGTGTTGAGTTTTGGATACAAAAAATTAGGTTGGGCTAGCCATAGTTGGTCAATAAATAGGTTGGGATACAAAAAATTAGGTTGGTCAATAAATATAAAAAAGAAATCAATATAAATAAAATGCTAAGGCTTTAGGGTTCAATTATGAGGAATTTCAACTATCAAGTAAAATTAGTTATCAAGGTTGAAATAATAATTTAGCTAAGATATCTATGCCTCTCTCAGTGTTATATTGGTATATCCAATTTAACAATTACCACCTATAGATTAATTAAATAAATTTTATTTAAAATAGTTAATATGTTAGTTATCATAATAGTTTAGGATATCTTTATCATTAAAACAATACTCCCTCCTATCCAAAATGAAAGTCATTTTAAAGGGATTTTAATTATTCAAAATAAGAGTCATTCGTGACTTTTCATGCATGTTTATAATTTTACTTCCAAAATTATCCTTTAATTTCTCTCACATCTTGATTACACAGATTACATTTTCAAGGCAATTCAACATGCAATTTCTCTCACATGAGTAGCACCATTAATAAGGGTATATTAAACATTTCATTAGCTTTCTTAATAAATGTGTATCCCTCTAAAACGACTTTCATTTTGGATAGGAGGGAGTAGTATTTATTCTCTGAATACATGAAACACATTTCTCATTTCAGTATTTTATTTAATCTCCTAAGATTGATATATGATTGCTAAGCATAAATTCAATAATCAAGCTCAAAGAGAATAAATTTAATCAAAGCAATAACTAATAATGCATATATAGTTGAAAGACCAACATAATACATCCCTAACCCTAAATAAGGATTTAGTTGCTAAATATAATGTAGTTAAAAAAAGAAAAACCTCGCCTGGGGTCATTTCTCTTCATTTCTAATGTTTTGTGCTACTACCAACGTGATACTTAGTCTTCATGAAGCATCCATCTATAACAATGATTGGTCTTAACTCCTTCCACCCCTTTTCATTGCATTGAAACATACATACATTCTTTTAAACACTAGTTTATTTCCTTTTTTAATCTTTTTAAGTTGTATCTCAATAATGGATAATAAATTTCTATCTTTTATCTCAATGATATAACTATTCAACTTTACATACTCATTATTTTCTTTACCTTTTCTTTTAATACTTTCCTTCTAGAAAATTTACACATGCTTGAATCAATAAACAAATTGAATTTCTTTAACCATCTTTCTAACTTTGATGCTTAGTTTGTCAAGGATTTTTTTCCCCTTAAACCTCAAATGTATGTTGAAGTTACTAGATGGGGTTGATTTATTGGGTTGCACCTATCCTATGAATTGTATGTTTTAATTTTCAGGAACCTATCATTTATATCAAATGATGCATATAATTCAAATGGACAACCAAGAGAGCAATTATACCTAATAATTTTTTACTCTTTATTTTTCAATCTCAAATCAAAGCCTGTTGTAGTTGCCTAGTCAACTATTACATCTTTAAAATGTTTGGCATTGCAAATACTACTCCTTAAACCCAATTTGATTTGTCTATATAAGGAATATGTCTTTTCATTTTACTAAGCCTTCTCAAAGCAACATCTAGCTCTTTTGCATTAGGATACTCCTTACTGGCCAAGAAACTTTCAAGTTCTGATGAATCTATATACATTTCATGATAAGCTTTAACATTAATATAAACTTTGGATTTATAACTTCCTCATGATTTTTTTTTGCTCATATTACATATCATTTATATATGAATCTTCCTCATGTTACTTATCATTAATATCATCATATTGCTCATCATTTCCATATCTATCTTTATCTTCCTCATCACCAATTTCCCCCCATCTCCATATACATTTGTATTGGTTTCTGTATTTGTATTGTCATCTACCCTTGCCTTTATGTCATATGCATTTGCATCTCATCTTCATCTTCCTCTTCACTAGATTCCCCTACATCTCCATCCCTAGATATGTAGACACTTACATCTATATATGCATTTGTATTAGTTTTTGCCTTTGTCTCTCCACTTGTATCAACATTGGCATCTAGCCTTACCTCTATTCCATATGCATTTGCATTTGCATTTACATTTGTATCTGCATTTACATTTGCGTACTCCACCTCATTCATAAAATCTATGCCATCAATATGGTCATTTAAAATGACAATATACATCTATTCATGCCAAATTTCATGCCAATTTAACATTAGTAGTACCTCTGATAGATCATCCACATGCTCTAAGAACACATCTGTAATCTTATGTACCTCTAACAAGTTACTCAAATTTGGTGCAATTTGGTTGGACTCCAAATTCCCCAAACTATCAACTTAGATCAATCCAAAAAATTAAATACCAAGCACCTACCTCTTACAACCTAATAAAATTCATGTTTCACAAACTTCTCTAAGGATAATATAGTCTAAGTCTACATTTTGAGATATTATTAGGTTGGGATCACTACAGTGAATAATGTTTCCTTATATGAAATGCCAATCTCCAAATAACCTAATGTTACTTTTTTATTAACTACCATTTTACAAGGCGTATAACAAATTTTGTAAAGAATTGAAACCAAAAGTACATATAACAAATTTTGTAAAGAATTGACTTCTAATGGATCAAAGAAATTAGGAATTTAGGTTAAGGCAATTAAGGTTTGATCCCTACCTTAGGATTTTTAAGATTTTAGAGCTTGCTTTGACACTGGTTAGTTACGAATTGAAGAAAATAAAACCTGATTATGATGAACCAATTATAAAATATAATAAATTTATTTAAAATATTTAAAAATAACTTAAATGCCAACTTAGACACTATATCAATATGTAAGCATGCCATGTAAGAAAATAAAATGAAAACTTAACATATATTTGTCAAAAAATTAATGGGTTCAATGTTAAAGTACAAATGTTTTATACTTTAAAACATTATGAGTTCCTGTGATCCATCTAATAATGTTAAGAAAACAATATGCATAACAAATAATGACAAGGACAAGTTAAATCTTTTAAAAAATCTTAGAGGACAAATCACACCTTTTGCTAAATGCATCTATTCATACAAACTTAGGACTCACAAACTCATACTCATCTTCTTTACTAAGTTTATTTTTTATGGCATATATTAAAATAAATAAAGACTCCTCTATTTTCTAATAATTTGTTATTCACTAAAATGTGTTTATCAAAAAAACACCTCATAACATCACACCTCGTAACATTAACAATAGATTGTTCATAAATCTTCCAATTCATTCTTTTAATACGTTATTGATAAAACTAAAATCATTCCTTATTCCTTTTCATATAGTAGTTTCAAAGAGTTACATATATACTAGCCAACTATTCACCAATCCACCCCTGTTAGACCACTTTCCCATAGCTACTACCACAGATTCTACAAGGCTTAAATATCATTTCAGGTTTAATAATTTTCTGATTAATGTACTAGGTTTTGAGCATTCAATTTGGAAAGGGAACACCAAAAAGGTGTATGGGAAAAAATATAAATGTTTGAAGAGAATGCTTATGACTAAATAATGCCTCAAGCTACTTCATAGATAAAATGTTGGAAACACTTATCATCTTATTACAACTGCAAAAAAGGCTTTAGCATTGATTTAGGATGAGTTAACTAAAAAACCACATTGTAGGATAATTGAAACAAAAGAAATACAGACTTCTCTTTGTGATACAGAGATCAACAGTTGAATGGTTGAAAGGTGGAGATAGAGGTGCCACATTTTTCACAAATTTGTATAAATAGAAAATCCTGTATATTAGCCAGCAACCAAAGCATAATAACTTAAGAGAAGCTAAAATAGAAGGATTTTATAAAATAGAAGGATTTTAATTATTTCTCTAACTATATATATTCCCTCACCTATAGCATATTGAACAAAAACAATTTGGTGACTTCAGAGCTATAGCATATTGCATTTCACTTTATAAGATTATTTCTAAAATTCTAGTAGAAAGGTTGAAGCAAGTCCTAATTAATCAAGTGGATAGTGCTTATGGTGCTTATCTACTTAGTAGAGAAATGGGAGACAATATTTTACTTATGCAAGAATTTGTGAAGAGATATTCCAAGCAAAATGATGGGAAAATTTGCATATTGAAAATTGATTTGAAAAGGGCATATGTCAATGTTGATTGAAATTTTCTTAGCAATATTACAAAAGCATTGAAGTTCCCATAATGTTTTATTGATTGGATAACCATCCATTTCAACACTACATCATTCAACATCCTCATCAATAGAGAACCTTCTGCCCCCTTCCATTAGCAAAAAATGCATTAAAAAAGGTGATCCTTCTTCACATTACCTATTTGCTATTGTAATGGAAATTTCTAATATACTTTGCAAAAGGATTGTAAAGAGAACTAAACATTTCAAATACCACTCCAATTGTAAGAAATCGATATCGCCAACTTGATGATCTAGTCATACTCACTAAAGTGGATAAAACTTCCCTTGCTACTATTATGAAGACCATTAAGATATTCTCTAGAATATTTGGTCTTTAAGTTATCACTGATAAATGCTCCTTTTTTTTTTCAAAAAGTGTTGAGATTCAAAGGATCACCGTTGAACACATTACTTGTTTCACAGAAATGTCTTTACCATTCACATATCTTAGAATTCTAATAATGTCTTCCTGATTGAGCTATGGGAGTCTTAGACCCACAATGTGTAAAATACAAGATAGAATCATAGGATGGAGTATGAAAACTCTCTCTCAAGCTGGCAGAGCCCAATTAATCACAATTGTCTTATCTTTTATCAATATTCACTAGGCTACTCATCTTGTCATTCCAATTGTTATGAATAAAACAATTGATAAGTTACTCTGGAAATTTCTTTGGTTTGGCACAAGGGAATGGGACTACAAGGTTGACTTTAAATGTTCCAGAGTATGCAGATCTATGAAGTATAGTGGTTTAAACATAATTCCCTTGAAAACTTTGAATTTGTGCATGCTCGTTAAAAGACTGTGGAGACTTATAGATGTTGAAAAATCATTGTGGTGTAAAAAGGTTTGTGAATATCACATTAATAACAAAAGTATATGGGAAATTGATTTATCTTCCAGGAATTCCTCTATAACTCTGAAGGAGGTTCTCAAATTAAGAAGAATAATCAAACCTCACACTAGAAAGAAAATTGGAAATGGAGAAAGCATATTATTTTGGCATGATAGTTGGATGTGAGGTTGTTCTCTTAATAGCAGAGTTGAACTTCAAGATCTAAAAAACAACATTCTAATCAATCAAAATCTTACCAAGGCCATAGATTTAAGGAATGAGATAATGCTCATACTAAGTAATAGCAATATCAGAAGGAGATGGATAGGTTGATCCTAGATGACAACATGAATGATAAGAATTAGTGGTGTCTTGCTCCTAAGGGTAATTTCAATAATACAACATGCACAAAACTATTCCAATAGAATTTTGTGGAAGTCATTTGGCATAAAATGGTTAGTGCAAACATAATCCACCTAGAGTTGCCATAACTTTATGGAGAGTTGTTTTAAAGAAGCTTCCCATAATTGACAGGTTAAATAGATTTACCTATCTAGCTAATAGGTGTTATCTGTGAAAATGTCAGAGTGAGAGTATTCGTTGCTTTTTTTTCAAATACAAGCACACTTACAGTACATGGAGAACAATTCTTCACAAGTGCAACGTCAGCAACCCTCCAGTAGAATGGCGACAAATTGTGAACTAGAATTTGAATTTACAACACATCAAAAGAGAATATATATGGTGTTATTACATTGCTTTATCTTATATGGTATTGCACACATGAGATGAAAGAAATAGACACATATTTTACTGCAAAAGAAAGAAGCTTTGACATTAATAACAAAAGTATATGGGAAATTGATTTATCTTCCAGGAATTCCTCTATAACTCTGAAGGAGGTTCTCAAATTAAGAAGAATAATCAAACCTCACACTAGAAAGAAAATTGGAAATGGAGAAAGCATATTATTTTGGCATGATAGTTGGATGTGAGGTTGTTCTCTTAATAGCAGAGTTGAACTTCAAGATCTAAAAAACAACATTCTAATCAATCAAAATCTTACCAAGGCCATAGATTTAAGGAATGAGATAATGCTCATACTAAGTAATAGCAATATCAGAAGGAGATGGATAGGTTGATCCTAGATGACAACATGAATGATAAGAATTAGTGGTGTCTTGCTCCTAAGGGTAATTTCAATAATACAACATGCACAAAACTATTCCAATAGAATTTTGTGGAAGTCATTTGGCATAAAATGGTTAGTGCAAACATAATCCACCTAGAGTTGCCATAACTTTATGGAGAGTTGTTTTAAAGAAGCTTCCCATAATTGACAGGTTAAATAGATTTACCTATCTAGCTAATAGGTGTTATCTGTGAAAATGTCAGAGTGAGAGTATTCGTTGCTTTTTTTTCAAATACAAGCACACTTACAGTACATGGAGAACAATTCTTCACAAGTGCAACGTCAGCAACCCTCCAGTAGAATGGCGACAAATTGTGAACTAGAATTTGAATTTACAACACATCAAAAGAGAATATATATGGTGTTATTACATTGCTTTATCTTATATGGTATTGCACACATGAGATGAAAGAAATAGACACATATTTTGCTGCAAAAGAAAGAAGCTTTGAGTTAGTCAACATAGAGCTAATCAATGCCATCAAACTCTAAATTAATACCTTCAGCGAAAGCTATCTCAAGACATTGATTGTATTAATAGTTGAAAAATTAGTTAATTATATTTTGTGCTTTAAGAATGATGCTCGAACAGTTAGCAAGCCGTTTTTCATTTTGTAAATCTCGTAGAAGAGCATATGTACTATAAATTTGTTGATTAGCCTTTCATGGCTTAATAAAATTATATTATTTAAAAGATATCTCCTAAACTTGGTTAAGAATATGCTCATGTGACAAAGATTAAATAAAATCAAACATGCCCATGTGTAACTAATTCAACAAAGATTAAATACATATTAATATTAATATTTATAATGCTGAAGTTGACTTCTATAATATAAAAACATTGCACTTAATAATATAAAAAAATATCAAAGTAACCATAACATAAACTCAATAACTATATCAACATTTCATAAGCTATTTGTCTACAACTTTCTCTTTTTTTGAAAACGTCAAAACTCTTCATTTTTTGAAACTTGTATATTGGAATTTGAACATGAACAAAAGGTGGGAAGGAAGAAAAGCACCTGACGTTTACATTGCTCATTGCATTTATTAAATCATTCTTCATTCCACCATTAAAGATCATTTCCATTTCGGATTATAGAATATTTTATATTGCATGTTTATCATATTATATGCCATCTTGGTAAAGACAACTATTTTGGACATCAAAGAGTTTGCAAGTTGTTTAATAATACTTCTGAATTTTTTTCGTAGTTGTTAGCTTTTTATTTGATAATTTGACCTTTTTGACTGTTAATAAATTAAAAGCCTTTTTGGTTACTAATATCAATATATCTACACTTTTTAATTAACAATAATAAGCATATTAGTTTAGCTAAGTATAAGTCAATGTAATTATTGATGACTTATTTATAATAATAATATTTTGTTAAATAATAACTTATTATACATGTTATTCACTAATAAAATGTAATAATTATATAAAATATAGTACATAATTCACATTTTATTGATAATTAATTGTTTCGTAATTTATTAGTTATTAATTTCAATTTTATCTACTATGTTTTAAATTATAGAGTTAATAATAAATTTTATTTATTAGTTATAATGAATATTTCTAAATAATTTCTCACATATTTATTAATTATGAACTACTTATTTACTAAATTTGATACTAAATAGTAAATAAATTATCAAAATAATTTTTATCTATTATGTAATTTTTTCAACAGTTAATTTCTCATTTCATTATGTACAATAAGTTATTTGTATAAATTAATAATTTCTATACAATGGTTTTGAAATAATAATAAAGTATATTTTTATTTTTATTCCTTATCATCTCACAATATTAATTAATAAATTTAATAATTACTTGAAAAAAATCAAATGACACGAAACCTATGCTGTATGCATGTCGCTACTTGGCTATAAATTAAATACCTTCATTAAAGTGTAAATCAGGTTTTGAATTTAATTACATCTTCAGCAAGGCAGTTTATAATTAGGTCCACCATTCTATTATTATTATGCATGGTTACCCGAGTCCGTTCATAGCTGTTCTTCTCATTTCATTGCGGCTTATTAGTAGTTGAAGTGACTAAATCACCTACCTAAATTAGAACAAAGCTCTCGTCACTGGAATCATTTCGTGGGACACTAACATAATAAACAAACCCCACCATCTGTCACAAAACCAACTAGGGGCCAGGTTTCTCTGTTTTGAAGTCATTTTATTGCTTAAATCCAAGATCAATCTCTCTAAGTATTGCTTACCACTAGGAAAAGATACAAAATTAAACAACATGCAAGTTCAACTCAGTTTTTTTCTTTGTTTGGCGTATGCATTTGAGATTATCGTAATTTGTAATGTAGTCTATTTGACACCAATTTAGATATTGTCAATCATTTTTTTTCCAACAGTATATAGGATATAATTGAATAGTTTGAAAAAAGTAAACCATAAATTATGAAATCATACGTAATTTGAATTTCTTGCTGAAATATTTTTGAAATCTTTTTTATGTGTCAACTACGAGCTATTCACACATTTAACCTTTAACGGTATCTACAAAATAGTCAAAAAGAAACTCAATTTTTTGAGAGAAAATTAGCATAATTGCTAACTCCCTTACCCTTATTCCTATAAATAGAAAAGGCACTAGGGTTTTACTTTTATTAAAATTAAATTAAATTATAATCAAATATCTCATATTTTATCCCTAAAATCTATCAAACTTCACAATTAAGTCTAACTTAATTGAAATTTATTTCTCTCTTTTAAATTTTCCTTTATGTATGACACATTAGGTTCCTAATAGCAATAATTATCAATTATAATATAACTTATAATTAGAATAGATAATTAAAACTCATTTTAATTTATCTTTAATTCTTCAATCAAATAATTTATGATCATATATCAAGATTAACGTCTACCAACATGTTATAATCACCCAAATATTAGGAATGTCAAAATAGTTTGTCTTAACATGTCTATGCAAGGTTATGATGTAAATTTAATCCTGTCGTCGTCTAACACTATAATCACCCAAAAATAGTTTGTCTTAACATGTCTACTTAAAATACCTTGTTAATAGTCTAAGGATTAATTATATAACCATCATAATGAGAAAAATCCATAAACACATAAGTAATATTTCATTTGGGATCCTCATAATCATGTCAGTTTAGTGAATTTATTATCTAATAAGCACCCATATGTTTATTTAAGTATATCGATACTTTAATTTATAAGATCAATTATTTTCTTTATAAGAAAGAATCATAACATGTGCTAGCTTTTCTATTTCATCAATATTTCATCTTGACAAAACAACAACTACGAACAATTTGAGAATAATACATAAATGCAAATTGAATCTTATAATTGTGATCTCATCATAATTTCAATTACAAAGTAATTATTCAAGGGATTTTACCTTTAATATTAAAAAATCTATTGTAATTAACATAATACATAAAGCTAAAAAATGCCTAATTAAAATAATAATGTTATACATGAAAGTGCAACTAACTAATTGGTTGTAAGGGCATAAAATAATAATCTTTCACTTAGACTTAAGTGAATCGCCTATGTATCTTAGACCATATCCATCCATATAGCGATTGTGTCTATTTTGAGACACTGTTTTAGTGAGAAGATCTGCAAGATTCTTTTTAGTAGGAACTCACTCTAATGTATTGTCTTTCCTCTCTACTATCTCCTTGATCAAGTGAAACTTCATGAGTACATGTTTCGATTGTTGATGAGACCTTGGTTCCTTTTTCTGTGCAATGAAATTATTGTTATCACGGTAATACTATAGGCTCAACAATGCTAGGACCCACTCCAAGTTTTGTGATGAACTTTTTGATCCAAACTGCTTCCTTTGTCACCTTTAACACTGAAATGTACTCTAGCTTTATCATAGAATCTACAATGGTTAGTTGTTTGGAACTCTTCCAAATGATTGCACTATCATTTAGATTGAAGATGTACTTTGACTATAATCTACTATCATCAGCATCTAATAGAAAACTAGCATCTGAATACTCCTAAACTCTTAGTTCAATTCCTCCATATATCAAGAAATTATCTTTAACCTTTCTTTATTACTTTAAGATGTTTTCATAGTCATGTAGTGACCATCATTAGGATTGACTTAAAAACTACTCGTTATGCCCAAAACATAAAAGACATCTAGTCTAGTACATAGCATCACATACATGATTGATCTAATTGTCAAAATATATGGAGCATAATCCATTTTATCTCTCTTTTCTTATGTTTTATGACATGTACTCTACAACAACAACAACACTTAGTATGAATCCCACTGATACAGGGGTCGGTGGAAATCCTATATGAGATAGGTAAGAATCCCCTCTTAGAATTTTTCATGATAAACGTTTTTACAACTTTACCTATATATATGCATTGCGATAAGCCAAGCCACCTTTTTGATATATCTCTATAGATATTTATCGTAGAATATAGACTTATTATCGCATATCCTTCAAGGAGAAGTTCTTAGACAACCAAATATTTAAAGACTAGAACATTGGTATGTAATTTCAAGTCAGTAATATGTCATTTACATAAAGCACTAAGGAAGATAATTGCACTCCCACTAACCTTTATATAAACATATGGTTCATTCTAATTTTTTATAAAATCAAACTCTTTGATTGTCACCGAGTTCATCAAAATGGATTTTCTAACTCGGTGACTCTTACATAAGTCCATAAATAGACTTTTGCAACTTACATAATTTATTAGGAGATATTTTGGATTCAAAACTCTCAGGTTATGTCATATCCACAACCTCAAGCAAATTTCCATTGAGAAATGTTTTTTTAACATCTATTTGTCAAATTTTATAATCATGATATACGACTATAGTCAATAAGATTCCTATAGATTTAAGCATAACTATGGTCAAAAAGATTTCATTAAAATCAACTCTTTGTTTTTGTTTGTGACCTTTATCTACTAACCTTGCTTTGTATGTATGTACATTATCTTCCACGTTAGTTTTCCCTTAAAACCCCACTTGCATATAATAGTTACAATACCATCAGTAGGATGCACCAAATTCCATACTTGTTAATGTACATGGATTCCATTTCAAATCTCATGGCTTTATGTCATTTTAAAGAATCAATGTCATAAATTGTTTTTTTAAAATATTAGTAGGCTCATCATCTATGAGCAATACATTGTCCTTCCCCTTTTCAATAGGTAGATCTAATTTGCTCGAGGACTATGTATCCTAGTAGTGCTTCAAGGACTACATGTCTCTTGAAACCTTGGTTGTACAACATATGTATAAACTTAAGGTTTTTGTTACATCTGGATGTGAATTTGTATAAGAACTTCTCTAAGTTCTACCTCACTTTCACTACTTTCCCTTAAAATAAATTCTCTTTCTAGCAAAGTAGTATGTCTTGAGACAAATAACTTATACTCAAGAGGATAGTAAAATCAATATCTGACATTGTCTTTTAAATATCCTACATTTATCTGATTTAGCTTAAAGCTTATTAGATATTGTACACTTTACATAAGCATCACATCCACAAATTTTTAGGTATGACAAGTTAGGTTTACTATCGTTTTATATCTTATATGGAATCTTGTCAACTAATTTAAATGAAACTCTATTTAAAAAGTAAGTAACAGTCTTAAGGGCATATCCCTAAAAGGAGACAGGAAGGATTGCATGACTCATCATAAAATGTACCATATCTAATAGACGTATGATTTCTCCTCTCAGACACTCTATTATATTATGGAGTTTTAGTTGTGAGAGAATCTCATTCCCTTTTAAGTAACCAAGAAACTTGTGGTTTAAGTATTCACCACCTCAATTTAATCTAAGTATCTTAATAATCTCACCAGTTTTTTTCTTAACCTAAAGTGTAAATTCTTTGAACTTTACAAATGATTCAAACTTTTGTTTCATTAAGTACACATAACCACATCTATAATGATCACCTGTTGACGTAATAAAATATGAGAATACACCTCTAGCTTAAGCAAACATAGGTCCATATACATCTGAATGTACAAGCGGTAGTAACTCATTGGCATGTTCTCCCTTTCCACTATAGGATAGTTTAGTCATATTTCCCAACAAACAAGATTCATAAGTTCCATATGATTCATAAATAAAAGGATCCAAATTTCCCTCTTTATGTAACTTTATATGTCCTAACCTACAACGTTATATATAAGATATATTTTGGTCATTTAGCTTTCTTTTCATGCTATTTATGTAAAGGATTGGACTTTTTTAGATCTAATTCATTCAAACCATTTGTAAGTAATCTAGATCTATAATAAATATCATGTTTATGAAAAAGAACAACTCATATTCTTAATAATAAAGATAAATCCATTCAAATCTAAATAAAAATAGAAATGATGTTTCTAGTAACAACTAGAACATAATCACAATTATTTAATTTTATTTCAAAGGACTGTAAGTTCCTAAAGCTAATGTAGCAACTCTTTCCCTATTGTCAACTCATAGGTCCACTTCATCCTTTCTTAACAATCTACTCCTCGTTAACATCTATATGTTATTACAAATATGAGAACCACATCCATTATCTAATATCCAAGAATGTGGAAAAGAATCAGAAAGATTAATCTCAATCATAAACATACTTCAAGAAGTAGTTTCCTTAAGCTTCTTATCTTTTAGGGTGGCAAGATAAGTTATGCAGTTCCTTTTTTAATGTCCATTAACTCCATAGTGAAAACATGCCCTTATCATTGTTCTTCTTCTTGATACCACCTTGTGGCTTTACTACTCTAGTAGAAGCCTTTTGTTTCGTATTATTATTCTTCTTAGGGACCTTTTTCTTACTCTTGTAATAATCCACAATAAGAAGAGTACTTAGTTCCTTCTTGAGGCACCCCTCTATAGTCTTGAGCATATTCAACAATTCAAGCATTGAAACATCATTTTGACTCATATGGAAGTTCATAACAAACTGTGAAAAGTTTGAACTAAAAGACTACAACTTCATATCAAAATTCAACTCATGATCCATTAAAAAAATCTAGTTGGCCTAATTGTTTAATATAGCTAATCACCTTAAGCACGTGTAGCTCCATTGACGATCTTTTTTCATCTTGTGTTGAAATAATGCTTTGAAGAATTAATACCTCGCTACCCTACTTTGTGCCCCAAACAACTCTTTGAGATGTAAAAGTTATAGCACAATCATCTATGTTCTTATGCTGCTTCTAAAGCTTCGAAGACAAATTAACCAGCATTACATATGTAGCTTATTCAACCTCATCAATATACTGTTGATGTCTCTCCATACCTCATCAGTCACATCTGAATTAAGCTTTGGCAGAACAGTAATGTCAAGAACATACAATTTCTTCTCTTGCCTGAGAATAATTCTCAAGTTATGAAACTAATCCAATAAATTAGGTCCGGTTACCTTGTTCACATCCATGATACTTTCCAATGATGGATTGGTCCTCATCTTCTTCTAATAACCGAAAGATATAAAGGAGCAAATATTAGTTTATGTCAAAAGTCAAATAAAATAAAGACTAATAAATATTTGATTACTCTCACTATTTTATTCAAAATAATATCCTTTATTATTAAATCGATAAGTTATCAAATAACTTCCTAATAGGTTAGGATCCCATTCAAAATAAGTTAATCTTAAGTCATTCAACAAACCAACTCAATTTGAATTAGTTAGAAAACAACTTTATCAATCACATCTTATTTGGCTCCTAGATCCGTTAAGTGATAACTCCTTGCCAAAATATATCTTATATATTATTCCTAACCTTGCCTCCAAGATTCACATGATTAGGAGCCACTCATCTAAATCATACAAATTTAGTTAAGTAAAACTCATTAATTTAAGATGAAATATATTCGGGGCCTTAAATCACTCAGCAAGCCTTATAATAAACAAAACTCTGGTTTTAGTCTTAATGAATGAAAGATAACTATCACATTCTTAACGTATACTTAATATTTAATTGAGTGATTTGAAATTTTAAAAATTTTGATCTCATAAAAATAATCTCATTATATTAATAATTTCTAACATAATTTAATTATGAGGGAAATTATTTGAATCCTTTGCTTAATTATAATTATTGATTTTATAACTATTTTAATTTAATAATTCAACTCTGTGAAAAATTAAATTAAATTTCAAAATATTCCTAATAAAAATAACCCTTTGAAAACAACTAGAAAAATACTTTTCAAACATATTAGGATTTTAATCAATTAAATCTCAATTTAATTAAAATTAATGCTTAAAATATATATATATATATATATATATTAAAATGGAAAAGGTGCGGGGACTGTCTAAATGACCCAAAGATTGCGAGTTTGCGTCTTAGGAACCGAAAAGGCATATAAATCTCTTTCCTTTGACTTTTTGGCTTTTCTCCGACTTGTATGTGTTATGTATAGGTAAAATTGATCCCCTTTATTGAAAGCAGAAGAGGGTTTGTTGTGTGGCCAGAAGATAGGTCTTTCTGTGAAGTGTTTGTAGTAAAGAGTGTAGGTTGAAATTCAGTATAGAGCATCTGTAGTTAGGCGCGTGTCAATGTCTGATAGCACGCGCCATCATCGTCTGAAGTCAGACATGACACATGCCCCATCATTTTTGCTATTAGGGTTCTCAACACCACCTGCTCCCACCTGCTCCTCTGTTTGATGCCACCGCCTTCAACAACTTCTCTACCAAGCATCGCAGCTTGTGTTTTCTTCTCCAATGCTGGTGCTTCTGCCCTCTATAGATCTCCTCTGGGAAACCTTTTCTCCAAACTTCTTAGACATGTAAACGCATAGGTCTCCTGTCATTGTTACATTCAAATATAACAAAGCCATAAGCTAGAAACTCATTCAATCTCATTAAGCCAGAACTTATTCAAAAACAAGACTGGGGGTATGCATCTTTGTTTCTCTATATTTTAAACATGTATTTCTAGATCTTAAACATGTTGATCGAGTTATTTCCAGAAACTTAAAATAGAGGTTTTTCATAGACAACTAGAAGCACAATATAAATAGAACTAATATTCCTATTTATATTATGCTTTATTTTATCAAATCAATAATAATCAAGCAATTGAATTAATTTAAACAATTAAAAATGGCTCTAAAATCACTATAAAGAAACCAACCTTGATTGAATCACAGGAATAGCAAAAAATAAAATTTTTGACAAATAAGTCTAACTTAATTGAAATTGATTTCTTTCTTTTAAATTGCTCTTTATGTGTGAACCATTAGATTCTTAAAATGTTGACAACGATTATAAATTCTAATTCTGATTCATCATTGGAATTGAATAAAGTAAAACTTCTTCTAATTGATCTTTAATTATCCAATTAAGTAACATGACATATTCACCCAAATATTAGAAATGTCAGCATGGTTTACCTTAACCTTTCCATGCATAGTTATGATGTATAAGGGATGAAGCAACTGATGGTCTATTGATTACCTACTATGTTGTTCGCTTTTCCAATTTATGCTTTGTAGAATTTAAAAGCATAGTTCTTTAATTCTTATCAGTCAATGAGTAAGTTACCATCTAAATACTAAAGAAAGGCAATCCTATTATATTTCTCTTTATAAGAACAACATTATAGAAGTATTTACTGTTACTATCTCCCTCCTTCAACCATTATACTCTAAGGTTTTTTCCTTGTCAAAGATTTATGGATTTGAAAAGCATCTATGTAATTTTCCAAAGCAAATCTTTCCAACTGCTTGAGCTTTTCTTCTCCTGGTTCAAAGTTAGGAACCTTCTAGATTTTACTAAGAGAAGATAAGGCTTTAGCTTTATATTTAAAATTATAATTATATCTATCCTTATTGAGAGCTTTTAGTTTCTCCTTGATGGCTTTTAGTTTTTTGCAAACATTTGAAGGCTTGTTCTTAATATGATTTTGAGAGCAATTTGCTTTTGTTTAGATGTTTTTTTATATGATTTGATACTCAATATGATTTATATTTTGTTTATAGCCTTCTTTTTAGCTTTGCAATAAAGAATGAATGAATTTAGATAAGTTGGAGCTAAGTTGGAGGAGTTTTAGCATGAATTCAAATAAATATGAGTTGAACAAAAACCTATAACTAGAAAATGGGTTAAATTATTCATAATTGTTTATTTTATTTGAATCAAAATATGTTAGCATTTTCCAATTTTGGATTTCATATATAAGGATTCAGAAATTATATGATGAATAGATTATAAATAATAAGAATTATATGAAATTATAAAGATAAGACCACTTAAATCTTCTAATTTAAAGTTAAATCTTTTGATTTATAATTAAATTTAGCATGAGAATTTACATAATAAGCTAATACATTCTTAAAGGTTTTAATTAGAAAGAGATTTCATTCGACAACTTAAAGATAGGGGTTTTATTTCTTGAGAAATAATATGGTTGTAACTTTGAAATTTTTATTAATCCAAGAAATTAGTATTAACAATTAAATTAAAAGAAATCTAAGTATAAAAAAGTTTCTAAGGGAATTCTACATCTGGATCATGTTAATCTATTGGTTTCTTCATTCTTATTCATTGCTTTAATTGGTTATTTTAGATTAATTATTTTAGTTATGTTAATATTTTCCTTTAATCATTCATTTATTTTGATATATTAAATAATAGAAAGACAGTTAATACTAGTACTTGTAGTCTTCGTGAGATTAGTACTTGTATTTACTAAGTTAATATAAGAATGCTATTTGCAGTTGCTTAGTGATCATTAGCATAGTTTTGATCATATACAAACATCAAAATTAAGAGCTTTCCTATTACTTATGAATATTGAATGGTACACTTCAATTAGAGTGTTATTAAAGCAAATGGACTAGTGAAAGCCTTTTTGTTAGCTTTTGGATTTACTAAAGCTCTATTATGTGTCTTTCTTAAGAACTAGCTTCCACTTTACTTATTATTTGAGGTAAACTAATTACTATTATACGTGAGATCTAATAACTTTAGCTAGTTTAAACTTCCTATAAGATCCTCATGCACGGATTCATTCCTGTGCTTGGACCTTCTGACTCATATGAAAAGAGAGTGCACTTAAGGTCACCAGAAAAGAGCCAGGTGGTTAAGTTTTTAAGTTGCAAGGTGGTTAAATTCTCCTAAAGGATCCCCCTATAATTTTTCTAAATTAGTTTTGTTGGGTCCCGATTCTGGAGCCCAAGCATTCGGAGACAAAACGGAGCCCGTCGTCCCATAAGGGTGGCGTGCCCATAACGGTCGAACATCGAACAATTAAAATTTGAGAATTCACAATCAAAAACCCAAACATATTTCATTAATGAATACAAATAAAGTTTATTACAAAATACAAAATGAAAGAAAAACCAAATACGCATGATACAATTTGAATGCTTATGCTTAAAATGATTCTAAATTACAAAATTTCCTGAACTAACTTCATTACAAAAGTC
>JANVCQ010000007.1:915810-936168 GCA_025531925.1 Erythroxylum plowmanianum
TTATCAAAACAAAAAGGCATGACTTTTATGAAGAAACAGACGTTGGATAAAGATGAAGGGCTTGCGTCTTTATACGAAAGTTAAAAAATGTAAAAAGTGCTTCTGTTTTGTTGTTCTTGAAAGCCATTAAGAGCTTTACAAAACAAATAAACAAATGCCAACATAGAAGACAATTCGCTATGTGTTTTTCCTTTTCTTTAAAGAGTTAAAACTATATACGAAAAATCAAATTAAATTACAAAACAAAAATTATAAGGGAAAAGAAGGAGCAGATTAGTTTTATGATTCTCGTTCAATCTATAACCATATGCACTTTCACATCATCAAACCATATAGTAGATTGGTTATTCTCTTGATTAAATCATAAAACGAGAATATATATAAAAAAAAGGAGCAAAAGCTCCATTTACAATGAGATGAAACCAGGTTCTATCCTGTTCATTTAACATCAAATTAAAATGAGGTATTTCAGAAAAAAAAATATCTGGAGGCATAAAACAAAAAATTCCTTCGTTGATAAGACGCGATAAGGCAGGATGAGAGATCGTAAGGAATTGACAGGCAATAAGGAAGTAAAGGGAATGGTAGGGCAAAGGCTGGGGATAAAAAAGTACAAAATAAACGTGATAAAAACTTAGATTGAAATGAAAACTTGATATCCACCTCCTTGGTAGGTTTAATAGATTCCCAAATTTAATGGGATAAATCCATTCCCCTGGAATTGAAAACTCCAAAGCAAACACTCTTTTTTACAATTATTCCATTCCTTCGTTCCCAACCCCTCAAACCAAACGCCCCCTTAAACTTCTTCCTAAGCTTTCTTGGACCAAAGCTATTTGGTCCAGTCACCTTCTACTTGGCACAGCTTTTACTTTATGGATTGCTATGAAACGTCGATTAAGAACTATTGACAAAATTGGTAGATATACATATCTTACCAATTGGTGTTGCTTATGCAAAAATTTTGAGGAAACAATCGAATATATGTTCTTGAAATGCTTATACATTGGAGACATATGGAGGGAACTACTTGGCAGACGTACGTTGGCCGTTAATCTGGACAATTTAGACAGTGATCAAATCTATCAACTAGACTACAAAAACTACACAGTAAGGAAATGCTTCTGGGTAGTTTTATCATCAATAGTCATAGTTGAATAGGATAAGAGACATAATACCATTTTTACCCTCAATAAAAATGAAAATTAAAGGTCGCTGTTACGTTAACGAATATGAGTGCTCACAGAATGAGCAATAATATCTATTTATCTGCCTCTTCCAAGAATTTTAGAAACTAGAATTTTTTAATCTGAATCTAAAAGCACGTAATGTATGTAAAGCTTTAAAACATGTTTCTGTTTTATAGATGGTAAACAATAACACCAAATAAATTCAAGAACGTCTTTATACAATTGTTAAATTGTAAAACCAAATAAAAGTAATTCTTCTCTTTATCCAAAGGTTAAGGCTTTATCAAAACAAAAAGGCATGACTTTTATGAAGAAACAGACGTTGGATAAAGATGAAGGGCTTGCGTCTTTATACGAAAGTTAAAAACTGTAAAAAGTGCTTCTGTTTTGTTGTTCTTGAAAGCCATTAAGAGCTTTACAAAACAAATAAACAAACACCAACGTAGAAGACGATTCGCTATGTGTTTTTCCTTTTTTAAAAAGAGTTAAAACTATACGAAAAATCAAATTAAATTACAAAACAATAATTATAAGGATAAAAAAGGAGCAGATTAGTTTTATGATTCTCGTTCAATCTATAACCATATGCACTTTCACATCATCAAACCATATAGTAGATTGGTTATTCTCTTGATTAAATCATAAAACGAGAATATATAAGAAAAAAAGAAGCAAAAGCTCCATTTACAATGAGATGAAATCAAGTTCTATCCTGTTCATTTAACATCAAATTAAAATGAGGGATTTTAGGAAAAATACCTAGAGGCAACAAAAAATTCCTTCGTTGATAAGACGCGATAAGGCAGGATGGGATATCGTAAGGAATTGACAGGCAATAAGGAAGTAAAGGGAATGGTAGGGCAAAGGCTGGGGATAAAAAAGTACAAAATAAACGTGATAAAAACTTAGATTGAAATGAAAACTTGATATCCACCTCCTTGGTAGGTTTAATAGATTCCCAAATTTAATGGGATAAATCCATTCCCCTGGAATTGAAAACTCCAAAGCAAACACTCTTTTTTACAATTATTCCATTCCTTCGTTCCCAACCCCTCAAACCAAACGCCCTCTTAAACTTCTTCCTAAGCTTTCTTAGACCAAAGCTATTTGGTCCAGTCACCTTCTACTTGGCACAGCTTTTACTTTATGGATTGCTATGAAAGGTTGATTAAGAACTATTGATAGAATTGGCAGATATACATATCTTACCAATTGGTGTTGCTTATGCAAAAATTTTGAGGAAACAATTGAATATATGTTCTTCAAATGCTTATACATTGGAGACATATGGAGGGAACTACTTGGCAGACGTACGTTGGCCGCTAATCTAGACAATTTGGACAGTGATCAAATCTATCAACTTGACTACAAAAACTACACAGTAAGGAAATGCTTCTGGGTAGTTTTATCATCAATAGTCATAGTTGAATAGGATAAGAGAAATCTCAAAATATTTGAAGATAACAGTACTCATATAGAGCAGTTTTGTCAGGAATTGATAAACCATATTTGGCTGTAGATCACTCTATAAAAGCAAAAACTTTAACATCAACAATATCTCCTCACTTACTGGAATGTGTAAATGTCTAATACTTGATTAAAACTTTTATTTGTACTTTTGTATGTCTTTGTAGTCATTAGTATGGAGTATCATAAGTTGTAGAGTTTGGAAACATTTTGAACCATCTTTAAGGCTTAATATATTAAAAAAAAATTATAAAAAGAAGTAACATGGTAAGATCAATTTCTCTTACATGGTGATGTTTTATTTCTATCACTCTATTATATTACTGTATGCCTGAGATACATGAAGATTAATGATGTAAAATTGAATGTGATTAAAAATTCATTAGAAGCAAAGTCGCCACCTCCATCAAATTGAAAAATATTTACTTTTTATTAAATTGACTTTGACAATTTTTATTCTAATTATTTCTTTAAAACATATTTTTTTTCAATAGATACAATGATGAGAATCTTCTAGACATTAATGAATACTATATGATATTGAAAGTTTTTTATAAGTAATAAGGGCTAATCCTCAAAAATCACAATGTACTTTCCCAAAGACGAATTTTAAAGCTTTATTATTTCTTTTAAATGAAAGCCTACAACTTTTTTCTTCTTAACAACTAATACAAACATTAATTTTATTCTAATTTGAAACATAGTAACAATTTTCCTTTTTCTTCTAGTTTGTTACTATGATTTGCAGTTCGTTGATGCCAAATAGAAGATAAAGTGTTGTTTCCTTATTACATTAAAAGCTTCTCGAAGAACACTGTCAAAAGCATATAGCTTTTCCTTCTTATCTCTCTCACAATTATCCTCTTCACTTGATCTTTAATAACAAATTTAGAAGAGTTAAAACTTAAAAGCACAAGTTATTATTTATAAATCTACGAACAAAGAAAAGTAGAATCTTGATGATTTTTTTTACTAGAAGAACGTTGTTTAGTTTATTCCCTCTTTGATAGAAATATAAGCATCCCATAGGCAACTTATATCAATTCTGTTATAGTTTTCAATAAAGGATAATATATGTGGTAGCATCTATGTTGACATAGAGCAATGAATCAAAGAATAACAAGCATTTAAGGAATGTTGGAAATTTACAAGTGGAGTGATCGCATATCAGAAAGAGACAAAAGGATGAAGTGAGTTATATACAAAGATATGACTCATAACTTATTGCTTCAAGGTTTTGGGTTAAGATAAAATATCCCAATTATATAAGGACTTACTTAGATCTAGTCTAATTTCTCCCCAAGTCCCCTTAAAACCCTTTATTGGTATTAGAGTTAGGTTCACAAATTTTGTTGAATAAAGATTCATAGATTTGGGTCAAGATGAATGGGTGATTTATGGAGTGACTCAAATGGCTTCCTATGAGCTACAAGTATATAAAGGAGCTAGTCCGATATGGATAGATCCACTTGTGAGGGGGAGATGTTGGAAATTCAAAAGTGGAGTAATCCCTCATCAAAAAGTGACAAGTTTTGGGTTGAAATATGATATTATTATTATATATGAGCTTATTTGGATCTAATACAATTTCTTCCCAGACCCCCTCAAAACCCTTCAAAGAAGATCTTTCGATTGATATGAGTAATCAAACTTATATTGACATGCAAGTGAAGATCACTAATTTTAAGATAAAATTAACATGGTGTCCAATTGATACTGTTGTCTTGTTATTATGGAGTCCAGATCCTCTGTCTAATTTTATGGTGTCTTATTATGTCCCATGAATCTCAGTCATTTATTTGTATGGGTCTTGCGGGATCCGCATAAATGAATGGCTGAGATTTATGGGACAGAATAAGATACCATAAAATTGAACAAAGGATCCTGTCCCGCTATTGTGGTTGCTCATGATTGTTTTCTCCTATTATTAGTTTGATTTTGATATTTATATGTTTCTTCTACTCTTCCCAATTTGATTGTAAATGCCCATGGAAAGCAACAAGAAATTGTTGGAAAGATGACAAAGGTGGTTGGCTAAGTATTTTTGTGACATTACTTATATCATAAGCAAGTTTTTGAATTGTATCAAGGTTATCATAAATTTTCCTGAACTATTTAAGATGTTCATTAATTGAACAAGAACCTTTTGCTCTCCCATTTTCTTTACTATCATAGGGAGAGTAGATGTTGCTCAAGAGTAGTCCTTACAACAAAGTTTGATTTTACTTCACTCGTACTAAACATAAAGCATACTCACTCATAATAATTTCTAACAGCCATGAAGTGAGAAGCCCATCATTAGTTTTCTAAATCTGGAGGTGAGTATTTTTCAATGTCTTTTCTTCGTTCTCGATTTCTTCTACTAATTTGTCATTTGTAACAAAGTAATGATAAACACTGAGACTTTGAACTAATAAGATAGTTTGTGATCAACACATTAAAAAGTTAGCTGAGTAAAGTTTGATAAATACCAAACTTAAACACTGATAAAGGATTGGATACTGAGTTCAAGTATTTGCAAAGCAAAGGAAGCAGAAAATGGGAGCTAGACTGTGTCATTTTTTTAAAAATATAATAAAACTACAAATATGTAATGAAGAAGTAGACAGTCTGACTGGTAGAGCCATCTTTTGAGTTTCCAATTCAGTGAAAGAGTAGTACAGTAGATTGTTGGCCTACACAGCTGGGCGTAAATAATTGAGCTGAAAGCGCCATTGTTTGATGATAAAGAAATGAAATGGCCAATTGACTTTGACTCTTCAGTGCCCATATGTATGCCTACAAACCCTTTGGCGAGTAATTACTAACTAGCTCCTTCTTCTTTTGTACTGGTGGAGAGGAAAAGCTCCATAGTTACCAAACCTGGAAAAGTGAAGATCCACTTATGGAAAGTTTGCGGCGTTTATACATTTATTATGTGACAGAAATTTAAAGATAGCGTCATTACACTTTAAGCAGCGGTCACGAGGAATGTCTAAACCCAACTTAACTGTTTCATCCAGCTACAAGTTACAGGTCCCAAAGCATATTCTCTAAATGGATGCTCCATAAAACCATCTGCTCTTCGAGATGTTCGACCAACAAACACAGCTCTGAATTGCCTATTAGATGTCTCCCACAAATCAATGATGACCTTGGTTGTTGATATGACATCTCAACTATATGTAATACATCCTCATCAACCCACCGGATTCAGATTATCTGTGTACTTATTTTAGTTTATGAACCTTTATCTATTTCATAAATAAGATTTGATGATCTGTTCTCCATCACACCTTAACTTAGATTCCTTATGTTTAACTTGGAAAATCGGTTAATAATTAGCTAGTGTAATGGAAAGCAGATCGAAAACGACATCTCCTTTTCATGTTTGTACAATTGTTTGGTCCTATGCTTTGTATCGTTTTCTGGTCAAACGTTCACGCTTCACACAACCCATAGTGTTTGTTGGATTTTGATTATAATTCACTTACGAGCATGGTCATCATATTACTAAGATTACCTTTTGGAATGTAAAAAGCAACGTTTTGAAAACTGGATCGAACCGATCGGTCGGATCGAAAAATCGGTGAACCAGAATATAAAATGGTCCAGTTTAGCCTATATTTTTTTTTGAGTGATTGACCCGTTTATTTTACTATCGGACCAGTAAAAATCACTGAATTGGTGAGAGAAAGAACCGGCCGTTTCATTTAAAATGCCTTGATTTTGATGATTTCAACTTCAATGAATATTATGATTAGTAATTTTGTTTAATCTTTTTGATGAAATCTGACTAGTGAGCTTTATTATTTTATTTTGTGTAGTGTTAATAAACTTAAATTTTTTTGTATATTTTGATATTTGAAGGTTTAAGTTAAGTTTACAATTAGATAAATAATTAAATAATATGTTTAAAAATTATCTTAAATATAATATATAAAATAAAAATTTATATATTTATTAATCATTGATTCGATCATGGTTAAATTCTGGTTAAATCATTGACCCCTGAATTAATTACTTATCCGATTCAATCATCGGTTAAATTTTTAAAACTAAAAAGTAAAAACACTAAATTTATAAAGTTAGATAGGCTACTTTATATTATATTATATTATATGAGTTGTGAGGGAATGTTAATGGAACAGCTGTCCCATGTAGACACACAAATTAAAGATGTGAGCTTTACTTATTCAGACATGAAATGATAAAAAACATAACTTTGTGATATTGAAGGGAAAGTAATAAACGCGAGAAAATGACGGGTCAGCTTCAACCAATAAAAACAATGTCGGGCTTTGGTTCTTAGATGGTCCCCGCCTTACGGGACCAAAACAGTACTTTATGCCCCACGCTCAGTCCTTAATTTAAAGCCTCAGAGCTCAGATTCCAATTTTTTTATTAAAAAAATTTAATTACAGTAAAATTCTTTTTCCTACTTGAGAGAAACAGTTGTAAAAGCGTTGGAAGTTTTTAGTTAACAAGTGAACTGGTGCTTTTTAATTGTTTCATTTGATTATGTTGAGATTGTTAAATTTGTTATATTCTGCCTGGTAAGTTTTACTTTTTAAAAATATTAATGAATAAATGTTAGTTATTACATCTGGTCTTATTCTATTTCATTAGATTTTTTAATTAGAAGTAATAATATCTAAACTAGGACTAAGTATTTATTGTTATTATTGATCTATATGTCAAGAAATCAGGTGGCCTAACCGTAGCATTATATAATTTAATCTCATTATAATTTTATTTGTAATATATAATTATCTCGTAGATTTTATCATAGACATCTAAACATGTATAAGATAAAAAATGTATTTAAATAATTATCACTAAATTATAACCAAACTAATTAGTTATAGAGCATAAACCAGCACTATATGGATTAAAATGTGTGATTGGATATACACATTGAGTTGATTATGCCAAGCAAATGACCTTATAAACCTTTTTTTTTCAATGCAACTCTCTTAAGTCATCAAAAATTCATCTTTTTTTTAAAGGATCTTACTGAAGTCAAGAAAAGTTTCATATTATAGTTCTATCAGTTGTATTTGGTTGAAGGGATATATTTATGCTCGAACAATCCTATTTATAGGAATTTTAACCGCAAGAATGAATGAAGCAATATTTTTTATTAGGTATTGACTAGCCCATCTTCAATATACTTTTAAAAAATGAATCATCTAAAAGCTTAATTTCTATCACTAATAAACAATTTGGCTTTTCTTATGAATTTTAATTAAGGTAATAGGAAGTATTTAAACAAGGTATCACAAAGTATTGAAGAGAGAATACTAATTCCAAAAATAATTGAATGGGTTAAAATTAAAATATACTTATTACTAATATCAACTACCTAAAATGCTTTCATTGAACTTAGATTTGTAATTGTTATCCCAATTCTTCCTCTACTAAGTCTGAAAATTTTAAAACTTCAATTTAGTCTCATTTATAAATCATATGCCCTATTAATTAAATGTGAAACTCCAATATAACCACCTAATTAAGTTATTCAAGTTGGTTAAGTAACATTTAAAAAAAAAAAGAGCAACTCATAAAACTTTTCTTCTTTTTTGTCATCACTAAAATCCTTTGGCATGACAATGTTGGTGAGCTAAAGGATTATAAATTGTTAGGTTTTATGAAGTTTGTTTAGCAACTATTTTAAGAGAAAATTTTATTAATATAATATTAGGGTTCAAGATAAAAAATATTAGATATAGTGGTGTTATCTTGTCTTATATAAAAAGAAGGCAAATAAAGTGACAAAATAAAAATATATTAAAAAAGAAAAGATCTATATTTATTACATTATTGTACCATAGATCCTTATATATAATTTTATGTTGCCAATGTTATTATGACATTATACAATGTAATAATTCTTATTTACTTAATTGAAAGTTTTTGATTTATTTTTAATCCTTAAAAGTGTAGAGAAAAAAAGAATGATTAAAAAGCTCAACCGGTTTAGCTGGTTCGACCTTAAAATTTTCGAACTTTTCAATTTTTCGGTTTGATTTTTAACTTTTTAATTCAGTTTACTTTAGTAACTCTTTTTGTTAAAACTGATCAATTTATTAATTAATTGGTCAATTTTTATAAATTAATAAGTTCCTATAAACTAAAACAAATCAATTAATTTTCATTTAAAAGTCTCTTTTTTTAGTTAAACTTCAAATTCTTCGATAGATATAGACAATGTCTTTTAAATATATTTCAATTTTTTTAATTTTATTCAATCTTTAACTAGTTTTATAATAGTGTAATACCAGTTGAACCTTATAAACTTTATTCAATATCTATTGTAGTACTTACTTCATGCAATTATTTGGAAGAGTTTATCATTTTAAGAGTTATAGTGGTCAAAATTATACTTAACTTTGTACTATAATTACCCGCTCTTTGATTTTAGACATAATTAAGTTCATATACATTAAATCTTCATGACATAGTTACTCATAACTATGACTAGCTTGTTTATATCTTAAAAATCAATATTCTATTTAAAACATCCTAGTTTATATTAAGTTTTTGTACTAATTGTTATTTAATTGTAAATGATAGAAAAGGCAATTGTAGACAAAATTAACAAATAAAAAAATAAGTCATATTCTTCTGTTATATTTGAAATCTAATGTTATAAATTTTTAATATATAGTTAGAATATTGACATGTATGCATGTAAGATATAACTATAAAGATTGATCTACATTAAATCTTCATGTAGTTTGATTTTTTTTATTTTGATTCTTCTATTTCAAAAATTATTACTTACCTTATTTTGATATTTTTCAATTATACACAAAAGATTTTGTTATATTTTATTATTTTTATTTTTATTTATCACTTCAAAATGAAGTTGCTTTAAAGCTTAATAATTTTAATAATACATTATCTTGAGTAAAAAATAGATGAAAAGTAAACATAATATGACAAAATGCTTATGTGGTAACTAATTAATATCATATAAGAATATGTGATAATTTTTAAAATATGATAATTGAAATGAAAAAATTGATCAAATCATAAGGGATCTTCATTTATTTAACCTTAATTATAAATTAAAATATTATTCTTGATTTTATCTATTACTACTACTACTACTACCACCACCACTACTATTATATATTAACTAAATATTTTTTTAGTTAAGGCTCTAGAAAACTAATATTTTATATTGATATCTTTAAATTTTATACTAATAAATAAATAATTATATAACATTCGTAATTCGAACTAACAATACCTTAAAAAACTTTGTCAAATAATGTTAGGCTTCATGTTAATTATTTTTATCTTGAATGTACTCAATAAATTAATAAAAATAATTAATTGATATTTATAATAATCCTCGACTGAAGGAGTTCATCTTATTTCACAAAACAATTACCAGGATAGATATACCATTCCTTTGATTCAAAATAAATTCATAACAATTAAGATTCAAATTAATATAATCATAGTGATCTACGTATTATTATAGCACTAATATTGTCTACCTATTAATTGTCAAGAATATTTATGATTTTATACTTGTACCAAATTGATGTAAAGCATCCATTTACATATGAAGATGAGTGTATAAAGTTTGACAAAAGGATAATATTCTCTCTTTTGTTGTACTATATTCATGATGAAACTCTTCCTTAAGAACATAAGAAATGAGTGATAATGGATACAATTTCACATAAAACTAACAATTTATAACTTTATAATTATAAGGGATGATTAATCTTAAAATGTCCAACTTTTTATTATTAAATTTTGTTCAATCTAATGTTTAAAATTAAAAATCTTTCAATTGAGTGATCAATCTTTTAAAACTTTAACAGTTAGTTTAAAACGTTAGCTCTGGTAGTAATTTGCTGTTTTGACTAACAAAATCTTTGTTGTTTATAATATATAGATACCTACCAAAAAAATTTAAAATTTTATGCATTAAATTGAAAATTTTCTAATAGGTTAAATACCTTAACATTAGTTATTCCTAAATATAAATCAAACACAAATTTTCTAATTGTAAAAATCAATAGAGAAATATTAAGTTTCTATTATCAACAAAATTATCTTTAGCATTTCTAGGATGTGATTCTTAAATAAAATGTTATACAACATCGAATGAATTGATTTATATATCTAAATGTATGCTATAAAAACATGTAAGGTGAAGTTGATCTTGTACGGTAAGGAGTCTCCTTTTCTTTTAATAACTAATCTATTACTTTGTAAAATGTGCAGGCCTAATAATATGAGGAAATAAAAAGTGTTGGAAGCTAGAATTTTGGTTTACAAGCACCGTAAAAGATCTTTATATGGTAATGAACTCAATAGGAACAAAACTTGAAGCTCATCATCAAGAATGATCTTTATTGTAGTAAGCTTGTTGATTATGTCCTGGAAATCACTTAGATGCTTTGACACTAATTTCCCAATTTTCAACTTTATGTTCACAAACCTCTCAATTAGAGGGCCTTGTTATGAGCAATCTTAATTTCATACAAGCCTTCTATCTTCTTTTATAACCCAAAAGGATCTATTTCTTAAGACACATAGTTGAATATGCTGATATCAATCCATTGTCTTATAGTGCCTAGAGTTTTTCGCTTCATCTTTTTCCATTCTCAATTTGACATCTTTTCAAGTTTTGAAAGAACATCATCCTAAACTCCTATATCCACATCAATAAGATCAAAGAGATCCTTGCAATACAGAAGGTCCTCCATTGTGGACCTTCATATTGAGTAATTTGATGATGTTAACTTGACTATAGAGCTGTTTCCACCTTTCATAGATGTCCTCAATCCGAACAGTTTTGGGTCTAACTTTTTGTTTGGATCTTCAACTCAAATAGCTGGATGTTAAAATAGCCTTCTTGTATGGAGATTGGGAGGAGGAGATATACATAGATCAACCAAAAGGTTTCGAAGCTAAAGGCACGAAAATCTATTATGCAAATTGAAGAAAATTCTATATGGCTTAAAACAAACTCTAAGGAAATGGTATTGGAAGTTCGATTCCTTTATGATAGATCATGGTTTCAAACAAACTTATGTCAATGCTTAAGTGTATTTCAAGAAGTTCTTAGTTGAGAACTTCATTATTCTTCTTCTTTATGTTGATGATATGCTAATTATGGGTCAAAACATGAGTAGAATCCAAAAGTTGAAGGAGGACTAGTCCAAATCTTTTTATATGAAAGATTTGGGACATGCAAAGAAGATTTTAGGTATGTAGATAACTCGAGATAGGAAGGATAAGAGATTGTGGTTATCTTAGGAGAGATATATAGAACAAGTGCTAGAAAGGTTCAATATGAAGCATATCAAGCCAGTTATCAGGCCACTAACATCTCACTTCACTATGTGTAAGCATTAATGTCTCTTAATAGAAAAGGAGAAATATGATATGTCCTTTATTCCATACAGATCTGTAGTAGGTCTTTGATGTATTCAATAGTGTGCAGAAGGCTAGATATTGCTCAAACTATTGGGATGGTGAGTATATTCTTGTCAAATCTAGTGAAGGTTCACTCGGAAGTACTGAAATTATTTCTAAGATACTTGAGAGGCACACTGAAGTAGAGTTTTATGCTTTGGTAATGATGAACCAACTCTAAAAGGTTTTGCAGATGCAAATATGACTGGAGATCTTATTGAAAGAAAATCCACTTTAGGTTTTCTATCAAGTTCAAAGGTGGAGTCATCTTATGGCAATCCAAATTAAAACAAGCATATGGCTTTATCTACAACTAAAGCAGAATATGTAACTATGGTGGAAGCTTGTAAAAAGATACTCTTACTAAAAAGGTTCCTAATAATTAGATGTGAAGCAAAAAGATTATGTAGAATTTTGTGATAGTCAAAGTGTTATTAACTTGATAAAAAATACTATATATCATTTCCATACAAAGCAAATAAATGCCAGATATCATTGTTGAGATTCATGATAGAAGAGCAAATATTAATGTTGAAGAAGGTTTATACGAATTTGAGAGGGGCTGATATGTTGACTAAAGTGATTCTCAGAAACAAACACGAGCTTTGCTGCAAGCGTGTTGGGATGTATCTCATGTAGATGATGGAGAATAATGTGTCTTCCCTAAATTTCCGCTAGAGGGGAAGGTTGTTGAGTGTTCAATCCTATATTGAGATTTTTGGCAACCATAGACAACTTTATGGTTAGTGGGAATGACGAACAAGTGAAGACAAGTTGAAAAATGTCTTCTAGGGAGATACACGATCATGTAAGTCATGACACAGGACTTCATAAATGATTTGGAGGAAATCTAAATGATCATATTTAAGTTTAACTTTTAATAACAATAATAAATTTTACAGTTCAATTCTGCAGGTTTGTGTAAGGAATCAACAACAAAATTTAACAATTAATTCTTAAACAAATATTTCTAAGTGTTAGGCTACAATCATCTTTTATTTCTCTTTTCATTTTTTCTCTAGTATTATTGAGTATTTATCAATAATTAAAAAATTGAACCGATTCAATTGATTTAACTGTTAAAACCTTGAGTTGTCCAACTTTTCAGTTTGATTTTCAAATTTTCAATTCAATTTACTTTAATAACTCTTATTGTTAAAAATTGATCAGTTTATTAATTAATCAGTTATTTTGTAAATTAATAAGTTCTTATAAATCAAAATAATTAATTAATTTTTATTTAATAATCTCTTTTTTAATTAAACTTCAAATTCTTTGATAGATAAGGACAATCTTTTTTAACCATATTTCAAATTCTTTAATTTTATTTAATATTTAACCATTTTTATGACGGTTTAATATCAGTTAAACCTTTTAAACTTTCAAGCTTTTATCTTATCAGTTTAATTTCCTATTTGCTTTTTAAAACATTGGTATTTTTCCTCTTTCATGTCATCACTAAAATTATTCTATTATTATTTATTTGTCAAAATAAGTTTGTAATACTGCACTCTAAGTAGTTACTAGTTAATTGATACAATCGGGGGAGTAGAGGCCTTTAGTAACTTAGTGTTTAAGACTATTGGCTGATAGATTCCCATTAAGCCTTTGTTTGGATTGAAGGAAAGCAAGATAAAAGAAAGAAATGGAATTGAACTTCTCTTGGTTTCCACTATTTGGACAAAAATAAGCAGAGAGAAAGTGAGAGAATGGGGAGGAAACTGAGAGAAATTTGGGCCAAATATATTTCCCCTCAAATTGGTAGAAAAGGAGGAGAAGTCCAAGACAAGAGAACTCCAATATATGTAAATTACTAATATAAGTTTCAATTCCCTCCTTTGATAACTTAGGAAAACAAACAGAGGAAATGAAATCTCATTTCTCTTCCATTCTTTTCTCCTCTTTTCCTGTCAATATTTTATTTCCTTTCCTTTGTGCAAATAAGGATCCAAACAAAGGCTAATTGTCTAATCAAACTTGTTCAAACTAGTGATCAGTCACCCTTCATTATTTGACCGAACAAGCTGTTCTTCAAACTATTGTTTTCAACATGTTTCTTCAACTTTTGGATTCGGGTTACATACAAAACGTTGACAATTGTATAATATTTTTGATAAATAAATATGTTTCTACTTAAAAGAATCATACATATCAAATTATGAAAATTTATGGAATGTTCAAAACATTCTACAGAATATTCGTCATCGTCATCATCATCATCAACACTCAATTAAAGTTTTACTAGAATGTGAGATTTGGAGAGGTTCGATAATATACGACCTTACCCTTATTTAATAGGAGAGGCTGTTTCTAATAAACCTACATATAAAATATAAAATTTTAGATTGTATAAATAAGTTATCATATTTTTATAAAGTGGTTATTTTGTAATCAAAATTTTGATACAAATAAAAAGAAATTAAATTATTTAAAGAATTAACTATTTAAATATGAAATAGTTTTAATAAATCAAATTAAAAGTCACATGTAATATTCAATTAAAAATGAAGCTCTAACGATTTCTTATTTATTGGTTTCTTCAAATTTTCTTTGTGTTTTTAAGAAACATCTAAAGTTTTAGATATAAATTAAAATAAAATAAATATCAATAATACTTTATTTATTTACGATTTTTATTAATTTTGACAGTATGAACAAATTCTTATAAATTTAAAAAACAAAAATAGATTAAAAGTGTGACAAGTTGGAGTAATAGTCATGTTACGTCTTTTTATACTTGTGTATGCATGAGATTGAAGCAATTTTCATTTGTACCACTCCACCAAGCAGGCTTATACTAGGGGTAAATCAAATGGAGGTAGGGTAGGTCTGGTGCTGGAGTGAGTGCTCTGCTTTCACATTATCCCTGTTCCAGTTCATCTCAACGAACTGTACAGTAAGAAAGCAGTCGCCAAAAGCTTAACCCTTTCTCTCTCAACCTTTAAAGTTCCTTCCTACTTCCCCACTCCTTATAATTACGCTGCTAACCCCATCCATGCTACGCTTCCCTTTATCTACATTATTATAAACAACACTCCTCCTCCTCCTCCTCCTCCTCTTCTCTTTTGTAGTTTAAAGATTCAGTCTTCACGCCAATTCAAGATCATACACACATTTCTTCAACTACCCTTTTCCTTTTATACCTTTCTCTAACATACCCATCTCAGAATTCTTACACCCATTTCGTTTTGTTTATGAAATTTGAGTCTCTTTTTTATTTCAACAAATTCTCTCGTTATGGAGTTATCTGCAGGAACCGGCGCTAGATGCGGCTTCAGCTCACCACAACCGGACTGTACCGGCTTCGATTCTGTTGCCCAGTTAGGAGAAGATATCCAGCACTTAATTTCTGTCCCACCCGATAACGCTAGCTCTTTCACTGCTCTCCTCGAATTACCCGCCAATCAAGCCATGGAGCTTCTTCATTCTCCCGATTCAACACTCGCGACCCCACCCGAACACAGCACCTACCCGCCGCACAACTTTAATCCTAACTTGACGTTCCCGAGTAACAGTGGCTTAATCGAACGAGCCGCCAAATTCTCAGTCTTTGCCGGCAACAATTCGCCGGAGACAAGCTCTGTGCCATCCAATTCTAGCGCCAATCTCGAGAAACTTGTGAAGAGCGAGCTGACGGAGATGGGATCCTACCTGAACTCGTCGTTGCCGAAGACGGAGGACAAGGCGCTGAATCAGAGGTCGGTAAAGAGGAAGGAGCGAGAAAAGAAGGTAGGGAGATTTGGGGGCTCAAAATTTGTGGTATTTTCCATTAATCTAATCAAAATTAGTTTCTAAATTGCCAAGTTCGTTGAATCTGTGTAAATTAGGTTAAAGGGTCAACAAAGAAGAGCAAAAGCGCAGAAAACGAGAGCTCAAAAAATGGGCAGAACCTTCCTTACGTTCACGTTAGGGCACGCAGAGGTCAAGCCACAGATAGCCATAGCCTAGCAGAGAGAGTAATGAACTAATAATCTTAAGAGTTTAATTAATGTGTTGTTAGTTTATAATTACTCTTATTAATGATGATTGTGACATGGGGGGTTTGTTTGGACAAAATGTGTAGGCGAGGAGAGAGAAGATCAATGCGAGGATGAAGCTCCTTCAAGAGCTGGTCCCAGGTTGCAATAAGGTTAGTAGTAGCAACAGTTACGTCTTCTTTCTTTCTGTCTTTTTTTTTTTCCTTTCTTTCTTTTTCTGTTTGGAAGTGATAATGATTGGGTAATGAGGGCTTAATTAATCATTATATATCATGTTATGTCTATAGAAAGTGTGATTATATATTTGGATTATGTGCATTTAATTACTGAGTTTGTCATTGTCACCTTTTTAGCAAAAGTTGGTCTTTTGGTTTTGTACCAAGAAAAGTGCCTGGTGGGGTGACAACTTGGCATACTTGTAATTTCAGCTGCCTATTGGTGCTATTTTTTTCCGTGTATATGTAAAATAGGAGTTTGTTAGGGGACCTTTCTGAGGTTGGTCTTGTCATATTTAGTCCTGGACTACTGGCCTACTGGGTCTCTTGTCATTCACTCTTTCTTTTAACCCCGATTGGCCAAGATTTGGACTTGAGCAACAAAAAATGAACTTGTTTGTAAAACCTGCTTAGCAACATTTTTGCCCTGCCAAGTTCATTCGATGTTTCGAACACTGAAACCATTGTGCAAGTTGATCATGGAACATGCAGACATGATATTCATTCAGTCCATTCTATGGCAAAGAAGACGATATTACCCATGGACTAGACTGAATTTTATTGTGTACAAAATGCTTAGCTGGAAGTGCCTTGAAGCACTTATTATTCTGGCTTTATTCTGGCTTTGTTATATCCAAAATTGGATCCTAATCCATTGGAAACAGTTATCATCATCAGTGATATCAACTTATCTTACAAGTTTGGGATCCATATAGTGGATGATGAATAGATGATAAAAGATACGTCTTCTTTCAATGGAGTTTGGTTGAACTGAAAAGGGACATGTCATGATAGGCACTGAATTGATTATAGTTTTCTTTGAGACATCAAACCAGATAGCCATGTCGCTTCTCCATGTATATTTTTCACCCAGTGATGGTGAGCAATTACGGCAGATGTTGCTCATGTGTTTGGATGCACATATATTCTTCCGTGGAGTGTTTCTACCCAAGGCTCCAGTAGAGTAGTTTTTCTAATGTAGGGCTATGGATTATGGATCCTTGATTCCAGGAAGGTAGAGGTTTAATTTCTCACTCACATAGTTACCTATTTTATCAGATTCCTACACACATTCCTTGCTGATTATGCATCTCTAAAATTTATTTTTCAGTTAGAAAATCTCTTTACATCTATAGACCTCTTAGCTTCATCTTATGTTGATTTCACTTGGTTTAAAAGGTTGATTGTTTTATCATTCTGTAAATTGATTATGTTTTATACATTAGTTTATACTTCTGTTATATGATTGCTGAATGGAATATTGTTTTCTTATGCAGATTACAGGCACAGCATTGGTACTTGATGAAATAATCAATCACGTACAGTCTCTTCAACGCAAAGTAGAGGTCAGATTTCCATATATTAGTCATTAGTTTTTACCTTTTGAAGCTGGATAATATATTGTTAACTTGAGCATAGTTCAATCTGACCTTCATGAAGTAACTTGTTTTCTTTTCAGTCATTGATCAATTGTTTATCTTCTCTCATTTGGTTTTTAAGTTTATGTTTGTGAGTCATATGGGTGTCATTTTAATCTTGTTGAATATTTCTTTTGTTTCAGTTGTTATCAATGAGACTTGCAGGAGTCAACCCAAGGATTGATTTCAATCTTGACGCCATGTTAGCTGCAGAAGTGAGTTATTGTTCTTACTGTACGTGTTTATTGTTAAACAAAGGGTGTTATAGTGTAAATGCCAACGTGAGACCAGTACAAGGGTTTCAACCTTGTATAGCTACTTGTCAGTAAGGCTAGTTTTGAGAATTTCTAAATGACTGAGTCTTGAAACACACTTACAGTTCACTGCTTTTAGAGGATAAGCTTTGTTGCTTAATATTTTTTCTCCTCTGACTGCATTTACTTTCTTAACCATTTTGTAGAACGTATTACGGGAAGAAAACAACTAAATTTCTTTTACTGTTCTACCGGAATACTTATTCATTGTCTACCGATTGATTCCCCTTTCCAATTGAACTGCGGCATGCTAAGTCTCCATTTTTGTTCTTCATTGATTTTAACTGTTCCTGTGCCCCTACAATTGCAATCATTAAATTCTCCAGATTTCAGTATTCTGGCATGCATATCAAATCTTTGTAATTATGCAAGGCCCTGAAAATTAAACTATGATACTTTGTTAAATTCAAATGAGAAGTGAATATTTTCCAGTATGGAATTCCTCCAGAGAGAGGGAAAGAGAGAGTTGGGGATGCGCCACATGAAGTTTGGGAATCTGATTGTTTTCATTTTTTTTGAAAAATGTTGGGAATCTAATTTTTGAGCTATTGTTTAGTGCTTTGAACTATCCCTTTGAATTTTCAGAGTGGATTGCCAATCGACAGTAACTTCCCCAGCATGGTTATGCCAATGATGTGGTCAGAAGTTCAAGCCGACGGGAACAGACAGCAGAATCAACAACAATGGCAATTTGATGCCCTCCACCACCCAGTTTGGGGAAGAGAAGAAGACGGGCATAAATTTGTCACTCCAGAGAACTCCCTTTTAAGCTATGATTCCTCAGCTAATTCAGGTAGATCACACTACTTCGTATAATTTCTCCATTCAAGAAGTATGTGCAAACTGTAAAATTATGTTCTTGTATTACTGATTATTTGTTAAGAACTAAAATGAATAGTGGTGTGCTATGTTATTTGAAATTTATATATGGTGGATCTTGACACTGGAAATTAGGATTGCCCTGCAGATTTCTTTCAATCTTAATATATATATATGTGTGTACCTATATGTATATATAGGTTGGTCCTCCAGTGAATTTGAGCATATAAATTTCAAGCTACAGTTGAGTTTTGAACCTATTGCATTTTAAATGTATTTCATTGCAACTATGGTACTAACTGGACAAAAATAGCCCAAGAAAATTTGATTATTGGCTTCTTTTTGAAATATGGAAATCTTTCCTATTGCAATGAAATTTTCTGGTTGTTTATATGATGTAAGGAACATTACAAATATATTTGAAGATGAATAAGTTTGAGATCACAAGGCTAACATTGAGATTGTTATTGTGGCACAGCATCTTTGCACTTGAATCAATTGAAAATGGAGCTATGAGGACATGGATGCGGCTACTATAGAATTTTAGCTAGTAATGTATATACAGCAGGAACCAAAGAGTGAGGCCTGAAAATTGGTATGGGTTTTCCCATCATTAGGCTATATGAAAGGTTAGACGGAAGCCTGGATTTCTCTCAATTGGAGACGAGGAATTGCTAGAATCACATTCTTACATTTCAATATTGTTTATATCATTATGAATATGATGGCATGTATACTAACTTCTGAGAGTTATTCAGTCCACTGCTTACATATTTTGTAAACATATTTTGTAAGGTGATTGATTGATAATGTAGAAACCTACGAATGAATAGTTACTTAATTGTGACTCAGAGTTAATATAATCAGAGTGATTGTTATGCTATTACTTAATATATCAAGTTCTGAAAATAGGTTGTGCTGTTACTTAATATATCAAGTTCTGCAAATAGGTTGTCTTCTCTATGATATCCTAGCCTCACATATATACGCATAAGTGTTTTTTCACAAGCTAAGAAAATATCTCTGAGGATAAGAGAGAATCTCAACCTACTTAAAATAGCTCATACATTAAAAGGTTACAATATATACCAAATATAATAGTTATCTAATTCCTAAATTTGTGCCTAATACTCTCCTCAAGTTGGAGCATGAGTATTATGAATGCCAACTTGGGAAGTAGAGATATAAATTGTTGTTTGCCCAATGCCTTTGTAAAAATATCAGCTAGTTGCTTGGAAATGTGGACAAAAGCAGACAAACGGTCCATGTTAAATTTTATCACAAAAAAAGTGGCAGTTAACTTCAATGTGTTTGGTGCATTCATAAACACTAGATTAGATGCAATATGCAATGTTGCTTGATTATTACAATATAGTCTCATAGGAGTTGTGTATGTTAAACTAAGAGTGGAAAACAATCCATTGAGCCACTTAAGCTCATAGAGGCCATTGAAAAAAAATTAGACCCAAAATTACAGATTAATTTCATAATTAATCAACACAAATAATTAACCCTGGAATTGCAACATACTA
>JANVCQ010000007.1:936268-958413 GCA_025531925.1 Erythroxylum plowmanianum
ATTGACATATAATTAATCGGGATTTGTACAAACTAATTTCAATTATGCTAGTCCACAATAATGATAAAATTCTATCAGCCATGACTTTATATTTAGCTTCTGCATAGGAGTGTTAAACATTGTGTTATCTTTTAGTTTTTCATGAAATGGGTGAACTCCCAATAAGTACAAAATATCAATGGTAACAACAAGCACTAGAAGGACTTGGTAAGCGCAGCAGTAGGGATGGCGACCTGAGCCCAAGCCTGGCCCAACCCGACTCACTGATTGGGCTACTCGTGGGTTGATAGGCCAGTGGTTGACGACCCATGGCCTGTCTACATTTTTTAAATTTTTTTTGGCAAAATGACAAAACGATTTCGTTTTGCACCTTCTCTTCAGGCCAAGCAGTCTTAGCCCATGACCCAACCAATCCAGGCCAAGACTGCCATCCCTACACAGCAGCAAACGATGCACGCACGAGAAGAGGGAGATGGCAATTGATGGAGCACGAGTTTTAGTTATTATTATTTTTTAAAATTTTTTTGTTTTTATTTAATTTTTGTTTATTTATTTATTTATTTCCTCCTCATGTGTGTTATCTAGAAATAACTTATCTATTAATTATGGTTAAGACTGCATATTTAGCTTCTGCAGAGGAGTGTTAAACAGTGTGCTATCTTTTAGTTTTTCATGAAATGGGTGAATTCCCAATAAGTAGAAAATATCTTGTTAACAAACGTCGGGTTAATAGGCAACTTGCCCAATCAAAATCATAATAGCCAAATAGTGTAAGATCATAATCACGTCCAATATGATGCCTCAACCTGGGTTACCTTTAAATAACAAACAACTCTTAATGCTGCATCCTAATGGTCATTTCATAGTTGTTGCATGAATTGTGCAAGAGTGTGAATGCAATAAGATAACTTGGCTTGAGTGAAAGTAAGATAAATGAATCTTCCTACCAAACAATGATAATGCTCAGGATTACTTAGTTCTTCTCCTTATGCATAAGTCAAATGATGATTTTGATCAATAGGAAAACTAGCTAGCTTGGCTCCTAGAGGCCAAGCCTTAAAGATGATTGATAGAGCCAAGACAACTCAAGTTTATGTTAGGAGGAATAAAAAGGGAGTAGAAGGGCAGAAATGAATATACTGTTATATATATATATATACTGTTAGTTGCGAGGAGGGGGGCTGACAACCTCATGATTGGTTGTCAGCTAACCGAATCTGTGATTCCTAACAGATTCTTAGTATAAATAAGTAATAGACACGAGGAGAGAGAGTTTGCGTATACTGTTGAGTGTGTGAGCCATAGGCTAGAGGTGCTGGTCCTCAAAATCCAGTTTTTTCATTTTCATTCAGCTAAAGAATCAATACAATCATACAGATTTTTCTTACCTTGTTCTGAAAACTTATCAACTGGTATCAGAGCGGTTGATCTTGGGTAATGGCTGCCAAGAAAGCAGATAATCAGTTAGAAGGGATTGAGAAGGATTTGGAGCTTCTTCGGGAAGAGAGGCGAAGAGATGGGGAGGAGATACAGAAATCGATCAGTCAGGCTCACCAAAAGTTTGAAAAACAACTCAGTCGTTCTAACCAAGAGTGGCAGAGACATTTGGACGACCACAGTGCAGAGCTCCAGAAGAAAATGGAGAGTGTTAATAGGGAAATGGGGGAACGATTGCGGTCCAAAATAAAGAGTATGATGATGTAGGTATTGTAGATGTGGAAAAAAAATGATGAAGGCATGGGAAGAGTGGGTGATGCCTGACCTGAAGAAAACCCACCTGAGCCTAGTCGGAGGAGAGAACCGGGGAAGGAGCCGCTTGAGCTGGAGGAGCACTACGAAAGCAATGAGCTGCGAAATGAGGCTAGCCACCGCACTGACCCACCTCTAGGGCTCATGGGTCACGGCGACTTTCGGCGGGACTGTCGTACCCGACGGATTGAGATGTTAGTCTTCAGCGGTGATGATCCCAATGGGTGGATCTACCGAGTGGAGCTATTTTTTTCAGTGGGGAGGTTTTCAGAGGCAGCGAAGATGGAATTGGTAGGGATGAGCCTTGAAAAGGAGGCGCTAACGTGGTTTCGTTGGGTGGAAGGACGTCGACCTATTGTGGACTGGCAAGAGTGTAAGAAGTTAGTGACCTAGAAGTTTCGACCAACTCATGAAGGGACGCAGTGTCAACGCCTGTTAGGGGTGAAGCAAACGGGGACAGTGGCAGAATATACTGGTAAATTTCTTGAACTCGCAGCTCCTCTGCCGGAGCTACCTGATGCTGTGCTTAAGAGTACATTTATGAATGGGTTAGTGGAAGAGATTCGGTTGGAGGTGCAGATTCTTAAGCCTAGGAATTTGGCTGAGATGATGGAGTTATTCCAACAGATGGAAGAAAAATTTAGACGTATGAGCGAATTAAGGTGGCACCGTTGGGGTGCAGGCACAAGGTAGGGAAATTTGGGGATCAAAACTGACAGTACAAGGGCAGAAAAACGAAGGGAGGAGCTAGTTTATAATCGGGTCCCTACGGACACAAGGCATAAAACTATAGAAGGAAGTAGAAATCCGAATGTGAGAGGATTTAGGAGGCTGACGGTGAGTGAGTTACAAGATAAAAAGGCCAAGGGACTTTGTTTTAGATGTGATGAGAAATTCAGCCCAAGCCATCAATGCAAAAAGGTAGTGCTCCAAGTTCTGACAGCCATGAATGAAGAAACAGAACAGGAGGAGGACTTGGAAGGAGATGAAGTGGAGGAGACGCTAAAAACAATGGAACTAGCTGCTGTTTTGGTGTTGGGGTTCACTTTCCAGAAAACAATGAACAACGAAGTATGTGACAACTATGGTTAATGGGCTGAAGATTAAGGGAGAAGGGATTTGCAGAGGGGTAGTGGTGTCGGTACAAGGGTTGGTGGTTCACGAGGAGTATCTACCAATGGAGTTAGGCAGCTGTAATATTATATTGGGGGTTAAATAGTTGCAGACTTTGGGCAAGGTGATGACAGATTGGAATAAGATGACGATGGAGGTCCAACAAGGAGATCAAATCCTTACAATTACAGGAGACCCGACACTCTTAAAAACACCTATTAACCTGAAAAGTTTGGTGCACACTATCACAGAGGAGGACTCAGTATATTTGTTACAATTGGGCCTTTCGGAGGCAACAGGGTTGAGGGGTGCTAACCCAATTAATCCCAATTTTCAGGCTGTTTTGGACGAGTTCAAGGCGGTTTTCCACATGCCTCAGGCACTACCACTGGAAAGGGGTAAGAACCATGTAATTGTACTCCAAGAGGGGGCAAATCCAGTCACGGTTAGACCTTATAAATATCCCCAGTTTCAAAAAAATTAGATTAAGAAGTTGGTGAAGGAAATGTTGGAGTCGGGAATTATTCAACCTAGTGTTAGTCCTTATGCTAGGCCGGTACTGTTGGTTAAGAAAAAGGATGGAGGGTGGCATTTTTGTGTGGACTACTGTGCCTTAAACAAGGTGACCATAGTGGACAAATTTCCTATTCCTATCATAGATGAATTACTTGATGAATTGAAGGGTGCAACTATCTTTTCGAAGATTGATCTAAAGGTCAGGTATCATCAAATCCGAATGAACACGGAGGACATAGAAAAGACAGCCTTCAGTTATTTTGGGAAGGAATAAAAAATGATGTCTATAGATTTGTGGCTGAATGCTTCATTTGTCAACAGAATAAGTATCTTTCACTGTCATCAGTCGGACTTTTGCAGCCCTTACCAGTACCCCAGCATGTTTGGGAGGATGTTTCGATGGATTTCATAGAGGGGTTGCCAAAATCTAGGGGCTTTTTGATTATCTTGGTGGTGGTGGATAGACTTAGTAAGTATGCTCATTTTATTCCTTTAAAACATCCCTACACTGCACAATCGGTTGCATATCTATTTGTTCAAGAAGTGGTGCGTTTACATGGTTATCCTAATTCGATTGTGTCCGATATGGATAAAATATTTTTGAGCAAATTTTGGAAGGAGATGTTTAAAATGTAGGGCACAAAGTTGAGATATAGTTCAGCCTACCATCCATAAACGGATGGACAAACCGAGGTTGTTAACAGATGCCTCGAAACATACCTCAGATGTTTCACTAGCAAACAGCCTCAACAGTGGGCAAAATGGGTGGGATGGGCTGAATATTGTTACAACACATCTTTTCATTCCACGTTGGGCACTGCACCCTTCAAAGTCCTCTATGGATGTGATCCTCCTACTCTCACTCGATACAGAATTCAATCTTCTGCTATAGATGTTATTGATACCCTGCTGCAGGAAAGAGACCAGAACTTGACTGAACTACGTCGACATTTGATGATAGCACAACAAAGGATGAAGTTGACAGCAGATGGGAAGAGAAGAGATGTGGAGTTTCAGGTAGGGGATATGGTTTTGTTAAGCTGGCACCTTATCGCTAACAATCTGTTGAGACCAGGAGTAATAATAAGTTGACCTTGCGCTATTTTGGTCCTTTTGAGATCCTACAACGCATTGGACCGGTTGCATACCAGCTAAAGTTACCTCCGACAGCTAGAATTCACTATGTTTTTCATGTCTCTCAATTGAGGAAGGTTTTGGGTATTGCCGATACAGCCATGAATATTCCAGACTATCTATTAGTTCCTGAAGCTACCTTAGTTTATTCAGCTACCCTTTTGGCCATTCGGAACATCACTGCTAGCTTAGATTTAGAAGTGCTCATACAATGGATCGATCAGCCAGCTTCTGAGGCTACATGGGAGTTATATGAAGACATGAAAGCTAGATTTCCCGACTTTCACCTTGAAGACAAGGTGAAGCTGATAGGGGGGAGTATTGGTAGAGCCAAGACAACTCAAGTTTATGTTAGGAGGAATAAAAAGGGAGTGGAAGGGCAGAAATGAATATACATACATACATACATACATACATACATATATATATATATATATATATATATATATTCTGTTATATATATATATATATATATTATGTTAGTTGCGGGGAGGGGGGTTGACAACCTCATGATTGGTTGTCAGCTAACCAAATCTGTGATTCCTAATAGATTCTTAGTATAAATAAGTAATAGACACGAGGAGAGAGAGTTTGTGTGTACTGTTGAGTGTGTGAGCCATAGGCTGGAGGTGCTGGTTCTCGAAATCCAGTTTTGTCATTTTCATTCAGCTAAAGAATCAATACAATCATACAGATTTTTCTTACCTTGTTCTGGAAACTTATCAATGATGTCCAAAGCATACCTCCTTTGACGTAAGAAAATTTCTTTTAGATCTTTAGCCACCTCTATTCCAAGGAAATATTTTAGCTTTCCCAAATCTTTCATGTGGAAACAATCACTGAGTTAAGCTTTGAATTTTGCTATTATGGTCTCATAATTTCCAAAAATGATAAGATCGTCAACATATACTAGCACATGTAAATGAACTCCATCTTTCTACAAATTGAACAGAGTATATCTAGAATAAGACTAATAAAAACCATATTTCTTTAAGGTGTCATTGAGTTTAGAAAACCAACATTTAGGAGCCTATCGTAAGCCATAAAATGATTTTTTTCAAATGACACACCTTGCCTTATTCTAAAGCTAAGAAACTTGGTGGCAATTTCATAAACACCTTTCGTCCAAATCTCTATATGAGACGGCAATATGAATGTCTATATGATGAAATTCCAAGTTGTTAGTAGCTGCAAGTGTTGGAAAGGCTCAAACCGTCACCATCTTTGCAATGAGAGCCAAAGTTTCATTGTAATCGATCCCTTTTACCTATCAGTTGCCCAAGATCACCAATCGTACTTTATATCTTTCGACTATTCCATCATAATTATACTTGATTTTGTATACCCACTTACATCTAATGGTAGACTTCTGGAAGGCAATTCTACTATTGTCTAAGTCCCATTGTCTTGTAGTGCCTATATTTCAAGCTTCGTGGCCTCATGCCATTGAAGATAGTTCATGGCTTTAGTAAACAAAGTGAGATCCTGTCCTACTATTATAGTTGTCAGGAAACCACAATGTTGTAAACTTACTATAAGATAAATAATATCCAAAGAATAGGACACACCTGGAGAATGTGATGGCTTAGATGAGTGCACAAAAGGGCTATTTACTTGAATTGTATAAGTTACATAATCCTTTAAGCGAGTGGATGGCTTCTTTACATGATTTGGCACTCCCCTTTCGTCTAGACCCCCTTTAACAATCATGTCATTTGTGAGACGACTCACATCTTGAGATGGCTAGTCTTGAGATCTCGACCTACCATCAATTTCGGTTGGTGGTAAAACTCCACCCTTCATTTTTGTAGTATTTCCCTCCTCAACACATGTACCAATAGAACATGGACCCACGCAAAGTTCTATCTCATTATCATCCCCACAAACCACCATCAGTTGTGTAGAATTTTTTGTATTTTCAACCATTGGTTCTTTAGAGGCATACGAGAACATGTTCTTATAGAGTACAATATCCCTAGAGACAAAATAATCTCTTGTATCAAGATCATACAATCATCACCCTTTCTTCCCGAAGGGGTAACCAATAAATATGCATCTTCAACTTCTACTTGCAAACTTATCACCATCTTGATTGAAGTTGTGTTCATAACACAATAACCTAAAGGTTTGAATTTGTCAATGAAAAGGAAGTTTACTAAAAATAACCTCATATAGAGTCTTGCCACCCAATGCCCTATAGGCTGTAAAACACAAAGATTCACTATAAAGCATAAATCAACACATAAAAGATGCAAGCTGCATAAAATAAATGCGTCCAATGCAAAACATACTTGCTGGCAACAAAGAGATAGTGGCTGAAGGCGACTGGGATAAAGTAGGGAAGAGATGGCAATGGTAGTAACAAGCACCGGAAGGACTTGGTAAGCCAGCAGTAGGGATGGCAATTTGAGCCCAAGCCTGGCCCAACCCGACTCACTAATTGGGCTACTCGTGGGCTAATAGACCAGTGGTTGACAGTCCATGGTCTGTCCTGACCTGTCTACATTTTAAAAAAAAAAATTGGCAAAATGACAAAATGACAAAATGACTTCGTTTTGCACATTCCCTTCGGGCCAAGCAGTCTTAGCCCATGACTCGACCAAGACTGCCATCCCTACGCAGCAGCAGATGATGCACGCACGAGAAGAGGGAGATGGCAACTGATGGAGCACGAGTTTTAGTTATTATTATTATTTTATTATTTTAAAAATTTTTGTTTTATTTATTTATTTATTTATTTTCTCCTTATGTATGTTATTTAGAAATAGCTTCTCTATTAATTAGGATTAAAACTGCATATTACTTAACCTTTTTCAGATTCGACGTTTTAACGAGATTTTTAGAAGGTATTTATATTGTTGTTGTTTAATTTTTACTCATCAATTAACAAATAATAATGAGGATTTAAATAGGCTTTAAATTAGATCAAACTTGAAATTTAAAATTAGACTAATTTAAATTAGATTATTATTAATTTAATTATTTTTGACGTCCCAATTTAATATCACTTTGCTAGCTTTAATTCATCTTTTAAATTTGTAACATTTTCGTAAGTCTATTTGCGTGCTTTAGTATGATTTGAAAGAATATACAACCCCAGGGCGCAGGTAAGTTGGTAAGGAGTTCTCCTGGCTTAAGTGAGGTCACGAGTTCGAACCGTCCTCATGTATGCAGCCGTTTAAAATTTGGGGCCAAAGCTTTGCCTCCCACAAGGGATCTACCCGGCTTGAACGGAGATTAGCCTGAGTGTGGATGACTTAAAGGTGCCTTTCCATAGTTAGAATCCTCTTAAGATACCTCATGTAAAAAAAAAAAAAAAAAGAGAGTTTCAAGGAAAATTTCCTCCTCCGAGGCCGAGGTACTCTTGACCTTTGCTGAAGGCAGGCAGGCAAGGTAAATGGAGATAGGGTAAGTCCGGACCTGTCCTGTACCTCTCTTTTTTCACCCGTCCATCTCAACGAACTGCACAGTAACAAAACAGTTGCCAAAATCGCCCAACCCTTTCTCTCTCAACCTTTAAAGTTCCTTCTACTTCCCTACTCTTTTACGCTGCTATTATATTATCCCCCAGCTCCAACATTGCTACGCTTCCTTTCTCTAAACAGTCCTCTTCGCTTTGAAGCTAAAGCTCTTTCATTGTTTCAAGATTCAATCTTCACGCAAATTCAAGATCATACTCACATTTCTTCATCTGCCCTTTTCCTTTTACACCTTTCTCTAACATACCCACCTCAGAATTTTTATACCCATTTCGTTGTGTTTATGAAATTTGAGTCTCTTTTTCCTTTCACCAAATCCTCTCGTTATGGAGTTATCTGCAGTAACCGGCGCTAGATCCAGCTTCAGGCCACCACAGCAGGACCATTCTGGATTCGATTATGTTCCCCAATTTGGCGAAGATATCCAGCACTTAATTTCTGTTCCACAAGATAACGCTAGCTCTTTTACCGCTCTCCTCGAATTACCCGCCAATCAAGCCATGGAGCTTCTTCACTCTCCCGATTCAACTCTCGTGACCCCACCTGAACACAACTCCTACCCGTCGCACCACTTCAATGCTAACTTGATGTTCCCTAGTAACAGTGGCTTAATCGAGCGAGCCGCCAAATTCTCAGTCTTCGCCGGCAACAGTTCGCTGGAGACGAGTTCTGTTCCATCCAATTCTAGTGGCAATCTCGAGGAACTTGTGAAGAGCGAGCCGACGGAGATGGAATCCTACCTGAATTCGTCGCCGCAGAAGACGGATAACAAGGCGCTGAATCAGAAGCCGGTAAAGAGGAAGGAGCGAGAAAAGGTGGGGAGATTTAGGGAGCTCAATTTTTATGCTGTTTTTTACTAATCTATTCAAAATTAGTCTCTAAATTGCCAAAATTCGTTGAATTTGTGTAAGTTAGGTTAAAGGGTCAACAAAGAAGTGCAAAAGCGCAGAAAACGATAGCTCAAAAAATGGGCAGAACCTTCCATACGTTCACGTTAGAGCACGCAGAGGTCAAGCCACAGATAGCCATAGCCTAGCAGAGAGAGTAATGAACTAATAATCTTAAAGAGTTTAATTAATTTGTTGTTTAGTTTATAATTGCTCTTATTAATGATGATTGTGACATGGGGGGTTTGTTTGGACGAAATGTGTAGGCGAGGAGAGAGAAGATCAATGCGAAGATGAAGCTACTTCAAGAGCTGGTCCCAGGTTGCAATAAGGTTAGTAGTAGCAACAGTTACGTTTTCTTTCTTTCTGTCTTTTCTTTTCCTCGCTTTCTTTTTCTGTTTGGAAGTGATAATGATTGGGTATTGAGGGCTTAATTAATCATTATATATCATGTTATGTCTATAGAAAGTGTGATTATATATTTGGATTATGTGCATTTAATTAATGAGTTTGTCATTGTCACCTTTTTAGCAAAAGTTGGTCTTTTGCTTTTGTACCAAGAAAAGTGCCTGGTGGGGCGACAACTTGGCATACTTGTAATTTCAGCAGCCTAGTGGTGCCATTCTTTTCTTGTTTATGTAAGATAGGAGTTTGTTAGGGGCCATTTTTGAGTTTGGCCTTGTCATATTTATTCGCAGAGTAGATTGATCTGTTTTGTCATTCACTCTTTCTTTTAAACCTGATTGCCGCGGCTTCAAGTTTTGGACTTGAGTAAGAAAAAATTGAAGTTGCTTGTAAAACCTGCTTAGCACCCTGGCAAGTTCATTTGTTGTTTTCGAACAGTGTAACTATTGCTTGATATTCACAGAGTCCAGTCTTTGGTGGATAAGACGACATTACCAATGGGCTAGACATTGAATTTTATTATGTAGAAAATGCTTGGCTGGAAGTCCCTTGAAGCACGTATTATTCTCTGGCTTTGTTAGATTGAAATTTGGTCCCAGGATCATGGACAAAGGAAAATTTGATCATTATTAATAGTACTAACTTATCTTTTAAGTTCAGTGTTCATGTAGTGGATGATGAATAGACGATGAACAGATGATAAAATAAAAGACTTCTTCCAATAGGGTTTGGTTGAAGTGAAAAGGGACATGTGATAGTCACTGAATTGATGACTGTAGTGTTTTTTGAGACATTAAACTAGTTAGCCATGTGGCTTCACCATGTATATTTTTCACCTAGTGATGGTGAGCAATTATGACTAATGTTGCAATCACTGAATTGATGACTGTAGTTTTTTTTGAGGCATTAAACCAGTTAGCCATGTGGCCTCCTCATGTATATTTTTCACCCTGTGATGGTGAGCAATTAAGACTAATGTTGCTCGTGTTTGGATCATCTTCCCCACCGCGCCAGCCACACCGCCCCCCCCCCCATTGAGTGATGTATCCTAAACTAGTGAGTAGTTTTTCTTATTTAGGGCTGTGGAATATGGATCTACGATTCCAGAAAGGTAGAGATTTAATTTCTCACACACATCATGACCTATTTGTATCAGATTCCTACACACATTCCTTGCAGATTATGAATGTCTAAATTTTTTTTTATGTTTTTGAAATTCCCTTTACATGCAAAGACTTCTTAGCTTCATCTTTTGTTTGATTTTATTTGGTCTAATAAGGTTGATAAATTCCTGTTCACTTTTATATTTTATTCACACCATAAGTTTTTATTGATTATGTTTTCTACATTAGTTTATGCTTCTGTATTATATGGTTGTTTTGGAAACAATCTCTCTACTATTTAGGAGTAAGGTTGTGTACTTTTAGACCTTCCCAGATCCCGCATGTCAATGAGATTTCTATTGAGTTTTGTTTTTGTTGTATTATATGGCTGTTGAAGGGGATATTATCTTGTTATGCAGATTACAGGCACGGCATTGGTACTTGATGAAATAATCAATCACGTACAGTCTCTTCAACGGAAAGTAGAGGTCTTATTTTCTTATTTTGTTACTAATTTTACCTTTTGAGACTAGATAATAGATGTTTAAACTTGAGCACGGTTCAGTCCGACTTTCACGCAGGCAACCTGTTTCTTTTTTTGTTTTTTTTTTGGAGGCTGGGATCAGTTGTCTAATCTTCTCTCACTTTTGTTTTCTACTGCCTTTTTTCTGTAACAATTTCTATGAAGCAAAGCAGCAAAATTGTTTAGTCTTTTTTTTTTTTTGTGAGCCATATGAGTTGTCATCTTATTCTTCAAAAATTTCTTTGGTTTCAGCTATTATCAATGAGACTTGCAGAAGTCAACCCAAGAATTGATTTCAATCTCGACTCCATATTAGCTGCGGAAGTGAGTTATTGTTCTTACTATACTTGTTGTTAACAAAGGTTGTTATATCGTAAATGCCAATGTGAGACCAGAGTAAGGATTTGAACCTTCTATAGCTGCTCCTCAGTAAAGCTAGTTTTGAGAAATCCTTAATGACTCAATCTTGAAACGTAGTTCATTGTTTTTAGAGGATAAGCTTTTGCTGGTTAATATATTCTTATCTCCTGGCATTTACTTAACCATTCAGTAGAATGCTTTTTATGGAAATAAAGCAACTAAATTTCTTGTACTATTCTACTGGAATGGCTATTCACCGTTTCACCATGGCATGCATATCAAACGCCTGGTAATTATAAGAGGCCCTGAAAATTAAACTTTTGTCATTTTGTTAAATGGGAGTTGAATATTCTCTCAGTACAGAATTTATTCAGAGAGAGAGAGAGAGAGAGAGAGAGAGAGAGTTGGGAATCTGGCATTGAAATACCACAAAAAGTTAGGTATTCTGATTGTTGCCATTGTAAATGCTTTGAACCATTCCTTTGAATTTGCAGAGTGGATCACCAATTGAGAGTAATTTTCCCGGCATGATTTTGCCTATGATGTGTTCAGAAGTTCAATTCAACCGGAACAGACAGCAGCATCAACAAGAATGGCACTTTGACGTGCTCCACCGGCCACTCTGGGGAAGAGAAGAAGATGGTCATAATTTTGTTACTCCGGAGAACTCCCTTTTAAGCTATGATTCCTCAGCTAATTCAGGTAGATCACACTACTTCCTATAATTTCTCCATGCAAGAAGTATGCTCAAACTGTAAAATTATATTCTTGTATTCCTGATTATTTGTTAAGAACTAAAAATGAATAGTGGTGTACAATGTTATTTGAAATTTATATATGGTGCATCTTGACACTGGAAATTAGGATTGCCCTGCAGAATTCTTTCAATCTTAAATGAAAAATAGCTATGAACCTTTTGTGGTCATCCAGTGAATTTAAGTTTCAAGCTACAGTTTTGTTTTGAAGCTATTGCATTTTAAATGTATTTTATTGCAACAATGGTATTAACTGGACAGAAACAGTCCAAGAAATTTGATTATTAGCTTCTTTTCAGAAGTATGGAATTCTTTCCTATTGCAATGAAGTTTTGCTGGTTGTTTATAAGATGTAAAGATCACTACAAATATATCTGAAGATGAATAAGTTGAGATCAAAAGACTAACTTTGAGATTGTTATTGTGGCACAGCATCTTTGCACTTGAATCAATTGAGAATGGAGCTGTGAAAGAAGGCAGGGATGCAGCTACTATAGAATTGTAGCTAGTAATGTAGGTATATACCAATTATTAGTAATTAGCAGGAAGCACAAGAAGAAAGTGAGGCCTGAAAATTCATATGGGTTTTTCCTATCATTAGGCTTATTATTAATTAAAGATGAGTTGGAAAACCAGATTTCTCTGAATTGAAGACGAGAATTCTCATTCTTACGTCGTGTCAATATAGTTAATATAGAATTATGAATATATAAGATGTCATGTATACTAACTTGTGAGAGTTATTGAATCCATCCACTACCTTTTACGTATATATATAGATAGATATAGGTATAAGATTGATTGATTGATAATGAATGATCAATTTTATTGTTGGATTTTCTGTTTGAAATAGAACAAGCAATTTTCTCCTACAATAATGTGTTTTTCCAATGATGCATCTCATCATCCTCTTCTGTATACTTAAGTATACCAGAATCTTCAAGAGGGAAAAACTAAGACAAGCAGTTCTCGTGATTCCTATTACCTATTACTACTTTATGTTTGGCTCTTGGTGGTGGACCTTGGCTTTTCAATGATAAGAAACCACTGGTTTTGAAGAGATGGAGGCTGGGACTTGAGCTAGATCCTTCCAGCTTTGAGAGTTTGCTTGTGTGGGTGAAATTTTCTAGTTTGGTTTGCAAGTTTGGTCGCAGAAAATGCTTAGCATGATTGAAAGGCCTTATTATGCTGACAAATTAACTGCAAACAAATTTGGGTGAAGCAAAATGTTCTAATGAGCCACGAGAGGACAACGAGTGAGAAGCACCAAGTAGGTCAATTGGCCAAGATGCTGGAAGTATTCCTCCAGCTAATCCTATTGAGGTTGCTACCATTACAATACAGGAGACACAGAATTGGCAAGTTGGGAGATGATGGCGATCCAATCTGAAGGCTAGCTAATCAGAGGCTTAGAACTCCACGGACATAGGAGCTTGGAATATTACGGCGTTAAATGACCCCTTAAAACACAACATGCGAATCAAAACAAAATGTCTCTAACTGTTAGAGACATTGGGCCTAAAGTAATGTTGAAGTCTAACTGCTTGTTTCGATTGTACTTAACGTGTGATATGTAATGATTCCGTTCATTTTAGCCTAAATTAAAACTCCTCTAATCTCAAGACGTAGGTGAGTTGATAAAGGAATCTTCTAATTTAAGTAAGGTTGTAGATTCGAACTCTCCTTATATATGCAGTCGTTTAAAACTTGTGGTTAAAGCTTTACCTTTCGAAAGAGGTTTATTCGACTTGAGCGAGAATTAGTTTAAGTATAGATGACTTAAAAATACCTCACTAGAACCGATACCTCGTGAAAAAAAAAAAAGTAAAACTCCTCTCTTTTTGCCATCAGGGGCCCATCCCATCCCTTCCCTTCCCTTCCCCTAATTGTAATTGAGTTGATTAACTCGCGCCGCGCGGCTCGTACTAATATTTGGTACCCACCATGCTCCGTCAGCGCCTGCTATCCTCCCTCCGAACCCGAGGCGGTGCCGCCGCTGGACCCAGCCGGTGGTCCAGCCCAGGTCACGAGGAGCGCCCTAAGGGATACCTCTTCAACATAACTCCTCCTTCATCTGGTCAGTCTCGTAAGTGGGAGGATTGGGAGCTTCCTTGCTACATTACCAGCTTCCTTACCATCGTTATTTTGGGTGTTGGTCTCAACGCCAAGCCTGATCTCACCATCGAGACCTGGGCTCACCAGAAAGCCCTTGAACGCCTTGAACGTGAGAAGCTGGATACACTCTCCGGTAGTACGGACTCCGAGTGATCTGATCTGAGCTGAGCCTACCTTTCTCTGTTTTCCGATGGATATCCTTTTTAGGTTCTTTTTCTCACTTCCTTTGTTGATAGTGTGTAGTTGTTTGAATAAGAAAATTTGACTGATGTTGGAAGTTACCTGTTAATTTGGATATTTTTCTGTCGGTATAATGAGTTATAACAATATTTGGTTTCTAATCAATGATACCTTACGGTGTCTTTGATACTGAGTTTAGATGCTTGTTAGGTCTTTTGTTTTGAACACTTGATGGACTTTCATACGACTTTGTGAAAACATCAGACTGATGCTAGATACAAATTTCTGTAATTTGCTATTCCTTCCTCATATTATTGACTTTTTTATTTTCTGGGTGTGTCCATTTTCTTTGGGCCTATTTCATGTGATGTGAATTTGAATCCTACCAATTTAAAGCTTTTATGATGTTGGTATCCACATAGTTCTGGAAATTCTTATCATATGAGATTTCATGAAAGCTTAATGCTTACACATGGGATTAGTGTTAGTTTCTAAGAATCTTTTCTTCTTCTTCTTTTTTTTAATTTAAAAAAGCTCTCTAGATAGGATGATATCTTTTGTGGTGGTTACACAAGCAGCTGCTTCTATACTATGCTCTATCTGCTTAAAAAGATTTCAAATGTTGATTTTGGAAAAGGGTAGCATTGAAACATGATAGATGCTTTATGGGATGATTAGAAAGGTAAGGTGCCAGCAGATAGTTGAAATTATAGTTCTAAAACTAAATTTTGCTTCCACAGGCATGTAATTTCTGGAATGCCTTTCAGAAAGTTGGACTACAAATATCTCTTTTCTGTTTTTGGGTTCTCTACTGTGCAGTGGAGTTACAGAATGGACACCCTGGCATTTACTTGTTCATATAAGAGGTTGATGGCCTTTATGGCAAAATCTGTTTTACCAGATGATGCCTATGTAGGTGGGTAGAAGTATTATTGGTAGTGGTATAGAATTGGGCTTCCTTTTCATTTCTATTTCCTATTTTGTGCGTTGACTACATTCATCAGCCAATAACAGTTCCAGTAACCTCTAAATATCATTTGCTATAAAGCTACAAATCTTTGTCTCATATAATCAAGTCAATTTCAATATTGAGGATTCCATTGAATGGACACTTTAACCATGCATAAGCTTTGCTGGAGATGATTATGCTGAACTTTGTAGACAGGCAAGTTTGCTTGGGGAACACTGACACTTGAGCTTCTTTGCACCATCATCGTGAGGCTATCAGAAATCTGTTTTGTACTGTATGCTTAGTCGAGCAAATTGTAGGTCCTAGTGTGACATGACATTGAGGTAGCTTTTTTCTGGAGTTTAACTCAAGTTCGTCATTTTGCTGGAAGTCTTTTATGTTGAGCAGAGTGAACATTGATAATATCAATTCGTTATGGCAATGGATTTCAATCTTGGCTATGTTACCCCCTTTAGTATTAGAAAAATGAGCTTCAAATAAGGTCCTAGTGCTACATTCAGTTTTATTCCTAAGGTCTTCTAAGGTGCAATCCCTAATGTCACCTAAGTTATGCTATTAAGCCCCTACCATTTTCTAAAATATAGTCCATGCAAAAAGTCTCTATTATCTGTTACTTAAATTACTGTTTGGATTTAATTGCATGATTCTAAGTGATGTAAAGGCTTGATTACATCACTATCAAATGGTAAGAGTTGAATTACGTGATTCAAATAACGGGGATTTAAATACAAGGCATTCGGGGACAAATTGAATGGTATACTAAACATCGGTAAATTACTTCTTCGCATAGTATAATAGAGAAGCGATGTCCACAATTTTATACAACATTACCTAGACTTTGTGAACGCTTTAGATAAAAGGCTGTTCCAATTTCCTTATGTTTGCAACTTGTTTGCATTCCTTATTCATGAAGCAGACCTTGTAAGCTGTTGTAATTCTTGAATTGCATTCATTGATCCTTGTGGTAATCCCTCATTTCACAGCAACTAGTACACTGAAATCGTAATTCCCTGGCCATACTTTGCTTCTTGGTGTAGGATTAGACACGTTTTAGATAATCATTATGGTATTGTGGTACCAGTTTTCCCCTTCACCCCTCAAATTGTTATCTGGGTGGGAAAGGAGAGAGTTACCCATATTGTTTATTGGCGGAACATATACTGGAGGGCCCAAAGTTTCAAACTGTCGGATGCATGTTGCATTGCATCCTATGTTGCATTATACTGTAAACCGTCAACATATCCAAATTGTTGAGACATGTTCTTTTATGAGCCATTTCAATGCATTGTACTACATTTTTGTTTTAAGGGTTTTCATTATTCGTAATGCGAATCTTTTGACGACCTGAGATGAGCTGAAGTGGATTAAGCTTGCAATCATGCATTCTGTCTTCTTGTGCAATCTTTTGTATAAAACTAATGCCTTCTTAATCTGAATTCTGTAAACATCCATTGGTTGATTATGAACAAGCAACGCACCTAGCAGGGAAATGGGAAATACACAATTACATGTTAAGAGTTGGCAGACTCTAATAGTTACCAAGTCTTTCTATAAGCCTTTTTCTTGTGGATTTTGTATTGGGATAGAGTAGTTTACTTTCTAAATCAATCATTTAAGCTCGCAAAGGTAGAGAAACAACCTGCCTAACCGCCCTTGCTTCCCTTACCTATATCTTGACCCATACACCATTCATCCTCATCAGGGCATTCTTCATCCCAAAATCTACTTTGTTCCCCTGATTCTCTGCCAAAATCTAAATACTACACTTCAAAGTTCAAACCCCAAAGCTTGTCGTCGATGATCTAGACAGTTGCCTCCTTAGGAATGGAGTTCTTTGGCATCTGAAACCTGGGTAGTGAGGCTCAGACCTATTTGGAAGCCAACCCTTTGAAAATTGAATTTGTATAACATCTTGTCCTTTACATAAATGAAAAAAATTAATAATACTAGGGCGACAAGAGGATAGAAGAGAGGAGAGAGGGATGACAAAGAGGATAAGCCAGAACCTAAGAGAGGAGAGAAGGACCTTAATATTCTTAGTTAATGCAATTTAAAGTAACTAGACAGTCCAGAATTGCACACGAATCCAAGTTTGAAGCTTCGGCATTGCAGCTCTGAGAGATAACCCAAATCCCAATGGCCAATGCATTACAAGAACCTAACCCGACAGTGACTACAACTTTATGAGAAAAATTGCACTTTAAACTCAAAACAATCACTTTTATTTACCCACAAATGGAAGAGATGAGATCTGTGAAGAGACAATGAAGAGTAAAGGTAAGGAGAGTGTTTTTAATTTCAGGAGTTTAGGTATATAGACCGATCGGTTAATTAATAAACCGGCTAGTTTTTATATAAAGTTATTAAATGAAACTGAACCAAATAAGTAGCCGATTCAAACTATTTCCGTCAAGCTAGTTGGTATGATTCAATTTTTAAAACATTAGTTAATTCATGAATAGTTTTGGCGGTACTGTTATCCAAGATTATATGTGTTAGAGTAACTTTCATCCATTTTGCAATTGGGGTTGGAAGAAAAGGTTTGCAATTTGCTCTGCTTGAAGCTGCTTTCTTTCTTGTTTTCTGCTTGTGTTTAAGCACGTATAATCACACAAGTCAAGTATCAAATCTTTAAATAAAAGAATTCAAATTGTATAATATGCTAAATCAATCCTTAGCAATGGTACCAAAAACTTATTGACAAGTTTTATAATAAAACTTTCAATACCGCAAATATAAAGACCGTAACTTATAGTACTAAAGACATCATTCCCACGAGGATTAATTATATACCTAACAACTTGAATAAAACTTTTTTTGAGTTATTAAAAGATTAATTGAATTAAAATAAATTACTGAAATTGAAATAACTAATAAAATAAAATTATTGAATAATTGAGCTGCCAACAATAATGAATATATGCAAACCTGAAAGCTTATAAATTATTCTATCTATTTTTGGTCTCCCTTTATCTTGTTAATTTAATTTATGCTTCATCTTAGATATCCTAAGGTTTTGATTACCTCAACGTCTAATTAAGTAATCTCAATTGAAACTAATCATAACATAATTGTAGTCTCTTGATTCACAAAACTACTCCTAACTATTCAATTGGATTTGAAGCAATGCTAAGGATAATTAATTTTTCAATTAAGATATCTCTTCAATTGTTGATTAATCTGGTAATTTCAAGTCTATTAAGCCACCAACTCTCTTTGCGAACCTTAACACCAATAACTTGATTCACTCTTTCAATTTATTATCATGTATAAGCATAACAATTATCACATAACATTGATAGATGTATTGCATTCAAGAATAAAGTTTAATAAAACAATTCAAGGACAATAACCATATTCACGTTAAACATGACAATTCAAATAAGCATCCAAGGCAATGAAAGAAATAAAGGGAAAAGAAAGAAATACTAGTTAGAGTCTTAATCTGGGAATATGGAATTCTTGAAGTTCTCCTTGATGTCTCCTCTTAATCTTCTTTTAATCTGGTGGTTGTTGCCTCTTTTGGTGTTTTGTTGTCTTTAAATAATACTTGAGGCTTGTAAGGTTTTCTTGCTTAATTTGATTCCAAAAATAGCTCCAAAATTTCAAAACTTTAAAATTCTCACGAGCTCCCTATTATGATGCGACGATCGTGACAGATGCTATGATTATGATATGGATGCATGCATCTAAGATTTTCTCTTTTCTTCACATACTTGTTTCCATATGCTCACAAACATATCAAAAACCTCTTAAAACATAAAATTAATATCAAATTCTTGCTCAAAACTAATTCAACACTTAAAACACATACAAACATTAATAAGAACACAATTATAAGCCTTAAAACTAATCAAACACTTAGAACATATACAAACATTAGTAAGAACACAATTATAAGCCTATATATATGATAATCATCTACACTTAGAACACATACAAACATTAACAAGAAAAAATTCTCCTAGAACACATACAAATGTTAACAAGAGCACAATTCTAAGCCTTAGAATTAACAAACACTCAAAACACATCCAAACATTAACAAGAACATAATTCTAAGCCTATACATATGATAATCATCTAAGAAACACTTAAAAACACACTTAAACACCTAGAAAAACATATTATAATCTATACCTATTAACATCTCCACACTTAAACCTTTGCTTATCTTCAAGCAAAATTGAAGACACAAACAAACAAAACATATAAATACAAACATCCAATCATGTAAAATGCAATAATTATACAATGACATTAAATTAACTTAACCTCAAACATCAATCACTCAAATAGTGCCAACTTACTAACATATTCCTTTCATGTTTAAATTCTTTGATTTGAATATACATATCAACCAAAATATTAATACCCTATTCATATACCTGTGACACTTCTAACCATGCATTTATTATTATTGATCAATCAAAAAGGCAAATTATCACTAAGTATTCTTTCATGAAAATGTTTACTATTTGTAAAAGATCAGTAGATTTTATTTATTGTGATACCATTTTTAAATTTTCTTTAACGATAACGTAGTCTTTTGACAAAAAGACAAATACCTTGTCATAAATATCCCCATGTTACTCAACTAGGTGACATTTTTTATTTAGCTTAGTTGCAGTACCATTCTAGCCTTTTCATGCGAAGACAAATATTTTGTTGTGAATACTTCCAGTTACTCATATCATAACTCTCAACTAGCTACTAGTTATATTCTTAACCCAATTTTCTTAAAAAAGGTCAACAAAATAGGAATTTTATTTAACATGTTTTTATTTAATTTTTTAGCCTACTTCATTTTTTTTAGTTAATCATTCTCATGAAAGGTTAATAATAATGCTAACTAATGTGATTGAGGAGAGTAATTCTAAATGTATCCAAACAAGTGTCATAAAGTGAAAGAATCGATATCATATCCTAATTAACATGGATATTCATCTAAAAGACACTTAAAACATAAAATTTACAAGTTACTATGCCTTTACAATTTAAATGATCAATAATCAAAGGTAAATCAATTCCATTCAATTTATGTAATTGACACATTCACACAATGCACACATTATGCAACAAAATGTTCACATATTGCCAACTTAATCAAAACCAACACAATGCAAATGCCAAGTTCACGCACAAATGATATGCAAATGCATCAATGCCCTTACACTTGAATAACACATTGTCTTCAATGTGAGAAACAAAACAAAACAATAAAAAAATAAAGAAAATTTATAGTGAGAAGACTTATGGTGATTGAGACGATGATAGTATGGGCGATGAAATTTGCACACCTTGAATTGCAAAATATTTAACCATTTTCTTCGTGTCATATTGTTGTTGATATTGATGGTGTATAAGCTCCTTCATTTGTTCCTTTATGGTGTCTAGATAACCTTTCATGCGCTTGTTATTTTTTTCATTTGGTTAGCCACCTTCTCTCATCCTTCCTCTTCTTCCTCCTGGAATTCTTTATTGGATGAGACTTCTTGTTGGTATTGTGTCAGAGCATAACTATAGTTCACCTGTCCACTCCTGTGTTTCACTTGTGATTTTGAGTTGATATCTCAAAGTTCCAAACCATGGCATTCCAAGATAAGTAAAAATGAGAGTAGATGTAAAAACTCAAATTTTACAATCCATGCACCAAAGAATAAATAAATCCTTTTGAGAACACTTATTACTTTAAATTTTGTCAAAAATAGTGTGACATATAAATTTATGTAATAACTAAGGTTTAGGATTAAGAATAACATTATTATGTAAATTTTTTGGAGTAAACTCATCCAACCCTATTAATTTCATCTAATATTTGTCAACACAAAATTTTCCATGTTTTCAATAATTTTAATTTTTGAAAAATCTCAAATTTCTTCCATAATATCATAATCCACATTATAAGAGTTTCCGCACAATCTAAACCAAAAATTATCTAATTTTAGTGGCTCAAAACGTAAATTCGTGTAAAATTCAAGAGTTAAATCCTCATATATAGGAAAATAAAAATGAATAAATTTTTCCCATTGAATTTTTACTCTCAAAGTACCAATCTTATCTTTCAAACCTAGATTTTCTAAGATTGTAAAATGAAAATAATATGGTGTTGTAACAATTCTTGAACCAATGGTTTGGAATTTTGTACCTTCTTCTTTTGAGAAGATAAAAAAGGCACTCTAAAATCCTTAGCCCTGTCACATGCACATCACCTAATACTTTTGCTTTTCCTTTCGATGTTAAACGTTTTGTGATTTGCTTAATTCTTGGAGCCATGATTGAATATGCATAACCTGCAAAAACAACCAAGAAACACAAAATAACATCAAAAAATGTGAGAGAGAAAAGTGCAGAGAAATCTTATAAAACCCACTCAAAAGATGTAGGCTTACATTTGTGCTAAAAACTAGCTCAGATTGAGAAAAAGGTCAAAGTCCTTAATGACAAGAGAACGAGAAGTACTAACTAGGATGTTATAGAGGAAAATCTATAATAATGTTAACTTAAGAGAACCTCTATCAATAATATGGAGATACTAGATTGATCGAAAAGGAGAAGATCATAGTTATTGATTGTTAAAAAGCTATAATGACCTATAACTCCCTTCTGAAAGCAAAATGCTCAGGTTCATTGGATAACGGAGGGAGATAAGAACTTAAGATATTTCCATGATTCAATGAAAGAAAGGACAAATATTAATAGGAACAACTCATTTACTAGGCTACATGGTAAAGTAATTACTTTTTAAGAGATCCTTAAGGAAGAAGTCACTTAAGATTTTTCCATGATTCAATGAAAGAAAGGACAAATATTAATAGGAACAACTCATTTACTAGGCTACATGGTAAAGTAATTA
>JANVCQ010000007.1:1022039-1041101 GCA_025531925.1 Erythroxylum plowmanianum
GAAATTGTATTTAAAGAGGTATGGAAAAAAATAAAATGAAATTTTTTTGAAGAACTCACGATCTGTTTATTTTAAGACCTATGTCACTATATTAGTAATTAAAACCACCGTTTCTTTTTAATTTTTGTACCATCTGCTTGACAATAATTAGTAAGCTTTTATTTTTAATCACGTCTCACAATATCTAGATATTGAGTTGATTGGTTATCTTTGTCAATTAGCTCTACATTACAACTAATTAATAAATTATGAACTCAATTTAATAAATTCCTAGTGATTTATACAGATAGATTCTATTACATTAGCATTAGAGATATAAAGGAGGAAAAGGCTCTTGTTCTATCTGGCATAAAAGAGAAAGCTAATTAATATAAGCTTAATGACAAGCAAAAGAATGATCCTACAAAGTGAAGCTACATAAGCTATTAATCAATAACTAATGACCAAAAAGTGGAAGTAATTAAGAACATCCGAATTCTAGCAGTGCTTGGCGCAGTAAGATGGATAGTAATCCATCAGATCGTCGAATTAAAATGCTTTAGAAGATGTTTCACTACTCTAAGTTCAAACTAAAAAACAAGTTGACTTGAGCATAATTTTTATGGAACCACAACCTTGTCATTAGTAATCTATAAAAGTAATGTTGAGCTAGTTTTCTATTCTCTAAGAAGCAGTTAGATAAAGGTTGAATAGTTGATTGATTTAGTTCATTATAAGTTGCTCTTTAATCCATAAGATTAGATAAGAGGTCACTGTATACTAGCTCTACTTAAACCAGTGAAGGATTTCAACGTGGTTATATTTAGTGACATCAAGTTTGCAAAGAGCTTGGATTGAATTCCAAACACCTGTTAAGAAATCATAGTTAAAGAAGAGGCGTGTTAGGGATTTAGGATGAATTTTACAAAGATTGTTTTAGGATGAGTTTTACAAAGATTGTAGACTTGTGAAATATTACGGAAGCTTATTCCATCCATGGTTGCAAGTCTTTATTTATCCACTGACCACATGAAAAGTGACACTTTTGGAAGAATTTTCTTATACTAGATGACATTACACTGGTAGGGAGATTAGCCCTAGATTCTAAATAAATACTTATAAGGTTTTTTGGTAAACTAACTAGAGGGGTGGATTAACCATATACAGCAGTCCTCCTAACCTTTATTATGGATATAATCATGTGTAATGTTACTTGAGTGAGTGTGATCGACAAAGCTACTCATCCATGAATTATTCATGATGACTAATTAGACTATGGAGCTTTGAAGGAAGTGATGTAATAAGCTAAACATTAGGTTGGTTTTATTTAAAGGGCTTAGATTACACCAACTGTCATAGTAAAATAAAGCAGCTTCTCCATTACCAATTTTACACTTAATGCTTCTAGATAATAGTTCTCTCATTTTCAAAAGCTAATATATATACTAAGAGGATGTGGATTTGATTTTCACTTCCTAGGAATTGCTTCCTTTTAAGAAGTATGGATCCATTTAACCTATAGAGCCTCTTTGTTTACGAGGATCCTTTAAACTCTTTTAACTAAAATAGTTTTATTGATAAGCTTCAGGGATTAAATACCGAGTCCTTCTAACTTTGGAAAACATACATCGTCCCAGCTAACCGTGGTTGCTGGTTTACCACTTGAGACTCTAAAGCATAAGAAAGCTCTTATAATCTCTTCAAAAATATTTTATTAAACCTTTAGAGAAAAGTCTGTGAAAAGACTATTATGATTGTAGTGAGTTAAGCATTAAAATGATTAACTGAAATCAACTAGCAAAAAGAAAGAAATATGTTACACTAATTTAAGATTAGAAAATTATCAACTTCTTGCATTTGCTATAGAATTTAAATTTGATTTCTAGCTTGATATTATGCTAGCAATTTGGAAAGAGTTTTTATGCACAAAATAAATAGATATGGAGATAAAGGATCTCCTTTTCTCATATCTTTCCCACGTTTTACTAGTTCCCCATCAACCAAGATGATGCATAGATGTATTGATAAATCAATTATATGAAGCCTTTAGTGAATCTAAATGATTCTAGCATGTGCAGAATGAAACTCTAGCTTAACCGGTCAAAAGCATCATGAAGATATACTTTTATAACATAATTCTTGAGAGAATTTTTATATTATAGCTTTTAAACAATTTTTGGGCTAATAAAATATTGTCCCCTTTCAACCTCCCTTAGATAAAGAAACCTGATACACATTGATTAGGCGCTATATAAGATTCTTTAACTTTAAGGCTAGAAGTTTTATAATAACCTTGTATAAAATGTTATAACAAGAAATAGATATATAGTCTATGATATAATTGGGATTAGGAATTTTTGGAATAAGGCTTATAAATGTCTTGTTAATATCTTTAAGGATTTTCTTCTTCTCAAAGAAGTCAAACATAGAATCTAAAACCACATTCTTAATTTCCAAGATTTTTGGAAAAATGAGAATTTAATTCATCAGGGCTATAGCTTTACCTAGTTTGAGATCAAATGCTACTTCTTTATATCTTCTTTATGAAAGGTTTTAAGAAGTGCTTTGAGATAATGCACTTGAGGATATGCACATAAGAGGAACAATCCGAGTAAGTACCAAGGGTATTATGAAAATACTCAAAAAAAAATTTGTACGATCTCTTCTTAGGTAATGGCGGATACTTTACTCAATTTATTCAAGTTTTTCTTGGCATTGATGGATATGTGAAAAAATTTTGTATTCTTATCACCCTCCTTTAACCATTGGATTTTAGGCCTTTGCCTTAGCAAAGAGTTATACAATTTAATAGATTTAAAGTATATACTCTGAATTGCTTTCTCTTTCATTAACAAGGAGGGATCATCAATTTTGGAAAGCTTATTCTTAGCTTTTGAAATGTCTTTTTGAGTGTTATTAAATTGACTCTTATTTAAGTCTTTAAGCTCATTTTTATCTATAATTAGCTTCCTGATGTAGAAGTAAGTATTGCCTTGGAATTTTAAGGATAGACCCCCACTCACATCTGAGAAGTTGTTAAATGAAAAAGGATCTTTCTAGGTTGGCTAATGACCAAGTTTTGAATGATTAAGGGACAATGGTTAAAAAAAAAGGTCCTTAAAGGAAGCTTTTCTTTCATGGAATGTCAATAGGTAATCTTCGTTCATTAAAGCCCCATGTTGTTTATTTCTTATAAGCCAATTAAAATTATGCATATTACTCTTAGTAAAGAGTTTCCTCAAACTTTAGGTCAATGACCATAATTTCATTAATACACACTTTGAGTTGACCATTTCCTTGAACAAGTATTTCCCTCAACTTTAGACATATGTACAGTGCTAGGAAAAAAACCAAGAATGATCCATGGATAGTTAATTGAAGGGTTTATGTATTTCAACCTATTCCATGAACAATTCCTCTGGAATGCAAAGTTGGAGTTGTATACAGATAAAAGATTATTATACTATATTTTTATGCCCATATTAAGTGTGTTTTGCTTATTATTTGAGACTTTTATGTTGTTTTTTTATTTTCCTTTTTGGATCAAAAAGACATAATTTGAGAGAAATTATTGCATAAAACGAAAGAATTAGAGTTTTTTGTATTCACTCGCTTGTTTGAAGATGTAGACAATTGGGTAACACACATGGCCATATAAAGGAACCATATATGAGACTATAAATGTGTAAAGCTTCAAAGGCATTATTTTTGCCCGTGTAAAGATACACGCCTATGTGAGTAAGATATACACCTGTGTGAGTAATATACACGATCGTGTCTATTATTCATGTAAACTCCTGTGAAAGTGTAAATTCATAATTTTGAAGGATTTTTAAAATACATGGTCACTTACACAATCTTTGGTTGATTGTTTATAATCTAGAAACCCTAGTTTTATAATATAAATGGAAATTATAATGAGAAGCTAGAAGAGAAGCGACTAGAGTCAAAAGATATAACCAAAGTTAAAGTTAGGGACACAATAATCAATAGTTAAATTGCATGATAAAGGATTATAATTTAAGAAATCTTAGGGAGATTCATTACCTAGTTATCTGATATTAAATTAATCTTTGTGTTAAGTTTATTTTGGATCATTATTGTGTTGAGTTTTATTTTAGTTCAATTTTAAATTAAATCGTATTCTTAATTAATGATTAGATAATAGAAAAGAGGTCATTACTAGTACTTATAATCCTTATAGGATTGACCCGTGCTTTTTAATGCTAACTATAACTATACTATGCACTTGCGGTTTAAATAATTAAAATTATATTCAATCAAGTTTTTGACACCATTATTAGGGAGTTGAATATTAGGAAAACCTTTCTTTTTATTAATCTATCTATTATTATTTATTTTATTTTATTTCCTTTTCCTTTTAATTTATTTACTTATTTTATTGGCTCTTTAGCTTTATTACCTTTATAAGTCTTAGAGTCAGTTTATCACCTAAGGGAATCGATCACATCTAGTCAACAAAGATGCAGAGATTAAGAGGATAGCTTATAGAAATCTCCATAGAAGTCTACTTAGAGAGCTCGAGTTAGACCAATCGAGAACTATGTTTGATTACACTAGATCAGACTTGATAGGAGCGGAGTCTAGCATTGTGAGACCAACTATTGATGCCAATACTTTTGAGATTAATCTGAGTATCATTTAAATGGTGCAGTAGTTTGTCCAATTTTATAGGTTATGAGATAAAGACCCCCAACCTACATATCACTAGCTTTCTAGAGATTTGTGATACTTCTAAGATCAATGGTTCTAATAATGATGCAATCAGGTTGAGGTTATTCCTATATTCAGTGAGGGAAAAGTGAAGCAATGGTTAAACTCTCTACCTAGGTCATCCCTTACGACTTGGGACCAAATGGTAGAGACATTCCTTCTGAAGTACTTCCCACTAGCCAAGACTGCCAAACTAAGAAACAATATCTCTACCTATGCCCAGGATAATTCAAAGACGTTATATGACATATGGAAGAGATTCAAGGATATGCTAAAGAAGTTCTTGCATCATAGTTTACCATTATAGATGCAAATACAAACCTTCTACAATGGGCACAACTAAACAAGGAGGCAGATGATAGAAGCAGTAGCTAGGGGTACTCTAAATATTAATAAAATACCAAAAGACGTTTAGGACTTTATTAAAGACATGACTATGAACAATTATTGGTGGCGTTTTTTTTGAGCAAGTCTTAGCAAGCCAACGGGAGTATTTGATGTTGATGTAGTTACAACATTGGCAAACTAGGTTGAAACATTGAGTAGGAAGATTGTTGGATTAACGACAAATCCTAAATTATTCCAAATTATGCAATGTGAGGCATGTGGGATAAGACATTCAAGTCAAGATGGTCAAGAATTATAGCCTGAGCATATGGATTATATGGGGAATGCTTTTAGACCCTAAAACAATCCATATGGAAATGCATACAATCTAGGATGGAGGAATCACCTAAATTTGTTTGGGGGAATCAAGGGCAGACAAGGAACAACCTTCAAATAGGATTTCGACAGCAGCCACCTTAAGAGAAAAAGTTGAGCTTGGAGGATATCATATCTAGAATGCTTCAACATTATTCAAAGGTAAGATTTCAATCCATAGAAACATCATTGAGGAATTACATAACTTGGAAATGCAAATCCATTAATTGCTAAATTAATCATTGAAAGATCACAAAGGAGCTTGCCTAGTACCAGAAAGATAAATCCTAAAGAACGTGTGATGGTAGTTACCTTTAAAAGTGGAAAAGAGCTATGAAAGGAAAACAACGAAACCCAAGATGAGAAGGAGAATAATAGTAGGAGACAAGAGAAAGGTGAAGGTGAAGGGTGCCTTTAAGAAGTTAAGAAATTTCAACCTACCATCCCTTATCCTACCAAAGTAATGAAAGATCAAATGGATGAGCAGTTTAGTAAGTTCTTTAAACTGTTTAAATATCTCCACATTAACTGACTCCTCATTGAGACCTTTGCGTAGATGTTGAAGTATTCAGAATTCTTTAAGAATTTAATAGCAAATAAGAGGAAGATGGAGGAGTTAGCAACAATGACACTGAGTTGAAGGTGCTTAGTGATACTTTAAAACAAACTACCATAGAAGCTTAATGAAACAAAGAGTTTTACTATTTTTTATCAAATAGGTAGCTTAAAAATAAAAAAGGCTTTAACCAACCTAGGGCCAACATTAACATGATGCCTCAAATCAATAAAGCATCCTAAACGTTTTATAAAAGATATACTTGCTAAGGTTAGTAATTTAATCATCCTAGTTGATTTTGTGATTCTTAATATAGAGGAAGATATAGGAGTATCTCTTGTTCTAGGTTGACCCTTCTTATCCACTGCTAGATTAATTATTGATATAAGTGAGGGAAAGCTAGTGCTTAAGGTTGGGGATGAAGTGGTCATATTCTAATGAGTCAATTGATTTATTTAACGATTCAATTTCAAAATTTTTATAAGATTCTTCTTTTAAAAGTCTGTCGAAGCTGTTTCCAGTCTCAGGAAAAAAAGGATGAAAAACATGCCATAAGGAAAAAGTAGGTAGCCTATTGAGACGTTAAGGACCTTATGGTAAGAAATAACAAATTGAATCTCTATAAGTCACCTTAGAGCATAATAGGTACATCGATCTAAAGATATTAAATAAGTACTAATTGGGAGAGGATTAGGAAAGTTTTATTTGAATTGATTATGTTAATTTGTTTATTTTTGAGCTTTAGTGTCGGCTTTTAATTCTTTTTAGTGCGTTTTATGTCAAGTTATAAAACATCTTCATTTGTTTCTATTTAATATTTGTATTTCAGGTAAGTGTTGTTAATTCTTGTGAATTTTAATGAAATTCTTTTAAGTTTTAAGGAATTTTTAGGTATACATGATCATACACACGCTTGTAAACATGCCCGTGTATATCTAAATTTGATTTCATTGTGTTTTGAAAAGTTATAATGACCTACACGGTGATTAGATATGACCGTGTATGTTTTTGAAGTTGTTAAAAAATTTCCCATATGTTTACAATGAGTTAAGTAACCTAGAACGTGTCATAACACATGCCTGTGTCAAAAGTCGCACATACACAGTGACTTGCGTAGTCACACACACAACCGTGTATGTGACTGTGTAAGTTCAAGAAAAGTTACACGCTCATGTATGGAGTCGCATTTTTATAGTGACTTACATGATCAATGACATAACCGTGCAATTCTACAACAAATCTTTAAAACTCTTATTTTCCTTCTTTTGTCCCACTTTTCTGTCCCTCTTCTGCCATCCATCTACTATGCCTCTCTATTCTAAACCTTACCCAATGTTTTTTTGTGAGATTTAGCAACATCCAAGTAAGTTTTTCCTTACTTTTACATTATTTAAACTTGTAGTTTGTTTTTTTTGGTCAATTTAGGGTTTGCATATATAATTTTATATTTATCTTATTTATTGGTTAATTGCATCTTTAATTTTGTTATTAATTTTTCTTTAGTTTAATTTTCTAATTAGTTTGTTAATTACATTATTTCACGTACCTGTCGAAGCGACATAAGATGCTACTCTTCAATGATGAGGGCCACAAGGAACAATTTCAATAACTTAAGGATAAAAGATTTAGGACTGGCAGATGCATTAACTGGGAGGCATTAAAACATATTAACTTAGCCTAACAAGTTCAGGATTTGATCAACATTGGAGCATGGTCTCAATTCTTCGCGATTGTGAAGCCCACTTACTGGAAGCTCACGCTCGAGATGCTTTTCACATTCTTTGTGGAAAAAAGCCACTACAAGTGTGAAAAAATGAGTACGATCTAGTTTAGGATTCTGTGGGAGATGAGCAGGATGAGCGACATAAACTTCGTTATAAAGATGGGCCTATACGATTGACACTTCATGGACATACAGGAGTACAGGACCTGAATGGATTTCCTGTAAAGGATGTTCACTTGACACTTTTGGTGTAACATCAACGATGGGTTAGACTATGACACAAGTAAGTTTAAGGCCTCCACTCCTTGACATCCTGCACTCCAATACATTTACGACCTCCTGAGTCATACACTGAGTAGCCAAGGAGATAGTTTCAGAGTCATCAGCAACCAACACATTTTCTACTTCTAGAGTATAAGTGAGAGGATGTCGATACATTTGGTGCATACCTTAGCTCAAATTTTCTAATGACAAAGCGAGGAGAAGAAGATATGGATGATATGCATTTAGCCCTATATGATGCGACTAGTGAAGAGGATGGGAATTTTCGGGAGGTTACCATTGATGAGGTTACTCAGTATCACGACTGTCTTCAAATTGGATGTTATACGTAATATGCATATGGTACATAAAAGAAGAGGATCAATAGGAGATGTTTATCAACTAATCGAGGTCTTAGACAAGTAGGAAGCCTCTAAAGCAGATGGGTATTACCCCAATATAATGGTGTATCTACTAAGATAGCAGTCACCACCATCACAGATGGGAGGAGCAACTTAGTAGGAGAATTTAGACTTGTCACTTAGTGCAGGATCACCCAAGACGCTAACACCATTTAGATACCAAGACCAGCTAAAGATTGCTCAACTAGGAAATGCATGGGGCAAATATTAGGAGTCCAGCGCATAATTATGGTAAACCAACTAGAGCTATTAAAGCGAATGACAAGATGAGAGGCCTATAATAGATGGATGAAGGAGGTCATATTGCAGATGGAAGGACATCTCAGGATGTCCATACTATCCCCATTATCTAAAGTGGTGGCATCATCCTCAACTTCATAGCCAAACAATGTTTAAAGACCGGAGGATCCTCTAATGACCAACGTACTAGACTCACCAACAAATTGACAATTTTAGTGGCAATTTGAATGTTCTATTAAGGTTTTGTTTTTCTTTTCTTTCTTTCATTATTTGTCTATTTTTCTTATTTTCATTTTTTCTTATTTTTTTTTATTTTATCATTTATTATTGTAATTTTAGTATTATTTTAATTTTATTGTTATTGTCTCTCATCTGTTTTATCCCATTTTGTTTCTATTTTGTAAGGATGACTATACATAATATTGGATGGACTCTTCACTGAATTCAAATTATGTAAATTTTGTTATTTTGGGAAGTACCAAAATATACCTTTCTAACATTTGGTGTTTACTTTTTGTTTCAATTTTTCATGCTTTTATGCTGTACATCGGGGATAATATATAATTTTAAGTTTGGGAAAGGGGTTAATGAAGAAAATTTTCAAAATTTTTAAGCTTATTATAATATTTATTGTTCATTCTTATTAATTGACGTCCCGATTTAGTTAAAATATACCAAAAAAACTTTAGGTTATAATTGATTATTGAATTAAATTAGTATGCAAAAGGATGAAAAGTTATAATAGACTTGCTTTTATAATCCATAGTTTTAGTAATCATTAAGATGGTTAATTTGAATAAAAATTGTATCTTATTTGCACACATGAAACCTATTTGTAAGCTTTTGAGCCTAATAACTAACACATCATTTTTATGCTCTTTTATCTGTTGATATGTGTTATCATACATGGTTGGTTAATTTTAAAACTTGCTTTTATTATTCATTTCGAGTCCACATTTTTAAACTAAGGGCATTAAAATAATGCAAATATTTAGATTCAACCTTTTTTTGTCTATTTTCTTTAACTTTTACCCAACCTATTTTTATCCTTAGGAGTAACCACTTTTGAGATTTAGCCTTTTTCTTGATTGATTATAACCATATTGATAGCCTTTACACTGTTTTTTTAAAAAAACTTTTATTATTTTTAAACCTTGAAGGACTTTGCCTTTACTTGATTGCTTGGAACTTAGGTTATAATGAGAATGTTAAAGAAAAGGTCTGATATTTCTATGATTTTTGGAAGTTAGTGATTGTAAAATTTGTTTCTTCTCGAGTGCTTTAGTTGTTTAATTTTATGCTCTGTCTAAAGTTGCTTGAAAAAGTTCAAAAACTGGAAATTATGTATTGTAAGCATATTAAAAAAGAGAGATGAAAAGATATGATATTAGTTAGAGAGTGAGAAGAATTAATATTGTATCAATAATTTTATTGTTTGAAGGACCTGTGCTGTGAAGAACCAAGTTCTATTTAATATTGTTTATGTGAATTTCCTTTAATTTCATTACATTTTTTATTTATCCCTACCATACCTTTACCTAAGCCGCATTACATCCTATTTAAAAGACTTTTTGATTTTTGTTTCTAGTTTACTTATAAGTGGTAGAGATGTGAGGTATGGTTTTCTTCTGGCAATGGTTGCCGCTAGATTAAAAAAACTGTAAGTAGCCTTGTCTCCTATTCTAGTGAGGTATGGTTTCATGCCTTGCTTCACTGTGTATTTTTTGACCAATATTTATAAAACGGGCACCGGCCCCCAATAGGATCATGCTGGTTAAAAAAAAAGTGGTGGAGATGTGATTTTATTGCAAGCCTATTGTTAAAAAGCCTTTTATGTAATGATTTGAGAGTTTGTTATCTTTTCCACCCGAAACAATTTGAGTGCAATGAGTGAATCCTTTATGAGGGTATGGAATTTGTGCTTTTGATTTCAAAAAGATTATCAATATAGTTGCTAATGATATTGACTTATGAAAGTTAGTTTTAGGATAACTTAAATCTAATTGTATGTTAATTTGACTAATATGATATGATGATTTAGGGTATGGATGGACAAGTTAAGGTTAATAAAGGATGGATGTTTTTAAGATTAATGATTTGGATTATGATTTACTTGAGGACAAGAGAAAGCTTAAGTATGGTTATGTTTGATAAAAGATTATTATATTATGTTTTTATGCCCATATTAACTATGTATTGCTTGTTATTTAAGATTTTTACATTATTTTTATATTTATTTTGCTTCAAGTATATTTTCAAGTCTCAATCATCTTTGTCGAATATTAGCACAGAAGAATAAATTTCTTTCACATCTAACTTAGGTTACAACCTTAGTTTATATATACAATTGTCTAACCTAAATATAGTAACAAACTCCCTAAAGTATAGGGAAATCTATATCTTATTCTATTCCCCAAAAATTAGGGATTTATATGATCTATATAATTATACAATCTTTCCAAATAATACTACATAATCCGACACTCCCCCTTAAGTTGGTGAGTGGATATCTTCCATCGTAGGCTTGCCAATAATATCTTGAAACACTGTGCTTGTCAATCCCTTTGTAAGAACGTTTGCCAACTGATCCTTGGTTAACACAAATGGAGTGCATGTTAAGCCACTGTCTAGTTTTTCCTTGATAAAGTGCCTATCAACTCCAATATGCTTTGCTCGATCATGTTGAACAGGGTTATGTGCAATGTTGATGGCTAATTTGTTATCACAGTACATCCTCATAGGTCCTTCCTATTTTATTCTTCAGCCATTTAAGATTATCTTCAGCCAAACTAACTCACATATTCCCAATGCCATATATCTGAATTCTAACTCTGTGCTTGATCTTGCCACTACATTTTGCTTCTTACTTCTCTATGTTACAAGATTACCACTTAGGAGTTTACAGTAACTAGATTTTGATCTCCTATCGATCAAAGACCCTGCATAATTTGCATCGATATAAGCCTCTAATGCCATACCTGTGACTGTTTGTCGCTTAAATAGAATTCCTCTTCCCGGGTTGCCTTTCAAGTATTATAGTATCCTATTTACTGTCTTGAGAGGTGATTATTTGGGATTATGCATGAATTGACTAACCGTGCTCACTGAAAATGCTATATCTGGTCTTTTGTGTGTCAGATATTTCAACTTCCTAACAAGCTTTTGATATGATCCTTTATCTACCATGGGATCTTCTGGAGCATCACATAATCCATGATTGAATTTAATTGGTGTCTCCACTGGTTTACAACCTAACTTTTCTGTTTCTTTCAACAAGTCAAAGACATACTTTTATTGAGACATGAAAATCCCTTTCTTTGAGTGAGCTACTTCAATGCCTAGGAAGTACTTTAACTTTCCTAGCTCTTTGATATAAAATTCCTTCAAGAGACATTGCTTTAGATTTTTCATCTCTTCTACATCATTATCTATCATGATGATATCATCTACATAAACTAACAATGTTGTGACTCTCCTAGAATTTGAGTGTCTAACGAATAAAGTGTGGTCTCCTTGACTCTACTTATATCCCAATGAAATAATCACCTTAGCAAACCTCCCAAACCAAGCTTATGGTGATTGTTTCAGCCTATAAAGGGCTTTCTTCAACTTGCACACCATTCCCTCTTTAGATTCAAATCCAGGAGGAACTTCCATGTAAATTTCCTTTTCCAGATCACCATGGAGGAATGCATTCTTAACATCAAATCGTGGCAGATTCCACTCGAAATTAGCAACTAATGACAACAATATCCATACCATGTTCATCTTAGCAATAGGGGCAAATATCTCTAAACAATCGATGCCATAGGTTTGAGTGTACCTTTGGCCACCAATCTTGCCTTATATCTTTCCACCAAGCCAGTAGCCTTGTATTTTATGGTGAAAAACCACCTACACCTGACTAGTTTCTTCCTTCTTATAAATTCCACTAACTCCCATGTCTTGTTCCTCTCAAGGGCCTCCATTTCGGTCTTCATATCATCCTCCCATTTTCTGTCTCCTAATTCCTCTATTAGATTTCTCAGTGTGGGAATTGTATGGAGATTGGTTAGGAAAATTCTATGTTTTTGGGACAGATTCTGATAAAGCATGGAAAAAGACAGTGGATGTTTTGTGCAGGTTCTTGTTCCTTTCCTAAGAGCAATTGATAGGTCTTCAGTACTTGTTTTTTCTAGTTCGTCTGTTCGTTCAAAAGGCTCACCACCTAGTGTGACATTGTCAGTTGGTTTGAGAGTGATTTTTGGAATTTGGGCAACACGAATGGGAGACTGGACTTGCGCTGGTCGAGAGACTGGTATCTTCCTGAAAAAATAAACTTGCAGTGGCTGCATCTTATCTTGATTTCCCTTATCTTTCATCATTTAAACAGATGTGACTGACTCAATTGAGGGAGAAGTGGATTCAAGAACGGTTATGGGTATAGGCTGAGCAAAACTAGGATCAAGAAGAAACATATCCTTTGCTTTATCTTCACTCAAGGTCTCCCTTGAAGATAAGTGTGTTGAAAAAAAGGTTCGTTTTCAACAAAAGTAACATCAGCTGAGACAAAATTTGTTAGAAGGTGGATGAAAGCATTTATAACCCTTTTATGTGAAGGAATATCCAACAAAAATGCATTAAAGAGCACGTGTATCTAATTTTCTCTTGTTGTGAGAATGAACATCAACAAACATAACACATCCAAAGATTTGAGGTATACAACTGTTTGAAACAGAAAAATTTGGGAAAATTTTTTTGAGAATATTAATTGGATTTTTGAACCCAAGGACACGTGTTGGAAGTTAGTTAATAAGATGGGCAGCAGTTAATACGACTTCACCCCAGTATTGTTTGGGAACATTTTTGTGAAACATCAATGCTTTAGTGATCTCTAGGAAATGTCCATTTTTTTGCTTAGCTACATCATTTTGTTATAGGGTGGTAACACATAAGGACTTATGAATAATTCCTATTTTCTGAAGAAAAAAAATGGAGAAAGGGTTTGATTGAAATATTCCTTGGCATTGTCTGATCGAAATCTCTAAATTTTTAGATCAAACTGAATATTAATCATGTTGTAGAAATTAGGAAAAACAGTACTAAGATCACATTTATTTTTCAAGAGGTAAAGTCGTGTGACTCAGGTACAATCATCAATAAATGAAACAAACCACCTAGCACCCAAAACATTTGGGATGGTAGAAGGTCCCCAAATATCACTATCAATGAGAGAAAAAGGAATAAAGGTTTTTTGATTGCTTATTAGAAAGGAAGCACGTTTGTGCTTGGTGAGTTCACAATCATCGCAATGAAAAATTTCAAACTCAAGACCTTTAAATAAAGAAGGAAACATCAATTTGAGAATTCTAAAAGATGGGTCACATAAATGACGATGATGAAGCCAAATTTTATCTTAGTTTGACATAAAAGATTTGGACAAGAAGAATATAGATACGAGTTTTCCAACTTTTGATATACTGTATTGTTTTTCCAAGAAATAGAGACCATCCCTCTGACTAGCACATCCAATCATCTTCTTCGTGCCTAGCTCCTGAATGACAGAATGTGAAGGAAAAAAGGTTATAATGCAATTTGAATCTGTGGTTAATTTTTAAATAGAAATAAGGCTTACAAATAGCTTTGGAATATGGAGAACATTTCTTAGTGTAAGGTCCTTGTTTATATATATATCCCCTTGGCTAGCTACGGTGGTGATGGATCCATCAGCTATTGTGATCTTTTTATGGCTACAGCTGGGGTTATAAGAGATACAATGTTTGGAGGAACAAGTCATATGGTCAGTTACTCTGGAATCAATCACCCACATAGGAGGAGAATTTCTTTATGAGACATTAGTATTAAAGGAAGAAGAAATACCTAAAAATGCCAATGAACAAGTACCTGTTGAGGTTGGTTTCTCAAAAGACTCCACAAAGTTTTTTAGTTTTCCCAATTTCTTCTATGCTAAACTCAAGGACAGATTTTTTGGAATTTTCTTCATTAATTGACGAAGTGTTCACCATATGTGCCTGACTTCGGTCATTCTCACTTCAATTAGGCTTGCCTTGAAGTTTCCAACATTTCTCTCTAGTGTGCCGATGCTTCTTACAGTATGTGCAGAATAGGGATTCTCGGTTAAAATATTTTGGATGAGTCCCCTCTAGTAACTAATATAGGATTGTTTGCCCCTTTCAATTATATGGTCTTGGTAATGAGTGTAGAACCATCTCCTCCTTGAGGTTCAAACATAACATTTTGACATCCCTCTTCCATGCTTATATTAGAGATCATCTCATTTAGAGACGATAGGTCTAGCTTTCTTAAAATTTGCACCCTTACAGGATCAAATTCCACTTTTTATCATGCCAAAAAATCATAAATAGATTCTTTTCCACAAAACACTTCATAATTGCTACATCTTCACTACAGCGCATTTGGATGCATTGATAATGATCCATCTCTTGCCACAAGCTTTGTAAGAGACTTGAATATTTAGTAGTAGTCCAAGACTCCTGTTTAGTTGTTGAAACTTTCATCTTAATCTCGTAGATCTGTGCAGCATCATTAACCTTGGAATATGTCTGCCTAATAGCTTTTTAAATTTCCTTAGCAGTTTCGAGGAACATACATGTGTCACTAATCTTTGGCAGCATCGAGTTCCATAACTATGACATTACCATGGAGTCTTGTTCATCCCATGCCATAAATTTGGGATCGTCCTGTGAAGGAACTGTGCCTATTAAATGGCTTAATTTACCTCTTCCTTTTAGGAATGTGTGGACTAATTGTGACCACTTCAAATAATTCTTCCCATTCAATCCGTATATAGCTTGAATATTCTGCAAATCTCTAGTTATAGCAGCAGTAGTATTCTCGAATGCAGGGCTGGTGATTTTGACATGATTGATTGAGTAAGACTAAGGATAAGAACAGGAAAAGGAACAAGGAAATATGGAAGAGAAGGCTAGGACGATGAGAAGAACAGTGGAGATGGATCTCAGTTGGTATGACTAGAACAAAAATCAGAGTTTTAGTAGGAAAGAGCCAACAGCTCTCATACCATGTCGAATATTAACATAGAAGAATAAATTTCTTTCATATGTAACTTAGGTTACAACCTTAGTTTATATATACAATTGTCTAACCTAAATATAGCAACAAACTCCCTAAAGTATAGGTAAATCTGTATCTTATTCTAATCCCCAGAAATCAAGGATTTATATGATCTCTATAACTATATAATCTTTTCAAATAATACTACATAATCCGACAAGATTTATAGATCAAAAGGAGAAGAATTTATAGGAAATCATGAAATAAAATAAAAGAATTGGAGTTGTTTTGGATTCACACGCTCGTGTGAAGATGTACACCCCTGTGTGAGTAACATACACTATTGTGTAGAGGGACCATATAAGATATTGTAAATGTGTAAAGCTTTAAAGATGCTATTTTTTCCCATGTAAAGATACACACTCGTGAGAGTACCATACATAGTTGTATCCATTGCCCATGTAAGCTTTTATAAATGTGTAAAATCATAATTTTGAAGGTTTTTTTAGATACATATCATGTGGCTGACCATCTATAATCCAAAAATCTAGTTTCGTAATATAAAAGGCAATTATGATGAGAAGATAGAAGTGAAGCAATTATAGTCAAAAGCTTCAGCCAAAGTTAGAGTTAGAGACACAATTCTAAAGCTGAGATGAGAAAAACATGAAGATACTAAAAAAGATATGATAGAAAGCAACCTTTCACCAATGATTTAAGGGATTTCATTAGAGAGAATAGGGATATACACATCTATGGATTCTTTTCTTTTTAATGCTTCTTCTGAAATCTTGAATTTTATCTTGTTTTCTTTGTTTAGGAACTAAGTTGTTTAGTACCTAGGTAGGATGAGCCCTAAGTTGAGATGCATAATATGATTTAATTCTTCATTTAATGCAATTTAATTGAATGATTCATTAATATTCAATTTTGTGTTTATATTCTTGAATTAATATGTCTGGGATATCAGTTAAATATATGATTTCATGTGATTGAGATTGAGAAATCCTCTTGTATGAATAGATTTGACATAATTGGAAGGAGTTGCATGTAAACCTAGAGATAGGTCAACATGAATGCTCTAGATTAGTGTCAAACCTAATAGAGAAATTCATGAATTGTAGTAGTGCAATCTTAGAGATTTTAGTTAATCAACCAAGGATTAATTGTTAATAGTCTAGAGAAAGATGTTAAAATAAGATAGGAGTTCCTATGATCCATTGATTGATAATTGTATTACATGATAAAGGGTTAACACTTAAGATATCTTATGAGGATTCATTACTTAGGCACTAGTGATGAGTCTATTGGGACCATATATTAAGAAACAAGAATAAAAGGAGATGTATCTGAAGAAGGCTAGGAAGCAAAGAGAGGAATGAGAGGAAGGGGAGTGGTGGATTTAGAAGGGTGGGAAGAAATAGAAGAATGGTGGGAAGTAAAGGGGCCATTAGTAAAAGAAGGAAAGATGGATAGGTTAAAAAGTTTAATATGGTTTGGACCTAACAGGGAGGCAGATGACGTAGTACTAAAAGGATCAAAGAACTAAAAAGGAAGCAAAAACTTTTTAAAAATCATTCTAAAAATGATAACTATACTAAAAGAGATGAAAAAAGACAACAATATCACTGGTCAAACAAAGAAAAAGGATAAATAAATTGATAAAGATGAAGAGAGTTTAGAGAGGACCCAATCGTAGACATGAGAAGTGAAGGAGAAATAAAGGCAAGAGGGAAGACTAAAGCAAGAGAAAACACCAAACAAAAAGGAGAAAAAAGAAAACATATAGTGGAATATGACCAAAGGAAAAAGAAAGGTAAGGAACTTGAATTTCTATAACAAGAGAATTGATTTAGAGTACTATGATGGAAAATCAATTAGAGGAGAGTTGAAACGATAGATAAAAGAAAAAGTATCATACTCCTATTTTGTTAGCATATTTATATAATAGGATAGTTCCATATAATAATTGCGTTAGCTTCGTTATTTTAAGTTTTAAATCACTTACAAAATTTATTAGAATAATAGTTAGTTTTTGAGATTGAAAATGAACACATGAATACAAATATTTAAACTAGTATAAGTTTATATTAATTAAAAGATAATTTCTAAAATTAGAATTTTTATCTTATTTCTAAATTATAACGCTATTAAATTATTATATTTGAATTTTATAAAGTTATATAAGGAATTAAAGTATTTAATTCTATGCAAGAAAGTCAATGATAAATTAAAAATGATAGTCTAAAATTATTAAACACAATCTGAATAAAATAAATATACTTCATCAAATTTTCTACATCATATCATATCTTATAAACCTTTTTATTCATTAATTTTGATAAGAGTAAACTTATGGTTGATAATTATACTTTCAATAATACTTTAATATTGTAAAAGATGAAACATATATAGATAACTTTGAAGTATTAAAAATTTCTTTAGATTATATAAAGATGATGACAAAATTATTTTTTTTAAATCAAAAGATAATAAATACTGTACTGAAATTATAGTAATTAAGCAATAAAATTAATTAAACTTAAAATCAAATAATGAGAATTTGGTGAGTTAATATATATATATATATAATGTATGAATGTATGTATATTTATCATTCAATGTTGCTTATAGTCTTAACTATAAAAAGAAAGCTAATGAAAAAAGGTGAATGAAATGGCTTTGTATACCTTTACTTGAAAAATTGGTTCGAGTTTGATTAGGTGAGTTCAGTGGTGGGTTGACTTGACGGTCGTTCCCACTCTTAGGGCTTGGCGTCGGACTGATATGTTGCCGAATCTGACCTAGCCTGAGTAAAGTGGGTATGAATAAGATAGCAGTTAATAATCCAAATAATATTTCATTATTTAATCAACATTAATGGCATGATATATTTTATAAAAGTCTTCTAGACACTAAACTTATACCAAAATTGCTCCAACACATTTGCACGACAATCTTGCTTAAGTTTGTTTAAGGAAGATTAAGCCTTCCCTACAGGATCATCGAATAACAAAACTTGTTTTTGAACGCCTCAAAACCTTTGCAATGACTTTCACACTTAAGTAAGCAAACTACGAAAGCAATAAGTAATCAAAGGCAACAATAAACACACAAGAAATATGACAAAAGCCTACCTTTACTACTTCCCTTAATATATACAATACTCTCTCTTAATTTTTTCTCTTTATGTTGAGGAGCAAGGCTCAAATGAGCTATATATAGGGTCCATTAAGAACTTAGCATCACATAAGGTCCAAAACTCTACCAAAATTCACACTATGCTTGATTTAACCTGCTAAGTTTACCTTGAAGCTCTTGCAAATCTTCCTCATGTAAGTGTAAGTCGACTTGTACCATGTGTAAGTCGACTTATGCTTGCTCGGTACTGATAAGTCGCCTTGTTCACC
>JANVCQ010000007.1:1107020-1132722 GCA_025531925.1 Erythroxylum plowmanianum
TTGGACGTGAAATAAGGAAAGAAACAGGAATGCAAGCAAATGATGCAATTTCATTTGTTATTCAAAATCCTGCTTAAACCAATAAACTCATGATCTTGTCCAACAACGTTAAGTTGGTAGTCCGGGTGACTAAATCCTCTGCTTACTATTTCTAAAACCATGATCACAAAAATAAATACATCTAATTTTGCATAATAGATGCATCAATTGCACATTCTGGTAAGATCAAATAAGAAAACTTTAGGTGGATATAGTTCCTTTTAGAAATTGAAGTAATAAATTAATTACCGAAAAAGGATTCAAAATTACAAATGTTAAAATTTAGGCTTATAAATTTGTATTAGGGAGCAGCAACATAATGCCTTTTATCCAAGTAACTACATGTAAGATGTGAAGTTACAATCCACTTCTGTGAGTGTAACAAGGATCATTTCGATTTATGGCATCATTCTCGAGTTCTCTAGTCCATTGCTTGCTAACATATAGTTAGATGTTCTAGTTTCTTAAGTGAAAGGCCAAGGGACTCTTTAATTCTTGAGATTGTTGAGCAACAAAATGAGTCAATATCTATCTACTTTTTCCTTAAAATTCTTAGGTTATGTTCTCTCCGGATAGCATACACATATGAAGCAAAAGGTTATTTTGAATAATGTGTAGTCTTTTGGTGAGAGATAGGTAACGTGACGGAAGTAGCTCATTGAATTATTTTTTTTCTTCCTTCTTCTAAATGACTTTTTTGAGAAGCAGCATTGGAAAAATAGGTGATCCATAGTTTCTTTCTTATTGTTTCAAAGGACACACAAAGAACTGATGAGTTGAACTCGTTTGATTTTTTCAAGTACATTTAGCCTATTTTTAAAGATAGCTAGGTACGGAAAGCTACCTTTGGAGGGTTTCTTTTTGAATCAAACTAGATTGAACCAATGAACTTTCTAAGGTGGAGGCTTGTATAAGAGATAAAAGGATTTGTTAGTGAAGATTCCAAATGAATGCTTCTACCATATCACCCTATCTTCAATATGTTGAGATGGAATATACTTAGGAAGAGCTTCAAAAATGGTTTTTATCAAGAAAGTAAATTTGAAAATATATTAAGAATAATTAAATTGAGTTACAAAGGTTCACCCTTTGAAAAGTACTTCATTAACACCCTATACTACCCTCCACACACTACATTTCAGCTTCTAAATTACTAAGAGAATGAAGTTACATTAAGCTGGAAAACAAAATTTCTAGATTCTCCATGAAATGGCTAGCGTTATGTTGCATTTCCATGCAAATTAGTTGATGATAAATTGTTCCCTTATGCTTGCAACTATTGAAGCTAACAATGTGGTTAATTTCTTCATCTTACCTGTAGATCTCCTGGAGTTTCTTTCTTTCCAAATCTCCCGAAAACAGTTAGTCATTGTCACCAAATAGGCTTTCTTATCCTCCTTAGGTCTTAGATTCTTCTGCATCCATTGGCTCATGTTGACTAGTCTGAAAAAGTTGTTATTATATTAGCATAGCTCAGTGATCCTCTTTATTATTTTCTTAGAAATGCTACATTGGAAGAATAAATGGGCTTTAGTTTCAACCTCTAAATTACATAACACTAAAGTTTTGGGAAAGGATAAATAATTCAGTCTATCCATTATGCTAAGCTTGTTCAACATTGCTAACCATAACAAAAAGATGGCACTTGGCTTAAGACTGCTATTCCAAACCAATATGCTCCATTCTACCTCAGAACCAATCCCATAGATAAGCTCATTCGTTTTCTTGTTTGCTAAGTTAGCCACGAGTATATTATGTCAATGATATATGTCCCCGTTTTCAGGATTTAAAAGAAGAATAGTTAATCTATTCCTTAGTAGTAGTTTTATTTTCCCTAAGCATGTTTACTTTGGTTTTTTTAGGAAAGCTGACCTTACATGTTGATTATGTAGGACAAAATCTTAAGTAGTCTAATTATCAAACCATAAAGAAGATTTATCTCCATTCCCTACTTTACAGGTTACATTTGGTTCCACTAAGACCCTTAAGTTTAAAATCTGATTAAAGAACTAGGAGGAATTGGGTTTAGGGACCAAAAACCAGAGGTTGTTTCCTTTAAGAATGTAGCTATGAGGCCACTTGACCCGTAATGATTCTTTATCTATTAGGATTCTCCATATCCTTTTTAGCATTATAATTTTGTTGCTACTGTTTATAGCCTCCAATCCTACTCCACCCTCTCCTTTTGGTTTGCATATGTTTTTCCAACTTACTTTTGCAACTCCTCCACATCCTCTCACTTTCCCCTATAAGAATTGCTTCATCATCCTTTTCCACAGTATTAGCGAGAAATCTTGATAAGAAAATATGGGAGCACCATTTTATATGCATTAAGGAGATAACAAATTTTAGAAGTTATAACTTATCTCTGTAGGTTAAAGCTCTGTTCTCTATGAACCGAGTCTTTTCTAAATTTTCTCAATCAATGGAAAGCAATCACTATATCTAAGTCTTATCGTGGAGATTCGAAGTCCCAAATATAAGAGATGGGGGTTGTGCTTGGACATTGTTATGTGAGCAATATTATATGAAAGATGTGATGCACTCTTTGGTAGAATAAAAAGGCTCTTCAGGAGGTTAATTCCAAGGCCAGATAGCTCTTTGAACCTTTTAAGAGTATTCATTTTTAAGGATATTCAAGTGTGCTTTACTTAGCAAAATGAGGTCATCTGCAAAACATAAGTTTGTCAAAGAAACTAATAGATGCATAATTGACTATATTTTCACTCCCATATTTAATGTATTTTGCTTGATATTTTTTAGTTTAATCGTATATTTGTTACTTAATTCACTCCAAGTGTAGTCATAGGTTATAATTGCCTTCATAGACCAAAAGGAGAAGAATTCAAAAAAATGTAGCATAAAACAAAGATTTGAAGTAAATAAGGGATACACAGCAATGTTTATTGCTGTGTAATTCTCTCAGCCCATGTAGAATCAGAATTCTAAAGATCTTGAGTTATATACAATCTAGTACATGGCTATGTATCAGATCTTGTATCTCCCAAAAAACCTAAAATTTACTATAAAAAGGCTTAAGTAGAGACAGGTTAGGGAAGTAGACTTTTAGAGATAGTTCTAGAGGTAGAGAATGTCCATAAGCGACGATATTGATCCAAGAACATAGAGAACGTGAAGAAATCATCAAAAAATCAAATAGAATACAACATCAATCCTCTATCTTCTAAGAACATTTGATAGAAGAAAAAGGGAGAATCAAAATTATAAAAACTTTGTTTTCTATTTGTTTTTTTTTTCCAATTTATGTTTGATTTATTGTGATTTAATTATGTGTTTAGTATATGTTCTAATAGATCTAGAATATTAGTTCATAATGATTTCATAGCATAGAGATTGAGAAATCTTGTGTACGAATAGATCTACGATAATTAAAATGAGTTGATCACAAACCTAGAGATAGGTCGACATAAATCCTCTAGATTAAGATCAAACCTAATAGCAGAATTGACAAATCGGTAAAGTAATCCAATAAACTCTACCTTGAGTAATTTGATTAATAAACATAGGATTAGTTGTTAGTAGACTCGAGAAAGTTATCAGCATACGATAGAATTTCCATGGTCCAATAGTCAATAAAACAATTAAATAATAAAAGGTTAATTTTCTAAAATTTTTAGGGGAATTCATTAGCTAAACACTAATTCTTGATATTGATTGTTTTCTAAGTGATTTCTCTCATTTATATGTTCAATATTGTTGCCTGTTTTATTTTAATTGTTAAGTTTTATTTTTTACTTAAAAACCAATATCCAGTCTGTATGTTAGATAATAAGAGAAAGGTAACTAGTAGTAATCACTGTCCTCATGGGATCGACCAGTATTTGTCATACTAGCTATAGCTACGCTATGCTCTTGCAGTAATTCAACATTGACCTTATGCTCTTGCAGGAATTCAACAATGACCTTAAGTATAGAAAAGACCAATCAAATTGTTGGCACTATTGGCATGGACATTCATATTAGGAAAACTTCTATCTTATTACTTTATCCATTTTTATCTTATTATGTTTTATTTTATTTTTATGTTATTTAAGTTTTTATATTTATTTTATTTTTCTTTATTAAATTTTTGTATTGTATTGTATTTTTGGCTTATTCATTTATTTTTCTTTTTAACTATAAGTTTGTGACTTATTGTTAGGATATTGGAATTTAACGTTATAGTCACAACTCACTTATAGTTTTGTGACTTATTGTTAGGATATTGGAATGTAACGTTATAGTCACAACTCACAATGGAAAGATAAAGTAATCACTACTCTTCTAAGAGCTATAATAGGTCGTCCCAATTTGTAACATAACCATATAAGAAAGAGCCATTTCCTTACATGCCTTCAAAAACTCAATCAATGTCTAAACCATGTTGTGACATTTATGGGAGCATTTCATACAATCATGAATGTCAAACGTTGATGTATATATGGGAACAACCGAGCATGTACAATTAACCTCAAGGTGCATCATATAATAATATGTGTAATTCAGAGTGGAGCAAACCTTACGCATATGAATGGAATGAATATGCTCCAACTGAATATGTATAATAGGAGCAGCGATGTGAAAACATTATAGATAAGCTAACAGAATACCTTGCCAAGCGTATAACTAGTTGAGATGAAGTCGAAGACAAATTTTCTTCACCTGTATATATTGAGCATAATGTTGCATACTATATGAGCTTACTAATGTTTCATTGTGAAGAAGAGATGACAGTCCACTTCATGAATAAAAATACATTTCAAGAAGTCAAGGTAGTACATGTTATTCTAAAAGATATGGTAGTCGATTTTACTCAAGAATCAAACATGAGACATAGGGAAATAAAGGCTCATATGCAAAAAATGGTGAATCAGGTTGACCAGCTAGTAGAGATATTAATTAATGAACTGTAAGGGAATTTGCCTAATACTATCGAAACAAATCCTATAGAAGGCACAACGGTAATCACCAATAGTAGTGAACAAGAACTCTTAGAAGAAGAAAAAGAAGAAGAAGAAGAAGAAGCAGAATAGAGTATTCAAAAAAAATAATGGAACTCTTAACTGAAAAGAAAGCTAATCAACGTGAAGTTAAAGAAATATTTTATTCACTAAAATATTGTGACAATAACAAAGAATATCATTTGAGCTTATCAGTGCAGCAGAGTAAAGAAAAGACAAGCATTGGCTTCAGGAATAGAGTGACGTTCTAAGAAGATCTTTCGAAAGAAGAAGATGACGAAGCCTCCATCCAAAAAGAGGAAGCAAAGAAGTGGCAGAAGGTAATTGAAGAAGGTGAGCTAGAAACCTTTGTCCAGGAAAAAGAAGAAGAAGAAGAAGAGTAGACAAAGGTGGTTAATGAAGAATTGGCAGATGAATCAAATAAGGAAAATATTGATGAGGCATTTGTAGTTATCTTAAGTATATAGGGTTCCCACTTCCTTAATGACAAACTACCTAAGTTAGATAATGATTCAAGGAGTTTTTTTATTCCCTATGTTTTTAAAAGTTTGTCATTAAAAAGAGCATTGATGGAGTCCATTATAGTTATTAATATAATCAATTATGCCCTTGTGATTATCTTACAACATGTGGCTTACTTATAGGCTAATAAACTGCCTTGTGGAGAAACGGTTAGAAGCAAGCCACTGATCATAGATCCAAAATAAGGTTAAACATATAAGGTACATTAGGCTACTAACTTTAAACAAGCATTGTATAGGAGGCAACATATGAATTAGGATAGATTTTTATGTTTTTTTCATGTGTCTTAGTTTTTTTTCGTTATTGTTATTTTTATTTCTTTATGTTATTTTTATCCATTTTCATTATATTTTACAAGGATGTAGTCTACTATTGGATGGATCGATATAAAAAATTTGTCATATTCAGGAAACTATCAACTTAAACCTTCTCGCTTATATTCATATTTACATTGTGTACATTAGGGGACAATATACAACTTTAAGTGTAGGGAAGGGGTTAAAGATTTTTAATTATTTTTAAAGCTTATTATAATATTGGTTATTAAATTTTATTAACTGATATCTTGACTTAATTGAAATATGTCCATCAATATTTAAATATGTCCATCAATATTTTATTTCGTTAATATTGATTAGAATTAGCATGCAAAAGGATGATAGTTATAATAAATTTGCTTTTCTAAGTTATATTTTTGGTATTCATTGAAATAATTAAGTTCAATGAAATTGCAAACTATTTTCACAAATAATACCCATTTTTTGTGAGCTTTTGAGTCTAACAACGAAAAAGAAAATTTAAGCTCTTTTATTTCTTTCATATGTGTTATCATGCATGGGTGAACGATTCTAAAACTTACTTTTATTATGCATATTGAGACTATATTTGTTAAATTAGAAGCATTAAAAAGATGAAGACAATTAGATTTAACAACTTATTTTAGCCTATTTCTTTAATTATTATCTTACCTTATTTTATCCTTTGAGAGTAACCAAGTTTGAGGTTAGCCTTTTTCATTATTTAACCTATTTTTTTAAATTCTTTTTGTTGTTTTGAATCTTGAAAGTTATTTATATTATTTGTTTGTTTAATAACAACAACAACACCCAGTATGAATCCTGCTAATATGCAAGGTCTAGGGAGGTCCAGTAGTACACAGCCTTACCCCTAACTAATAGAGAGACTGGTTCTAATTGACCCACATGAAAAGAAGAAAGTATGAGAGAGAGAGAGAGAGAGGGAGAGAGAGCTAAAGAGAGAAATAGAGACAGAAAGTAGTAATAATAATAATTAAAAATAATAGTGTAAATATTAGTGGGACGAATAATAACAATAACAATAAAAAGAATAATAGTAGTAGAAGCAAGAGTGGTAATGGTGGTGGTGGTGGTGTTGATAGTATTACTATTAATAATTTTAATAATAATAATAAACAAAAGTTAATAATTAGAATGATAGTAATAATAATAATGATGATAATAGTGACAATAATAATAATAATAATAATAATAATAATAATAATAATAATAATAATAATAATAATAATAATAATAATAATAACAATAATAATAATAATAATAAGAGTTACTAAATCAAGCAAAATCCCTAAGAGATAAGTACTACCTATTTACAAGTTTAGGCTGACTACAATAAAAATGACAATAAACTCTTTACGAAGGATCTTTTATTTGAATCTTAGTACACCAAAGTTTTCTATTGTGGATCATGTCTTTGGTAAGTTCCAACATTGTCATATCAGTCTTGATTACCTCCCCCAAAGTTTTCTTAGGCCTCTTTTTTTTTTCCTCTTATAGTCATTGAGTACTATCTTCTCGCACCTTCTCACTGGAGCGTCTGGGTGTCTCCTTTTAATATTTCCAAACTATCTAAGCCTTGTCTCTCTTAATTTGCCAATAATATTAGCCGCCTTCAATCTGTCACTTACCATTAAATTTCAGACCTTATTTCTTTCAGTAAGATTACACATCCATCGGAGCATCCTCATCTTCGTTACCATTAGCTTATGTAGAGAACAAAATGTATGTGAAATTTATGCTTTAATACTAATGCTTAATAATTATCACTTATTAACATAAACATTGTCTTTCGATATGACCAAATACAAGAAAGCATTAAATGATAGTCTCAGTAGTCTGAAGATGTTGATGAGAGTTAAACATATCTATAGTAGGTGGTAGGGACTGTCGTGAAAGGATCTTCAGCTTAGGTTCATTTGCAAACACGTGTTATTCGCAATCCTCCACATCCAATACAATAACATTTAGTAGGCTGCCTACATCCAATGAAGTCCATGAACTTTGGAGCACAGTACAGACACTGTCAATTTAGTTGCAATAATCGATAGAGTACGTAGTCCAGCTCCGTAATGAGATGGATGAGTTGAAGGGAAAGGGCAGCACCTCATCACAATATTCAGAGCATCTGTATTCACGAAATGAATAGCACAGTTGTAGTCATTTTGTATGAATTAAATATTTATTGTTGTAGATAATAATTTTTATTATCAATTAAGATAATTTTTATTTCATATCATCAATCAACTTTCTATTTAAATAAATTAAATGAAGAAACAAATCAGAATATTACCATCAGATAATTGATAACTGCATAAATTATACATCCATTATAAGATTATCAAATAAAATTAAATGCAGGAAAAATATTAAAAAACTAATATCAGTAAATTTATCGACGAAAAAGCAAAATCTAATGGTAAAATGTAGAGAACTTATCGATGGACGACCAAAATCTGTCAGTAAAATGTAGTGAATTTATCGACAGATAACTAAGATCTATTGGTAAAATTAGCTGTGAAATTTACCGAAAGATTTGGGAAATTTCTCAATAAGGTTACCGACGGAGGAGCCTTGTCTGTCGCTAAATTTATCGATCGAAACAAACCTTCCGTCACTAAATTTACCAACAACACAAAAATTATCATCGCTAAATATAGCAGCAAAACAGAAAATATTTGTCGGTAACTTAGCGATGGACAATCTGTACTCTATCGCCAATTATTATCTACGACCATTTCTCCGACACCTCATTCCGTCAGTAAATTATGTCACTAACTTAGCTTGTCGACGGAAAAACTTCACATTCCGTTGGTAATTTTCGTCGCTAAACCCCATTTTTGGTGACGATTTAAGCGAATATTCGATTGATGAAATTCTAGGTTTTCATTATTCTCTTCTTTTAATTTCACTTATATTTGATGCATATGTTAAATTCTATATATGCAATTTAAATATAAAACTTTTAATTATAAATATTTTTGTTTTAGTTTTCGCTTCCGGTTGATTATGTTCCTTAGCATGAGCTTTTGTTGTAATACTTATAGAGTCATAGAATTTTAATATTCTTTCTATATGATGTATTGATATAATTATTCTTTATTATATGAAGAAATAGTAACATTTTAAATACTTTGTATTATCCTTAATTTTCTATTTGTCTGAAAATTAAACAATTTTTATATTAATTATGGCTATTGTTTATGTGAAAAGTAATATTAATATAAATAAATAGATTATTGTTATTTCAAATTTCTATTATTATAATTTTTGAGGGCAAGGTTGACATAAAATTAAAAATTATATGCACAATATATTGAGGGACTATATTACAATTTTAAAAAATTTAAGGTAGTGTTGACAGATACCAATATATTTCCATACTATAACTAAATCTGATACCAGTACTGATATGATATTCATAACATTGCTTGGAACCTTCTTTTATTGGCAATTTGTATTTATATTACGTTTTCCAAGTTTCATAAAGTAAAAAAAATAACAAGGTTAATTTAATCTGTTTTGCCTAGATTATTCGTTAAACTAAACTTCTTTTATACAATATTTTTAATTGAAAAATATTGTGTTGCTCTTGCACAATTACTTAAACTTGAAATTTCTTCTTTCTAATTATACAAAGAAGTAAGCAAGCCATTATAGACATTTTATAGGCTTGGGGTAAAGTAAAAAAATGACTCAAATTTTGTCTCTTTTTGTTTTTTATGAGAGTTAAGAGTGAGCACTCATAAAAAACAAAAAGAGTTAAAATAAGAGTTCTTTTTATTGTTCTTTATGAATATCAAGAATAAGCTCTTGACCCTCGTAAAGAACAAAATGAAATAAAATATGAGTTTTTTTTGTTATCAATTTTGTTTTCTATAAGAGCTCACCTTGGACAAGTGCTTTTCGGGTCCTTGCGTAGGCTGGGCCTAGAAGTAAAGATGGTGCCTTATTACTCCTTGCATCCAATCTTTTAAAACTGCTTATGATAAAATGAAATAAATTAGTTAAATATATAAATACAGAACTGTTCAAAATCATAGATAACAACGGATTAAATTCCTGAATCATACATATCAATAAATTAAATTCAAGTGTACCGACGGCTCATAAACCCTAGAAAAGGATACTAGGAATTACTAGTTTTAGAATTTTAAAATCTAGTTAAACCAAAACAAAAATAAAATAAAGATTGAATTTTTTGAGAGATCTGATTGTGCGATCCCTCTTTTTTCTTATTCGAGATGTTATGTGAATGAATTGACTAATAAGTTCAAATTAAAGTAACAAAAAAAGTAAAGGGGTAAGAAAAGCTTGTTATCTCTAGAGTAACTTTTATTCGTTGAGCGACAGCCCTTCCAGTCGGCACTGTCAAATCACTAAAGTTGACTTTCGTCCCTGCTCGACGGGTAGGTCTTACAATCAAGCTCCCTTTTGCCTTTGCATTCAAGGGTCAATCTTCGTCCGGCTCAAGGAAACCTTTGAACTTATTGTCAACCTCTTTTGGATATGAATCAATCTAATTCAGAAGGGAAGAACGTGCATCAGTGTCTCAATTTCCATTCAAACATGAGTTTGATTCATACTCCATGTTATGATAAATATTTACCATCCAAAATGAGAAAAAACGGAGACCTTGTCTAAATAAATGTGTTGAAAAAGGGCAAATGCATAGAACCTTTTAACGAGATAGTGCCTTTTCAACTCTCTCAAAATGAAATCTATTCCAAACATATATGTCATGGTTCCTTACTTCGACAAGATAGAAATATCTTAACTTGATATTTTTAGATACCTTTTTCAGACCTATTACGAAACTAAATAGCAACAAAAAATTTGTATCTATTTTTCATAATATCATGCATGGATTAGATATATAACGACGAATTTTTCAAAAAAAAAAAAGACTTCCACAATGAAATATGATAAGTGAGATTTCGAATAAGTATTTACATAATCAATTTCTTCTCTTTATTTCCTTTCCCGAGCCTATAGTGAGTTACAGATAAAGTTCGAAAAGGTCAAATCTTTTGATGATTCCATCATACATGATGGAGTTGTGAAAACTTCTCCATAGGTATCCTACATCTAAATTGAATTCTTTTTAGTTAAAAAATCTCTTTTTTGAAAAAAAAGGGAGGAGGGTTCATTTTATGATAAAAATTCATTAATTTAAGGTATTTCACAACAAGAAAATAAGGGATCCATTGAATTTCAAATGGTCAATTTCATTAATAAGATACGAAGGCTTACTTCACATTTGGAATTACATAAAAAAGACTATACATCTAAAAAAGGTTTACAAAAAATACTAGGAACATGCCAACGACTCTTATCTTATTTGGCAAATAAAAAGAAAGTACGTTATAAAGAATTAATTACTAAGCTAGGTATTTGGGTCATTCCTTAAGTCTCATAGATTTGGTTTGAACGTGTAGAATCAAACTCATTTTCTCATTAAGTGGAGGGTACAAAAAAATCATATTTATTTTTCGATAAAAAAAGTACTATATGAAATCTTAGGTTTTTTCCTTTTTCGCTATCCCTATCCTATAGGGACAACGTTTGAATAAGTAGATTACCTCTTCTTCTATATCCGTATGAATTGATACTATTATATTTCAATTCCTTCTCAACTCCTCCTAAGGAAAATCCCAAATAGGATCTCAAATTGACGGATTATTGTGAGCTTATCCATGCAGTTATGCACTCTTTGAATAGAAATTCATTTTTTGAAAGATCCTGGCTTTCGTGTTTGGATGAATCTCCGAGATCCTTTTAATGAACTATGTTGTGTTGAAGGAAAATTTATCTGATTCGATCGATTGCGTAAAACACGCGGAAGCAACATAACTTGGGAAAATATACAGAAAAGACAATTCTTTTCTATTTATTATATTTTCTATTATATTAGTATTAGTTAGTGATCCTGACTCAGTGAGTCCCTTCTTTCGTGATGAACTGTTGGTAATATGTCTCTAAATCGAAATAATATAATTGGATTTCTTTTTTATTTTCAAAGTTTGTTTATTATTTCTTTTATAAAGAACATTTTTTATGGCCCAATTTTTCTTTCTTTTGATAAATTGAAAAAGAATTTTTTTTAGTTCTAGGAATTTGAAAAGAAATACAAAATTCTTTTTAAATTTAATTTTTTCTGAGATGTTTAAAGATGGAGTTAAAAACGGAAAATTGATTTGAGAAAAAGTCAAAATAAAGTTCAATTTCCATTCGCCAATTCAAGTGTACCGACGGCTCATTCTCTTCCTTCCTATACAAAAGTATCAGAAAGAAGAAAAAGAAAACTAATCAAAGCAAAACACTGGTGCTGGGTCAAATGGATCCGACGAGGATGTGCCAATCACTTGGAGTTGGTTCCCTGTGGCTATATCGGTGCTTTTGTAACATCCGACTCTTTGCTTATTATGTTACTCTATACTTTCCATTTAACTGTACAATTATTACCAAGAGACAAAGACTATCCAATAAACTATTCCATGGACCTAATTTAGGTATTTTTAATAGATCGACTCATAAACTTAGGTCTATATTGATTTGAGGTTTAACTTTTTAAAAAAATGTTGTTTTATATTTTAATTTTTTTAAAATTGGCCTATAAGTTGTATTAAATTTTTGATATGGGTAGAGTGCAGAATCCACTTACAAGAATTGGGCTTAGGTCAACTATTGTCCAAATAACTAGAACAAGTTGTTTGGATGATTGACCCTTACCACTTATAAACTCTTTAATATTTTCATCTCTTGACAATATGGGACATTCTAACACTCCCCCTCAAGTGCAATCGGGAATGGACATCCAGTTGTCACTTGAAATATACGCAGTGGTAACCGGACCGGGCCGCTGGGAATGGACATCCAGACGGACAATCTAGAAATTCATAATCCGGACCAAACCTGCTCTGATACCATATTAAATTTTTTAATATGGGCAGAGTGTAGAGTCCACTAACAAAAATTGGGCTTGGGTCAACTATTGTCCAAATAACTAGAACTAGTTGTTTAGATGATTGACCCTTACCACTTATAAACCCTTTAATATTTTCATCTCTTTACAATATGGGACACTCTAACAAGTTGATCCATTGCCATCTTAAAAGAACATCTTTAAATGCCTACATATTTATATAAACCTAAATGCCTGAAATTAAGTGAAATTCTCTCAATAAAAATGGCTTCAAGTTTCAACTGTCCCTTCTCGTGTGCTTGTCCTCTTTATAAAGACATGGACTAATAATGGCTTTGCTTAGTATTGGACATGTTGACTTTTTACAATAGGGGTTATCTAAAAAATCTATGTTCACGGATGGTTTATATTCAAGCTAACATCATTGTTTTACTAAACTTTACCTTCAAAACAATTTAGTTATTAAGATAAAAGAAATAGGATTCCTATAGTTTAAGAAAATTTGGAAAATCTCAATCCATCTTCAAAATTTTTGTAAAGAATTATTCAAATTTCTAGTTTTTTCAAAAACTAGACTTCCGGTAGACTTTAGACTAAAAAACAAAAACCGAAGCACATGTAATATAAATATTAAATACGGACTAATCAAATGTCACTAATATTATAACTTAGCTCAATTTTTAAACTCAATCCGAATGAATAAAATTCGATTTAAAATAATAATTTAACATAATTATAATAAAATATTAGTTTAAGTTAAATTAAATTTGTTCGATTAAAGTTTAAAAGAGTTCATATCACATATATTTTGTTGTTATGTTTTATTAGAAGTCTCAAAAAAGTTTTTTTAAGAAACTAAAAAATAGAAGGAATTTTTTTGAAAATTTGAAAAATTAGGGAGTTTTGTTAAAGATTTTCTTAAACTATATAAAAGATTTATGTCTTTTACCCTAATTAGATATTTTATAATAAATTATATTGGTCATAATTTTTATTAATAATTATTAAGTAATAGGTATTTAATTAATGATAAATCAGATTTAATATAAAAATCAATTTTTTTAATTTTACAAATTATACAAAATACGAAATTTAACTAAATACATTTTTAATGAATTTAAAAATAAAAAAAACCCGAAACTAATTGCACTGAGATGAGGTCAACTAATGCGTAAGTCCAGACAATTAGTGTGGCCAGGAAATTTAGAAGAAATTGCTTTCACCGTGGCCCCAGCAAAAAGGATCTTCCACCAGCAATTGCTATGCATACTTTTGGTTTCAAAATAGAATTAAAGTTTTAGGAAAACATCATGCTGCCTCAGGGCCTCTCTTAAAAGCATCTTCACATGTCCTCTGTGGAAAAACATTCCTCTCACGAATGAATTTTTAAATGCAAGCAATGAAAGAAAGACTCTCCCTTTCTGTCATTTTCTACCCAATAAGCAGAAAGTGTTTACTGTAAAGAGTCTCGCTTTCTTTCATTTTCCACCCAATAAGCAAAAGGTGTTTACTGTACTACTTGTTGACTTACTGCCTCTCACTCTTTTCTTGCTTTAGGTAAATTCCATGGACTATCATCATCCTAGTGCCGTGTCACTTTTATTGATTTTGTCCTCCCACCTCCCTCTCTCTTTCTCTCCCTCTCAAGCTGTAATGCAAACTCCTGATTTTTCAAGGTACCTTTATTCATCTCACTTGTCAGACCTCTCAGTTTTGAAGGTTACTTCAATAATCTGTTTTTTTTAATCAATTTCAACTCGTCAATCCTTTTAATTAATGTTCCGCTAGGTTGCTAATGGGTGATTTTCTCACTTCGTAGCTCGAGTTTCTTTTTTTCTTCTTTTGGGAAGGTAAAAGTCTTACATAGCTACTTGCCACAAATCCCAGAAATATTTTTCTGTTAGATTAGATTTGAGAATTTGGTTGGAATCAGGTTTGTTAGTTTCTGTTATTTTGTGGCCTTCTTGAGCTTCGCTTCCAATGGACACCGATAGTGGAGAATTGAAGTCAAAGATGGAAGATTTCGAGATTCTAGAACAGATTGGGGGAGGAGCTTTCGATGCTGCTTTCCTTGTTCTTCATAAGACAGAGAAAAAGAAGTAAGAAAATTGATTAATTTTTTCATCAGGTTCCTTTCTTTCATGATCTTCTTTCTGCTACAATTTTTGAGTAACCCTTTTCAGTTTTCGGAGTGAATTACTATTTCATTTTGTTATTGGGTCTGTTAATGGATCAATTTCCGAGATCAGGTTTCTAGGTGTTGACAGGTTGAAGAAGATGACTCACGTTATTGCTCTTTTTAATTGTGCAAACTGTGATCTTTATTTAAATTTCCGTTGGAAGAGTCTTCCAAGATTCTTTATTATGTAAACATGTTTATTGATTCCAAAGGAATTGTTCGATCAAAATTATGATTTTCGTTTATTCGCGGTTGGTGGCTGCCGTGTCAGCACGACCCTTAATCTGTTTCCTGTCATTGTCTTTAAAGTTCCAAATTCTTGATGTTTTGAGATTCCTTTTACATATTTACAAATCTGTTACCTTTTTGGTAGGTATGTCTTGAAGAAGATCCAGTTGGCTAAGAAAGACAAGTTCAAGCGCCCAGCTCACCAAGAGGTCACCTTCACTTCTGCTTCGAATATAAAATTTTATTTTCCCTTTTTTATTTCTGGTGGCCAGACAATGAGCTCTTTCCTTTCCCTGATGAAATTTTATATCTCCACTTCTATGAACAGAGTTTTTATGTTTATTTTCTATCATTCTAATCTTTAGTTTACTAAAAAACCTGCTATCATGTATACAACTACTTCATATCAATCTAAAAACATGAAATCTACTGTCCTGATTCAGTTACAACTTATACGTGTTCTTAGTGATAACATGCTGTTTGACTTCTATACACATTTTTAGAATCATTCTCTCCTTTTGTGGAACAAGTTCTTAGGTGACTGTACCACCATGCCAACATATTGCTCTCTAGTCTTGAGTTATTAGTACCAGTTTTTACTGTTTCTTTTATAATTAATACATTGCTGCACGTCTAGGAATGTAATCCTTCTTTGATCTGCTTCAATAGTTAGCCGAGAAGATAGATTAATAGACTTTCAATTCTGATGCTTCCGATCTGCTAAAACAACGTTAGCTTTATTCTTCCTGAGCCATTCTGAAGACACCATCTTGGATTGTTATGTACTGCAGAAGAACCTCATTGCTAAACTAAACAACCCATACATTTTGGAGTACAAAGATTCCTGGCTGGACAAGGTCAGAACAGTTCTTTCTTTGTTATTTTTAGCTGTGCAGAGTGGGAATTATCATCTTTGAGACTTTTGTTATTTACTCTATTTTGAGATGTTTACTGGCTTACCAAAACTGTTTATGCACCTTTTTATGTAGGGGGATTGTTTGTGCGTAGTAACCGCTTACTTTGATGGAGGAGACATGTAAGTTTCTATCAAGTAGTCCAATATTTTAGATGGGTTGAGTGGTGGAATGTTGAAGATGCTATATTGTGTTAAACAATCTAGGAGATGCCATTTTCATTTAATTATGTGTTAGGATCTATATATCTGCATAGGTATCTTCCAAGGATTCAAATATAACTTTCCAATGTTAGTGGATGAAACTTGTTAGAGTTTCAACCAACTATTGATAGTGGTTGTGAGCTTCTCATGTTGTCTTTTCTTTTTTAAGTCAAATTTTTTGGAAACTATCTTAGAAATTATTTTGTAGTTGTTCTACTTATTGTTTTTCCTATTTTTAGACCTGTTAATATAATTTGTCTAGTAAGATCCTCTTACTATTTGCAATGTGGAAATGGAGATCTATTGGTTAATTTCTTCAAAGTTCCTTCTATATCTAGCTTTTTTTTATCATATATTAAAATGGAAAAAAGAATACATTAATAACTAGCTTTTTTATCATATATTAAAATGGAAAAAAGAATACATTAATAACTTTTCGATTGAAATTAACAATTTTTTATTAACAAAATCTATAATGGAATAATGGAAGGACTTAATTGAATAATAATAGGACCTTGAAAAAGAAAGCTACATTAGGATGACTGTATAGATGCAATTAGAGGATTAAACCAATAATAGGCCATCTCATAATCAGTTTAAGCAAAGTTGACAAGCCAGGTAATTTCCATGAATTGTCCTTAGAAAAAAGTGAACTCCTGGTGTTGCATATTGCAGTACTAGTAAACTACTGATAAGTGGATGATTATACACTTCACCCTTCTTCTTTGATTTTCCAACAGGGCTCAGATTATTAAGAAGGCTAGAGGAATATTTTTCACTGAGGAGGTAATTAGCAAGTTATTAGTTTCTTTAAATTGTCAAAGAGTATTATCTTACATAATCTCTTTATTCTCAAACTTGTCAGAAAGTTTGCAAATGGCTTACTCAGTTGTTGCTAGCTGTGGACTACCTGCACACTAACCGTGTCTTTCATGGAGATCTTAAGGTATATTTGTATGCTTTGTATATGAGCAGAAGGGAAATCAGTGGATTGTTTCTCATTTAAGCATTTTGATTTCCAGTGTTCCAGCATATTCCTCACCAAGGAAAGTGATGTGCGACTAGGTAAGTCATTTATCTCACAGGGGTGTTTTCCCTTGCCAGAGTCCAGTCCATCTTTAAACTTGTCTATTAAATGAAATTTGTTTTTGATGTAACAAGCAGGTGACTTCGGAATTGCAAAGCTTCTGAACGAAGAAGAGCTTACTTCCTATGTATGGTCTTGTAGTACTTTCAATAACACGATTTATCCCGTGGAATTCTGAAGTCAACTTAAATTTCTTAACTTAAAGAGCTGAACGTAGTTTTTGACTTGTTTCGCAAATTTGTGGCCTATTCATTATTAAACTGCACTATTTCTAATCAATAGTTAACTGGTTTATGATTTTGTAGTACTGACGATTAAATTATTTCTTAAAGTTAGTTCTCATCATCTTTCTGCTTCGGTACTTTATGATCTCAAATAGGTTGTTGGCACACCCAATTATATGTGTCCTGAACTTATAGCGGATATGCCATATGGCTACAAATCTGACATCTGGTTTCTAGGTAAGAACTATATTAACACATTGCTTTTGTTGTCAAAATTCTCTTGAGTAGCAATTACATATTCTTCTTTTTTCAGGGTGCTGTATGTTTGAAATTGTTGCTCATCACCCACCGTTTAGAGCTCCAGTGAGTAAACAAATGATCTATCTAGAAATCATTTTTAACATTATTTACATGAAAGCAATGAATCCTAAAGCATGATAATGATTTGGACAGGATATGGCTGGACTTATCAACAAAATAAACAGATCTTCCTTTTCTCCTCTTCCTATACAGTATTCTTCCTATCTGTAAGTATTAGTTTTTCCTCTATAACTTGTGGCTCTTGCTAAAATATGTACATTATTTTATGCACATATATTCTGTTAAATGTTAACAGGAAGCAAATCATTAAGAGCATGCTAAGGAAGAACCCAGAACACCGACCAACTGTAAGTTTTGAAACTTTGGCTTATATCTTTCACCTGTGTCATGTTAGTCAGCTATGATACTGGAATGACTGTTGTTTCAGGCTGCAGAGCTACTAAGACATCGACATTTGCAGCCCTACCTCCTCCGTTGTCGTAATTTATCTTCAGTTTTCCTTCCTGTAAAGCCCATAAACAATTTGAAGGAGAAATCACCTAAGAAAGCAACTTCTAGCAGATATGGTGGGAAAGACAACAGAGACAAGGAATCTGGAGGGGTAAACCTGCCAGTGGCGAATCGTGCAGTAAGTAGCAATGTGCAACCCAATTATCTACCTCATATTGACAATCCAACATCTACGTCAAGCACAGAAGACAATCTTGAGATTAAGGGGGTTGATCCCACAAGCTATGCTGCAGAAGTATCTGATTGTATAACTGGACCAAAAGACAGTTCCACTGATTCTGAAACAAGTGTTTCCAATGGGGAGAAACCAGCTGAATCTAGGAATATACCTGAGAGGGACTCTATTGGTGCTCAGTGTTCAGAGATCACAGAGAATTCAAAGCATGAAGGAGAACCACCTGATTCTGAAACAAGTGTTTCCAATGGGGAGAGACCAGCCGATTCTAGGAATATACCTCAGAGGGACTCTAGTAATGCTCAGTGTTCAGAGATCACAGAGATTTCAAAGCATGAAGGAGAACCAACTGCTGAGAATATGAAGCAACCACAAAAAGTTGATGCCATTAAGGTGAGCGTTGAAGTTCAACCACAAAAAGTGGATGCCAATAACATGAGCTTTGAAGTTCAACCACAAAAAGTTGATGCCAATAACATGAGCATTGAAGTTCAACCACAAAAAGTTGATGCCAATAACATGAGCATTGAAGTACAACCAAAGTGCTACGACCAGCAACCTCTTGAATGTCTAGAGAGACAGGATACTTCGAGAAAGGAAAGTCATGAGCAGAAAATAAATACACGTGAGGATGATAACAACTTACCGTCATCCATGACAAAAACTTCTGTTGAGCCACTATGTGTACAGAAGCCAGAAAGTACTGATGTTGGTACAGTTGTTCATACCGGCTGCATTCCATCGGACAGGTGGGAGAAACTTGTCCTTAAAGATGATATGGAGAATAATTGTGCAACTCAGATAGAGAATACTTGTGCATCGGAAATGAAAGATGATGCAGCCGTTTCGTTGCTGGAAACACTTAGTGCGTTAAGTGGTGGTGATGAAGCCAAGGGTAAGTGGGAGAACCCAGGTGGGCAAAGAGCTGATGCCTTGGAATCATTACTGGAGCTATGTGCACGGCTACTTAAACAGGACAAAATAGATGAGCTTGCTGGTGTGCTAAGGCCATTTAGCGAAGAAACAGTTTCATCTAGAGAAACAGCCATTTGGTTGACAAAAAGCCTCTTGTCCCAACACAAATTCAATGGCAGTGGCGGTGACTGCAGCTGATCTAATACTTACTGCGAAGATGCATGTGTTTATTATGGAGCGAGCGTGTTTGAACGAGGATTATAATTCACAAGTATTTTACCACCTTCACTCATCTGTTCCGTCCCATGCAACACAATTGTATATGCACCACTCCACTCGGCCAATCTGTATCTAAGAATTTGCTTCCACTAAACTATGTTTTTTCTTTTCTGCGTTATTTGCAAAAATAGACTCTTTGCTTTGTTTTGTTGTATCTTGCTAGATCAAGCTAGAATTATTATTTACAGTCAGACATATCTTGTTGGAAATTGTAAACAGAATATATTTGAGTGTTTTGACTAATGTCCATAAAACTTTAATTTGCTTGTGTTTTTATTGATTTATTTACTGATGTCCACATTCTTGAACTTCTTTATTATGGAACCTTATGATCAAGCGGGTACAATCTTACTGTTGTGTCGCCGAATCCTTTCCAATAGTATCATGTAATCGAAAGAACGGAACTGTATATTTCAATATCCTTTAATCAATTGCAGCAAATCACTCGAATGAACATGATATTTCCAAGCAGCAAAGCTACTACTTGGACATGGTTACAACTTGTGGTAAATACGTGGGTTGAGCTTACAGCAAATAATAGCCGAAAAATGAGAGAAGGGAAGCGCCAACCAATGACAATGACCCAACAACCGGCAAAGCTGCGGATGCGGCGCTGGCAGTGCCAGGGCCAGGAGCAGGGGCAGGAGCTGAAACTGAAACTGAGACCTCTTCGGCGGCTAATACAGCACTCATGGAGGCTGCAGCGGCCACCAGGACGCCAAAAGAAATCCTCTTCATGTCCATTGTTGAGGAGCAATCAAAGAATGGCTACTTAGACCTGCCCTGAAGCTGAAAGGAAGAATTTTTTTTTATTTATTTACTTTTTTCTGTGATATTTTTGTGCAGGCCTGGCATGGTTTATGAAATCATGGTCAAGTGGGATTTTTAAGGACAAACTTTGAGGTTAAATTTAGAATGGAAACAGTTATTTTTAGTTGTTTATGAATCCGTAATCGCATGAGAGCGAGGTGGGCAAGGAAAATGTACGGTTCGATATTACATGCTCTGGCAATTCCAATGCTGACATTTTCCATGCTTGCCAATTAATATCTGCCATCAGACACTTCCTTAGATACAGCCTCACAGCCTGAAATTAGCAATAGTTTCCAACCTATGTTTCAGGAACAAGTAATGGCACTTTAGTTGTTAATGCTCTTCTTTTTTCTCGTTAATTAGTAAAAAAGTACGAATAAAATTCGTTAGAAAATCAGGTGAGATATAATCTCATTTTCATTTTTTTTTTTTGAAAATTAACCTAAACATGATTATTACGTACGTCTTAAGAAGAAAGAGATCTTCTGTTCCAGTTAACCAGTTCTTACTATTTTCTATTAAATCTCATCCACATATTTATACGAGTTAAATGTGTAGTTAAAATTGACTGAAACAAGATTGAAATATCATTTTTGGCACAGAAGATATAGTGTCGTCCTAATAAACATAAATGTAAATCATACTTTATTATACAACTTGATCTTCCTTTTCTTCGTTTCTTTTAACAATATCCATATGAATGTGTTGAGAAAGCTCTGCTTTAGGACAGACAATAAGTGCTAACTCCTTTAAACCTTAAGTTTATCTATAATAAGATTTGGATTATTTAATAATTTAATTGAAATAAAGTTTAAATTTTAGTTAAACATTAATTATAATTACAAGTAGTTCTAATTAAATATCAATTTGGCTCAAACAAGATCCAATATCTCATATTGGTTCTTATTGATTAAATAACTCATATTTAATTATAAAATTTCTGAAACTTTACAATAAAGTCAGACTTAACTAAAATACATTTTTCTCTTTTCAATCTTTTTTGTGTGTGACCATTAAGGTCTTAAATATGTTGGCAAGAACATAAATTACATTCCTAAATCATATGTAGGATTAGATAAAATTAAACTCTTTTAATTTATTTTAATTTTTTAATTAAATAATTTGTATCTATAAGTTAATATTGACATTTGACAACGCATCATGACACTCAAATATTAGAAATGATAAAATAATTTTGACTAACATTTTCATATATAATTTTTTGTATGATTATCATAATCATTTTATCATATAATATTTTGATTAAAAATGACACAAAATTAATATCTACTCCATTTTAGTATAATCATATTAGTTTTCCGCCATTGGGAATTTATTCTATCAATAACATTAGAAAACTAATTTTCAAAGTGTCGCGAAAACTAATTTTCAAAGTGTCGCTTCACATTCACGAAATATTTCTTAAACCAATATTAATCGAGACAATCGAACATTCGCCCTAGAATCTTATATAGATCACCCAATTATTGTGATATCTTCTGATAAGAGTCCCCTCCCTCTAAACGATTATCACTATGCTGATAACATTTTTCCCCTTCCCAACAGACTTGTGGCAATTTGCCTTCCATTCCCTATCATCCAAACGATTAGTAGTTAGATAGTTGATATCAAACAAAAAGGTTGATCTTGCTAGTTTACAGAGTGATGGTTTTTTTTTGTAGGGAGAATATATTAATGAAGAAAACTCTCAATTTTATTGGATAGAAGCTTGTCTATTTATACAGTCTTTCGCTAACTAAAATTTAAAAATCAAATAATATCTAATCTAAATCAGCATAATATAAAATATAAATTTAAAGAAAATATTCTAATAATATCTTTGATTGTTTCAAAGTCACATATTCAACACTCCTCCTTGACTTTGATACTGCAAACTCCAAGCATCTTTTTTTTTTATTTTTTCTTTTTCATTTGTGCTCCCATAATTTCGTTGTTAGGCTAGGTATGATGTTGCAAATAACTCCTCCTCCTTGCTTTAAAGTTTTCAAAGCTTTAATGTCAAAATAATTCATCCTCTTCAAGTTGACCGTTTATAGCTTGATTAGCTTCTCTCACATTTTGTTGCGCTTTACATATCCTTTCAACATATCCTAGTTGTCTACACTTGTTGCATCTTACGTCTGGCCTCCACCAGCACTTGTGTTCTGGATGATTAGTTTTCTTGCAATACGAACATGGTGGAAAACTCTGAGTATTGTTGTTATTAATCCTCTTTTTGTTGTATGATTGTACTGGAAAAGCGCCTTCTACGATTCCTTCTTGCCTCATGAGTCTCCTTTGTTCTTGTGCGTTATTGGCAATGGCAATGAGCCTGTTGGAGTACTCCCTTATTGTTTCTGACTCCTTCATTTTTTGTATCTCAAATTCTCTGATCAAGTTGAGCATTTGAATTCCTTTGATTCTTTCATTCCCTGCATATTTTTCTTTTAAGAAATCCCAAATTTTTTTGCTCGTCTTGAGCGTCATAATTCTAGAAAAAATTGTTAGTGTGACTCTTGAAAACAAGCAAGCTTTTGCTTTGGATTTTCTCTGTTTCTTTTTTTTTGTGGATTTTGATTTGAGTCACCGTTGGATTTATAGGCAACTCTGGAACGTCGTAGTCTTCATCTACAACTTCCCACAATTCATTTGCTTCAAGGAAGGCCTCCATTTGAACAACCCAACTTAAATAATTTCTTCCATCAAACACTGGCAGAGTAATGGCAGTGAATGATGATTTTGAATCCATTGTTGTGTGATTTTTGTTTGTGGTGTGAAAAAGCGTAGAATGAGTTATAGGTTATAGTTATAGGTTTGTAGGTTTAGAGGTCCCTTAAGATCAAGAGAGCTCTGATACCAATCGATGGTTTTTTTTGTAGGGAGAATATATGTATGAAGAAAACTCTCAATTTTATTAGATAGAAGCTTGTCTATTTATACAGTCTTTCGCTAACTAAAATTCAAAAATTAGATAACATCTAATCTAAATCAGCATAATATAAAATCTAAACTTAAAGAAAATATTCTAATAATATCTTTGACTGTTTCAAAGTCACATATTCAACACAGAGCTGCTAGAGAAGAGTACTGTCCAGAATTGAGGACTTCCTACTAAGAAAAGAAGAAGAAATATTAATCAACAAATACAATAAGGCCCTAGAATACTCATAAAAATTGCTAAGACAAAAATCAAGGAAGATTTGGCTAAAAGAAGGGGAGAAGTGCACAAGGTACTTCATTTAACTCAATCAAAGCAAGGAGGAACAAAAACTAGATTCAGTGCTCGGAAGATGGTTCACTTTATAATCACCAAGAATAAGAGAGCAAGAAGAGGCTTACTTTTGAATACTTCAATAAGCAATATGGCGTAGAAGAGGAAGTAGAGATTATTCATCATCATCATCATCATCATCATCAAGGGAACAAAATCAAAGAATACTTCAAAAGAGGATAAGGTAAAAACAATCAAAGAAATATCAAGGGAAGAGATCAAAGAAGCCTTATTTTCTTTAAATCCTGACAAAGCCCCAGGTCTAGATGGCTATATTGGGAGATTCTTTCAAAGGAACTGGGATATATTGGGCGAGGAAGTTATAGAAGTTGGTAAGGAGTTTTTCAGAGAAGGTACTATGCTAAAAGAATGGAATCAAACATTTGTGAGCTTGGTCCCCAAACAACCCAATGCATTCAGGTTTCACATTTCAGGCCAATTGCTTGCTGTAGTACACTCTATAAATCCATTACCAAAATTTTTGCAAGTAGACTGGAGAGGAGTATGGGAAACATCATAAATCCTCCCTAGAATGCATTCATAGGAGGGAGAACAATAGGCAGAAATATTTCTTTGTCAAGAGATTCTTGAAGGATATAATAGTAGGTCAAAAGTGAAGAATTGCACAATAAAGACAGATATGGCAAAGGCATATGACTCAATCAATTGGAGCTTCATGTTTAGCATCTTAAAGGCAACATGTTACCCTTCTTTATTTCTTGTTTAAGAAATAGATAGAAGAATGTTTAACTACAAAATCCCTTGCTATTTTGGTGAATGGAGAACCTATAAGGATAATAAAAGCTAAAAGAGAGCATAGGCAAGGGGATAGCTTGATTTCTGACTCCATCAAGCCTTCATCTTCATATAACCTCTTTATCTTGAGTGAATATTGCAACTTTCTCTTAATTCCTTCCTCCAAATAAATCATGCCAAACCAACATGTTTTCTTGAAGAACAACTAAATAACTCAAACTAATTCTAGACCAATATTTAAGAGAGATATTATGAAGGTTATAGGGGAATGCCTTTTATGTCACTCCAAACTCATCCCTGGCTTTCATCTTTTGATGAAGAATGACTTATTCTGAGTATGTCAAGGTGTCATTTCTAGTATCTTTTACATGTTTGTCTCAATTATGAACTTGAAGAGGAAGAAGTCATCCTCATTAATCAATGTAATTTTAAAGTCAAGCTTACTTCCACGTAATTTTAGCCCATTTATGAATCAAAGAAAAACGAAATCTTTTATTTATAAAGTATCCCACCAATATAGTGTTCCACCTAAGAGTTGTAACCTTTAAAACCTCCCGAGAGACCAATACAATAAGAGAATTCTCATCCTCTTAACTTGGCAGGAATCTAAACTTGCCTTAAATAATTGTTCACCCATTAATATTATCTCTAATTTGTAAACACATTCAAAACATTGAATTGAAATAGATTTTGAGTGATAAGAGGGAGTAAAAGAAGAATCTAAGATAAAAAAAATAAAGTGGTAAATGATGAAATTATTTATAAAAGCTTATTTTTCTTAATTTTTCTGTGTTCATCTTGTTATAGAACGAAAAATTAAAATAGAAAACAAGGTTAACTTTCTTTTTAGTGTTTAATAGAACAATATAGAACTTTAAAATATCATATTCTGTTTAGTTTAAGAAAAATAAAATAAAATGTATTTATCTTTTTTTTTTGATAAATCAGAAAGGCCTTTATAAAATGAAAAATATATGTACAGATAAAAAGAATCAATCCCTAAATCTCTTAATCCAAAAGGGCTTTAGGAAGCTCCCACTTCCCAAACCCTAAAGCAAAACAAAAA
>JANVCQ010000007.1:1158669-1181235 GCA_025531925.1 Erythroxylum plowmanianum
AAAATACCTGAAATTATTTCTTAACCAATTCTATACATTTTATTATTATCAAAACATAGAAGGATTTAATTTGTCAAACACCATTGGTCCAACACAATGTTTTGACAAAGAAGCTCACATCAATTGGGAGGAAATGAACCAACAAAAGCTCCAAACAAATTGTACAGATATAATGACTTATTGAGTATGATGAGTAAATTGGAGGGTACATGCATTTTTACAAAGATATATTTGTAGATCAAGGCCTGGTGTTGTAACTCCATCCACTTAGATGGCGTGAAAGGAACTCTTATACCCAAAATGGGACTATGCAAACTCCTACTCAAACTTCCAACAACAAATTTGCAAATTTTGAATACAAATTTTTTCTTGTTTAGAAAATTTATGGTAGCCAAATGAAACATAGCTTTATTTCAAATTTAGTAGGACAAAAAAGAAAGACAACTAAGCTCTACCATTAGTCCTACTAACTTCTTTTAACTTAATTGCCTGTTTTCATTTCAAATATAGTTGATTGATTAAGATTTTAACAAATCAATAGTAGAAAGAGTGAAAAATCACACTTTTTGTAGACAAGACTCCATTTTTTTAGTTTCCAGATAACATACTACCTAGAAGATGGAAATAAGAAAAAAAAATGAACATCTAATCCATCTCCAAAACCCACTTCACAAAATCAACTACTAAAGAAGCCCTATAAATCAACTTTGACTAAAACACAAACTACCAAGGCAAAAGCATAAAAGCATTATACAATAATACCTAAACTTTTACTATATGCAGAGGGTGTTAGTTAATAATAAGGAAAGTTAAGATTTATTTTGAGTGTTTCTCTCCATCAACCTACCACTTATACTAAGAAAAGGAGTAGCTTCTACTTTGGGTGAAGAAAAACTAAGAATATGCTCTCATTGGTTAGTATTAACAAAGACCATGACATTAAATCTCAAGAAAAGAGTTGTTTGGTGCAATGACATTGTATTAGGGACAGATACATCATCACTTTTGGCCATCTTCCAAATCCTCTGATCATCACAAGGCGATCATTCGTGCATAGCTGAACTAAATTTAAGAATCTTTCTTTTAGTCTCAAGAGTTGAGACTTAAGAAGAAGCTCCAATATTTTCAATTAAATTAGGCCTTTTAATAAAAAAATTTAATTAATATAATTAAGGTACATAATAATTAAATTAATTTAAAATTTTAAAATAAGTCATCTAGCCCACTAAGTCACATGGCATGTATATGGTAGTAGGATCCATTTTTAAAATTTCAAAAATAATAAAAATTAAAAGATGGAAGTTTAATCTCGTTTACTTTTTCATCCACTTAGAGTAATGATATTTCATTTAAAGGACAAAAGTTTAACCCATTCACTTTTTATTCACTTATGGTCTACTTTAAACATTTTGAAAATGTCAAGATTGAAATTGAACGCTCTAAAATATTATGATTTAAGTTGTATTATGGTAAAAATGATAAGGTTCAGAATGCATTTTTAGCCTATCTTGGAGGTGTTACTAATTAAAAAGTTTTAAAACGAATAATTTTACTTTCTTTTTAATCCTCTATATTAAGTAATTTTACAATTTATTATTAACTTTTATTTTAGTATAGAATATTATTAAAATAAAAAATTTCCTAATGTTATACTTAATAGTTTTTTTTAGAGAAGAAGACCATCTTCTTTAAGGAAAAACAATAGGCTCATTAATAATTATACAATCATATAAATAAAAAGAAAAGTATTATTATAATATAAGTGTTATTCTTATGCCTTTTATATAAAATGAAATGTTGTGTGCTTGTTTATATAGCTAATGGAGAATTTTAGATTCACTAACATAAAATCAATTAATATTAGAATACGAGAGGAAAATATTGTTAATAACATAATAAAATTTTATACAGTAGAAAAAATTGCAAGGTAGTTTCTATTTATTTAGAAATAAAATTTTTTATTTTCTAAAAAGAAACTCAATGATTCAAAGTTAAATTCATTTAAACCTATACATATACAACTTTAAAACTTCTCTTAAATCACTAGAGATAATTAAGATTTAGCCATTCACCTACTCCTTCAAAATTACTTTAGAATTCTAGAAGTTAATTTTATTTCTATTATCTCACCTAAACTTATTTTTTGTATAACTCCAAGTATCATACATAACTTTTGAAAGATAACATATATGAGGCGCTTAAAAAAAATGTATGCAACTTAATCAAGATAACTAGAAAACTTTAAGTTAGTTTCCTCCTTAGCTATATATTTTTGAATAAAATGAAATCGTGTCAATATTTCTTATCACAAAACATTGGATTCTTTAATAAATCTTAAGAAACTTATTGTCAATTATTTTCTTAGCCGTTTCAATTTACTTTAATTATAACTCTTTGAACATCCTTCTCAACCAAATAGCACGACAAGTATATTAAGTAGCTACAACGTACTTTGATTCACATGTAGAGAGTTTGACCATAGGTTATTTCTTTGAACACTACAATATTGTATTATTTCTAAAACAAATACAATAGTACTTTTTCTATCCTAAAAATCTCTAGTAAAGTTATTATCACAAAAGTCATTAAATTAAAGTCTTTAGAAGATGAACAAAATATCTCATAGTCAATATCCCCTTTGAGATACTAATGAATTCTTTTGGTTGTCTGTAAGTAAACTTTAGAAGGTGTCTCTATAAATAGACTAACAGGTCCAATAGTAAATAAGATATTTAGCCTTGTGCAAGCTAAATACCTCAAACTTTCTACAATTCTTTTGAATAAATTTAGATTCACATTGTCTTCTGCTTAAAACTGTGATAACTTTATTCCACTCTATATAGGAGTTTTAACTAACTTACTATTTAACATAGTAAATTTCTTAAGCACTTACTTTGCATAACCTTTTTGAGTGATAAAATTTTCTTCTCTTTTTTACTTTACTTCTATTCTCAAATAGTAAAAAAAATTATGCCACTCATCTCAAACTCTACATGACATTTTTGTACCTTTAAACATATTTGAATTGTTTCTTATTAAGATAATATCATCTATATAGAAACAAACAAATAATAAATTCCTTTGTCGTTTGATCCAATAGCATTATGTTAGATAGGAACAGATTTGATAAATATTGATAACTCTCGGATAGAATATTAAAGTGGAAAAATGCATTAGATAATGAATTATTTGTTGTAAGCCATCTTTGGCGATCATATTTAATATGACCAAAGATGCAATTTCATTTTAATATTTAATAAAATGTCTATTGTCATCCGTGGTATAACTCTTCTTTCTGTTGTTAATATAAAACTACTTACTGCACCCTCAATAGCATGTAAAATTGATACCAACAATAATAGTATAGATCTACTTATACCATTTTGGAAACATTGAGATGCAAATTGAATATTTGATTAATATTTAAAGAAATTATTTTAAAATTTACATTAGTGTCTAGTGGATTTAGGTACAACTGAGATGTTTGGAGTCTATCCTTTTAACTATAAAGAGCATATTTGTGTAAGCATTTAATAAAACCTTTATCTTAGAAATAATTATCGATTCAATTATTTCAAACTATTGGCACTTGTTTAGGTCGATATAACACCTTCTTTAAATTTAATAGTTTATCTTCTTGCATTTTAACCACATGTCTCATTGGTTTCTTAATGTAGACTTATCAATTTTTCGATATCCTTAAAGTCTCTCACTTGTTGGTGAAGATGTGGATAATGAAGCTAGAGATGATGAAGTGGGGAAATTCGTAGAGAATAATCATTTTTTAATTCTTAAATGACCCCTTCTTATTCCTTATATTCAAAATATGGAAGGAAATCATAAGATCTATCCATTTAAGAGCTCCAAACATATGATGCTTCTTCATCAAATTTAACATCTCTACTATTAACATTATTTCCTTTGCTTAACATCTCTGCTATAATTCAATAGCCTTTTGAGTTTTCATTATACCCAAAGAAAACAAACTTCTTGCTTTTGATAATCAAGTTTGCAACTTTCTTATTGTAGAACATGCATATGTAATAAAACCAATACTCTCAAATGTGATGAAATTGGCTATACTCCACTCTATGTTTCTTATAGAGTGACATTTTCAAGTTCCTTATTGAATTATAATCTGAAAGATAAGTTGCATACATCATGATTATTTAGTTTTTCTCTGCTACTCTACTTTTTATAGAGATCTACAAACTATAGAAGAATGTTGAATCCTATGGAACTCATAACAACTCTTAAATCTAGAAATAAATTCTCCATTTTTATTCGTTCTCAAATATTTATTTTCAAAACTACTCTTTTTTAATTAGATATTTAAAATTGTTAAATGCTTTAAAAGCTTGACACTTATACTTCACAATTTTACTGCATTTTTATTATAATCATCAATGAAGAGAATAAAGTAGTAGCTTTAACCATAAAAAATGGAGGGTTGATGGAACCACAAACATCTATATGATTAAGTTGGTATGGCTTGGTGGAGTTTGAAAATGATTATTTTTAAAACTTTTCTTTGAATGCTTTCCAAGCAACTATGCCTAATATAATTATTCAAAATGATCTATACTTGAAATGACTCTAACTATCTTCTTCTATCCTAAAACCTTGAGTGCATTAATAATCAAATGCTTATTCTTCATATGCTATATCATTTAAAGATCATTGACATTAATGCTCAAACATATAGCATTCTTAGCTTTGAAGTTTAACAAAAATATCATATTGCTAGTTATAGTCATTATAAATAAGATTAGCATCATAAAAGAGTATGATTCTTCATAGAAATTTGAAGACCATTCTCCAAATTTTGACCAATGCTTAAAATGTTATGTTTTGGTAGTGAAAAAATGTAAATATTAGAGATAAGCTTATATTATGAACATGTGCTTTCTTTTTAGTAAAATCACACATTTGACTTTAATCTTCATCATTGTAGTATCACTAAAGAGTATGGTATTTATCACTTTGATATTTAATTCTATTAATTTTTCTTTATAACCTGTCATATGATTACTAGGTGTATTATCAAGGTACCTTATGCTCTTTTTATCTTTTAGCTAATCCTTTACTATAAGTACTAAAGTTCCACCCATTTAATCTCCACTAGCTTTTAATTTTGTATTATCTTCATTAAAAAAAAACATTCCTAAGAATAATAACTTTGATTTCCATATGAATACTATTCAATTTGTGATTTCCCCTTGCTTCTTTTGTTATTTTTCCAAAATCATTGATGGATATTTGCTTGCATTGGTACTTATTTTTAACCATTCTTATGATCCCTTACAAAGAATTGGATGCTAATGATTAGGGAAAATACTAAATGCAAGAAAATATTTCTACAAGGATTAATTATGGATACGCATAAAATTGATGTTATTCAGGATGAATTAGATGCATTGCCAAGATTAATCACTTTTCTACATGTTATTGAAAATGGTATGGGCTTAATATAAGAAGAGCAAGGCTTAGAGAATGTCTAAGAAATTGTTTTACTTGTTTTGAGTTAAATAGAGCCCAATTCATATAATTAAAATGTATTTAAGGGCTTTAGTTCATTTTGTGTTATTGGTCAGCATGTTTTATTGTTATTAGGTATAAGCCCAAACCATGTTAATATTGTTTTATGTTTGTTTTCTAGTCCTTATTTGGGTTAGGACTTGTTGTGGGGTTAACTCTAATCTAATTAGGATTACTTAAATTTCTAATTTGATTAGGCTTCCTTATGACATTAAGGATATGAACTAAAATAAGATTCTTAGAGTCCTACTTAAAGTAGTATTAGTAGTTAATGTTTTGAATCCTTGTCACACTTGATAAGGAATATTCCTTTAGGACTCTATTTTTCTATTATTTTTTAGATTCTAGTCATTACGAATTTAATGCTTATAAAAGGTTGTCTTATTGAAGTAATTCCTAAATCATCAATATAGAAATTAAATTAAGAGTTTTCTTCACTTTTTGTGAGAATTCCCTCTTAGTTCTTTGATAAGAAGTTAATTTGATCTTATCAAGGTAACTTTTTGTGATTAAAATTCTTTTATCTTTGGTTCTAATCAGTAGGTTTGGTTAAAATCCAGTTTCCGTACTAGATTTGAAGACGAACTTAGGGCTTTTTTATTTCTTATGATCCAACTTTTAGGTGATTTTCAGGCTAAAGTTCACATTATTTGGTAAGAGCTTTGGCTCTTGAAATCAAATGCTACTTTTCCTTTTATTGTTTATTTATTTTCTTATCATTTGTGCTTTTTTCGTTCATCATCTATCCATCCAATTCTTTCTATCCTCAACTTATTTTCAATTCAGCATCACTTTGTGCATTCTTCTTCAATCAAAGTTATTCCATTCTCTTTTCTATTGTGTTTTTGAGTTAGTTCACATCATATATACATAAAAGAAAAAAGAGAAAATAGGAAAAAATAAAAGAACAGAAAAATAAGAAAAGGAAAGGAAAGGAAAAAGAAGAAAATAAAATAAAATAAAATAAAATAAAAAAGAAAGAAAATTCAAATTAAAAAATGGTCATTAAATCCTAAATTCTAATCCATTTTCTAGTTAAAAAAATATTCTTAGTTTTGTTTTCATCCTTGTTACCTTCTTGTTGATTTTTTAACCTATTCTTAGTGTCAAATCACCCTTATTACCTTCTTGTTGATTTTGTTTCCTTTGTTCTTTCTTGATAATCATAATATTTGTCAATTAAATTTATAAACCCTATTGCTGCTTGCTATTTTGGTAGCATCATAGATAGAGTTATTTTAAAGGGCTTGCAAAGGGAAATTGAGTGGTAAAAGGAAAGAATAATGAGAACATCATCGTGAAAAGCCAAAATTGAGTGAAACATGAGCAAATAAGTAACCTAATCTCAAGTATAGACATGTAAGGGAAATATAAGGAAAACCAATCTTTGTTATTAATGTTTTCTTTACAAATTTAAATATGAGTGGTGGTGGAGATAATGCACAACTTGATCTCAAGTTGTTTATGAATGCTATATAAGATCAATTTAAGGAATTTACTTATCTATTTCCCAAGTAAATGCCACACAGTTTATTTCCTTAAGTGGTGATTAGAGGACAAATCCTTTTGAGGAGGGAGGGAGTGATCAAGATTAGCTCGCACTAGCACCTATTTCTAACCATTCTTATGATCTTTTTTAAGGAATTTGATGTCTAATTATTAGGGCAAAGACCAAACAAATGAAGATAGTTTTGCAAGGATTAATTATAGATATGTAATAAAAGGAGGCTGTTTAAGATGAATCAAATGCATTGCTATGATTAGTCACTTTTTTTACATGTTGTTAAAGATGAAATATGCTTCATACATAAAGAATAAGACTAGAAAATTTGTAACAACATGGTCCACTTGCTTTAAGTTAAATAGAACCCAATTAACATAATTAAGATTATTTAAGGACTTTGTTCATTTTGTGTTATTGGTCAGCATTTTTTATTGTAATTAGGATATAACTTACTTAATTATAAAGCCCAAATGATGTTAGTATTATTCTATGGTTGTTTTTTAGTTTCCTGTTTAGGTTAGGACTTGTTGTGGGGTTAATTTCTAATCTAATTAGGATTAATTATTCTAATATGATTAGGATTCCTTATGACATTAAGAATATGAATTGAAATAGTTTTCCTAGAGTAGAGTCCTATTTAAAGTAGTATTAGTAGTTAGTGCTTGAATCCTGATTACATTTATAAGGATGTTCCCTTAAGACTTTGGTTTTAAATTCTTTTTTAGGGTTTTTATTCTTAAGACTACCTTAGGGATGTAGTTCGCAGATCATTAACATAAAAATAAAATTGGGAGTTTTTTTTAATCTTTTTGTGAGAATTTCCTCTTAATTCTTTGATAAGAACTTAATTTGATCTTTTCAAGGAAACTTAACGTGATCAAAATTCTTATAACTTTGGTTTTAGTCAGTGGGCTTGTTTAGGGTTTGCGGTGGATTTCAACCTAAAAGTCAAATCAATCATCTCTTCCTATTTCTCGACCATGTTGAGGATTTTGAGATGGATTTTCACTAGAAGAGTTTTAATCTCCTCTTCCTCTCCCTTAGCTCCATACGAGTTTATGACCTCATCTGTTTAGCATCCACTTATGTGTACAAATTGTCTTCTTCTACTTTAAGGAAATTTTTTTTACTAAGGCTTGTTGTATTACATCCTTCCTATCATGATTCAACCTTTCTTTATAAGCCAGTAAGGGTTTACTTAGCTTAGTAATGGTCACACAACTTAAAACTTTAGATTCTTTAGTATGTAGTACAACATAATTAAATTTGAAGTTGATTAACCACTCCTAGGGATTTTGTGTAGGGACGACAATGGACCGGCCCATAGGCCAGCCCCGCCATTTTTTAAAATAATTTTAAAAAAAATTAAAAGTGTAAAACAACATTTTTTTAATTGAGTTCGGACCTAGGTTACTCAGACCCAGGCCTACCTGAGACCTAACTCTTATAAGCAAGATGATGTCTTTTTACTTAGAATATTTCGGTCTCAAGTCGGCTTGGACATAGGCCTCGCCCATGGGTCAGCTAATTGAAAATATTTGAATCTAGACCTATGAGCCACTCATTGCCATCCTTACTTTTGTGAAGTACTATGAAATTATGGACTCATCATCTTTTATTAAGAGTTTCTAAAACTCATCCCTTAGTGTTTGAAGTCACATCTTTTTCACTTTGTTAACTCCCCTCACTAAATTTAAAAAATTTTCCATGCCTTCTTTAATGTAATTTTATTAGCTATTTTCTCAAATATTCCTTCATCTAAACCTTGATGGAAGCTAGTAAGTGCACTTAAATCATTCTTTATTTCCTTCTTTAAGGCTTCATTTTCGAATTGATTCAAACTTATCTTATTTTAAGGCTCTGTGTAGCCTTTGTTAACTACATTTCGTACTCCTTTTATACCGAGAATGGGTTTCATCTTAAGTTCATAATGCTCATAATTAAGTTTGATGAGTTAAGGAAGTCCATTTTGACGTCATAATTGGCCTTAATACTACTTTTTTTTTGGAAAATGATAGGTTCATAAATGCTTACATACTCACATAAATAATGAAGGAAGATTATTATTGCAATAGAAATTATGTTCTTGTATCTCTTGCATAAACTAAAATATTACACAATTATTTATAGAGCTAATACAAAAATCTAGACTTACCAATTTAAGTCCACTTAATGCCAGAATATAAAGAAGAAAAATACTTTCAATAACACAATAAAATTTACATTATAGAAAAACTGAACAACATATTTTTATGTCTTCATAACTCTCTCTTAGTAACTCTAAATATCCCAATGTTAGATTTAGAAAAGAGAAAACAAGTGACAAACTTATAAGCTTATAAAAATTTACTATTACCTAGTTATTTTTTATGTGATTTTCTTAAGCTTGAAATAGAGTTGATATTGGCTCATTATGGATTTAAACAATTAAAACTATTCTATAAGAAATAAATATAATATGTGCTAATCTAATTTTCTTATCAATGTCTAGTCTTAATATTAAATGGCTAGAAAATTAATAAAAATAATATACTAATTTAACGTATCTAATAATTATGATCTTTTCAAAATCTTGGTTACAAATTATACTTATCCTAAACAATAAGTAATACAACAAATATACAATTAACTAATTTAATGGAAACCATATATTAATATTAAGGAATGGAATTGAAAAATAATTTCTTTTCTAGTTCACTCTCCTTCTTAGTTATCCATTGAAACATTGCTTATGACAGAGTTCACTATTTTCCAACTTAAATTTCCATAAGATTTCTCTTTAAGGTTGACACTCCAGTGTTTGTTTGTTTCTTGTTTTCAATCTTTATTATTTCACTAACTTTAGAACCTTCTTTTCTTTTTTTTTTCCTTCATTAACTTTTGGAACTCTACAATGTTTCTCCTGAGCAAAACCTATTGTTGAGTTATTTAATCCTCTTTTTTTTAATTCCCAAGGAACGAACTGATTAGATTCATAAATTAAGGTGTTAGGCTCACATTATGATATTTAGAGACTGAGGGTGATTGTCATTTCGTATATATGGAACTTGACCAGAAAATGCCTTTGCCATCATTAGGTAAAGAATGGGTTCTATTGGAACCTTAAATATGGGGAAAAAAGTTATGGGCTTTTTTTTTTCCCATCGACAATTGAAAGGTTCACTATTTATTGATTGATCACGATTAATGATTGTGATGACTCTAAATTGGATTATACGTGGCACATGACTTCTGAATCATGTAAGCTCTACACAATATTTTGACTATTATTGTACTTCGAGGAGTGCAATCTCAAGAACCATTTCATCTAACTTGCTTAATATTGTGAATTGAATTAAAATTTTAATAATTTTAGAAGTTAACTGTAGATTTTGATAAGAGTGTAAGACTGAACAATCATTATCACAAAGTTAAATAAAAGAAAGGTAAGTTGTTTGCCTTCTGGGTATAGTGGTAGATTACATGCACTACTTATCAAGTTGCTGTAGTTTTTATTGGTCTAAGGGTTTTGCGCTGCTCTTCGGTGGGTCGCTTGCTTAGAGGGTTTTGCGCCGCTTCCACTCTTTAGATCTAGGTCTCGCCGCTCCTACTCGCGTCGCTCTTACTCCTCGATGCATTGCTTGCTCGGTGGGTCACTACCCAAATCTCACGCCACTCCCGCTCTTCAGAACTAGATCGTGTTGCCCCCACTCTCGCTTGCTCGGTAGGCCATTTGCTCTCTGGGATAAACAGATTTGGGTTGTGCTTTCCATCATGGGAAAGGCGTGAGATGGAGGAGCTACAATGTGAGGCTAACGGTGTAAGGTGACTCTACGAGAGGCAGGAGGACAACGACTTGAACTCCATGGCGGGGGATGGAGCACCTTCACCCCTGTACATGAAAGACTTCCCTATGCTCACCCGAGAAGTTTGTTAGAAGTATGCATATGGAAAGGGGGTAAGCTCACCAACTTCAGATTCCCAGAACCCCTCACCCTAATATTGGTGCTTGAACAAAGAAAATTCACTTACAGCAGCCTAAAATACATATGAAATACTACTCAAATGCTATAAAGGATGGTGTTGTCAGTACACTGATTGAATTGTTTAAATTGAGGACTTGGTCTACTGCCTTGGTCGGATCTTTCTGTAGTAAAAGGCTCTTTCCAATCATCAGTGCATGGGCCACTGCACGATGGGGTAAGAAAAGTTTGGAAAAACCTTTACTCATTAATGATGACACTATTCTGTTTAAATTTACTATTGATAGTAAATGGAAATGAGACCTTGGCATATAAGGGCCAACCCATATTTATTTAAAAGTGGAAATTTAGGATAATATTTAATAGGGAATGTGAAGAATTTTTTCCTATGTGGGTGCAGTTTCATAATTTGCCACTAGAATTTTGGATAATTGAAGTATTGAGTTTTTTTAACAAACTCTTTAGGTAAGCCTCTTTTTATGGAGACTCAAACATCTGGAATGCGGCGAATTGGGTATGCAAAAATTTGTGTGGAGGTCAAAAGGAATGCTATACTACTTGATCATTTACCAATTCTCAAGTTGGATGAAATATGGGAGATTGAAAAATCTAAAATTAAGGTGTCATGTCCTTGAAAAATCTAAAATTAAGGTGTCATATCCTTGGAAACCTCATAATTCAACAAAGAAATGGGTTTTTACAGGAAAACTTTCTCAAATTAAACGCCAGGATGAATTATTGGGCGTTGATTCTTCTCCAGTGGATTATGATGAGGCTGTGGGTGTACAAATTGTTGCTAATGAAAATCCGGATAACTCAGCAATATATACTCCAGATACTGAAGATGGGAAGCCCAATATAACATCTAGACATACTTGTTCGTTAAACGAACCTGATAACCAGAAAGATATAACTTCTACCCAAAATTCACAATTAGTGGAAGAAGAGCTAGACGATGAATCTGACTTACTGGATAATGATCCAACAAATAACCAGCTGCTAAGACAATTAGAGAATGACAGATTTGTTATGATAGAAGAAAGGTTTCATAAGCGTTCCCTTAATCCTAAAAGAAGATCAGCAAGAAGGAAAACCAAAAAGAAGGGATGTTCCCCTTAAATGATCATTCTCATATGGAATACAATAGAATTAAATGACCCTCTCAAACATTCCACGATGAGAGAATTAGTAATGGATAAGAACTCAATTTTGATAGGCGCCCTAGGACAAAATTGAAGGTTTCACATATTCAGAATAAACCACTACAAGAAAACTATGGATTAACGACGAAATTTTAACAACGGAAAAGAAACCGTTGACAATTAGCGACAACAAGCGACGGAAAGTATATTGTCGTCGCTAAAGTTGATTAATTTAGCGACGGTACTAATACTCGTCACTAAGTATAAAGGAAAATCGTCACGACAAAATTTGCGACAGAAGTTAGCGACAGAAAAATATAGCCGTCGATAACTGTCCTTTTTGATGCTCAATAGAAGACAATTACTAATTCTATACATCATTACATTGGTCAAATTATCTACTTTTCAAAACACAAAGAGGTGATTCATTAAAGTCCACTGAAGTTCAAGGTTAATATAATAAATTGGATAGGTGGTGCTTTTATTGCCAACAACAATCAACACACTTAGTCAAGTTGATTTGTTATAATCAATTGATGTACTCTATTTTAAGGTTTCTGCTTTTGTAGCCAGATTAAGTGATTCATTGTAATTATATTTTCTAGTTTTACTATTATTAATACAATCCCTTTTCTTAAAAAAAAAATTGCTGTAGTTTTATTGCTTCTTATGCACGTTTGTATTGTAGGCCCATGCAGCCTATATCACAGCTAACGTCAAAAGCTATGTGACCCAAGGAAGAGGTGCACAAAGGTAAATTTTTAAAAAGCTTTTCATGTGCCTAGCCTTGTTAAGAGTGAGACAACTAACCTTCCTCTGTAAAATGCAAGGATATATAGACAGCTGATAGAACCACAAAGGAAAGTGAGAAGCGCTAAAAGATTAAGGGAGAGATGGGGTTGATCTCATTGTTTATGGGATATGTTTTTCTTAGTAGTCTGATATTTGGCACAGCTATGGGTGCTGTCCACTACTATGATTTCGTGGTACGTGCTTCTTCTCTGTCTGCTAATCATAATAAGCCTGGTTGTTGTTGATTAGATTCACTTAAAAGTCTGGGTGTGGGTTGCTAGCTTGTATATCCGTGGAAATGGCTGGTCATCCTAATGCGTGGATGCTACTAACTTTTGCAAGTTAGAACTAGCTAGTCTTCGCGATACCGAGCAAATTGTACTCTTTTCACTTCGAAATTCTGACTAGCAAAGTTCATCTGCAAATACTCACTTTCTAGTCCATATAATTTAAGTGCTGTTTAAGGAAATTGTATCTACGAAGCTAATTGGTTTGTTGTTTCATGTGAACTGCATGTATGTTGCAGCTGAAAGAAACTAATTTTACAAGGTTGTGTAGCACCAAGAGCATGCTAACGGTAAACGACAGCTTTCCAGGCCCGGAAATTCGTGTTCGAAAGGGGGACACGGTGTTCGTTAATGTCCACAATCGAGGAACATACGGTGTCACCATCCACTGGTACCATTTATAAATATCACCAGACCTTACTGCAAATTAGTTATTGGCATTCATGCAGAGATCATCGACTCAAAATCTACCAGTGTCGAGATCCGGCTTCCGATGAACTTCATTAACAATATACGATACGTGCAGGCATGGAGTGAAGCAACCAAGAAATCCATGGTCAGATGGACCTGAAAACATAACCCAGTGCCCTATTCCAGCAGGCACAAGTTTCACTCAAGAGATAGCATTGAGCACAGAAGAAGGCACTCTCTGGTGGCATGCTCATAGTGACTGGTCCCGGGCTACTGTTCATGGGGCCATTATCATTTACCCCGCTAATGGAACCCGATATCCATTTCCCAAACCTTTTGCAGAGAAGACAATTGTGCTTGGTATGTATCTATACATGCTTGGAAACTAAGAATCTCTGAGTTTAACAATTTGTTGTGATTAATTAGCTCCTATAATTTGTACGCAGCATCATGGTACAAGGGGGATGTGATGAAGGTAATAAAGACGGCGGTTGCCACAGGTGGGGAACCTAACTCCTCTGATGCCTTTACCATCAACGGTCAACCTGGAGATTTATATGCTTGCTCAAACGGTAAATCGAACAATACCTCCGATATTGACTAATTGCTTCCATTTTCAATCTATTATGAGCATGACGTGTAGTAGGCACTAATCCTAATTTCAGGATGTATAAGCAACTTTTCAGCGCACTCTCATTATTTTACGTGCTATCAAAACAGTGATGACTATTATAATCAAATTTAATTTGTACCCATAACCGATCTTTTTGGTCCGGTCACTAAAAAATTGATCGATGTGAGGATTTGGTGAACTGAAATTTTAAAATATTATTATTAAGAAAAGGTCATTTTATCAATTACGCCAGCCTCTTCTCTTGTTTGATTTAGTATTTTAGCTTCTAATTATGTTGCAAATTTTTAGTTCCTCTACTTCCTACAACTTTCAAACCAATCGGATGAAAAGCTCAAAAATTGAGGAGTTAGATTATGTCTTCCCAACAGTTAAATCTAACTTTTGATATGATTGAAATCAAATATTTGGTTCACAATAAATAGTATTAATTAAAGATTTAGGAGAAGGTTTGTTACTGAAAGAATAGTTGATACAGCTTGTGTTTTTGTGCTCACAACTTAAGGCTCCGTCTGATCTTATATGGGCTCGACGGAAAAGTAAAGAAGATAGTGAGCTGATTCGGAACCTAATCCTGTATAAATAAATGGTTGAGATCAAATGAGACAGAATTGGTATATGAAAAATAGGACAGAGGATTATGTCCCCGTCTATGCCCTCAGATCCTCTGTCCCATTTTTCATGTACCAATCCTGTCTCATTTGATCTTAACCATATATTTTTGTAGGTCCCACATAAATGAATGGTTGAGATCAAATGAGACAAAGTTAGTACATGAAAAATAGGACAGAGGATCATGTCCCCGTCTATGCCCTCAGATCCTCTGTCCCATTTTTCATGTACCAATCCTGTCCCATTTGATTTTAATCATCCATTTTTGTAAATCTCACATAAATAAATGGTTGAGATCAAATGAGACAAAGATGGTACATAAAAAATAGGACAAAGGATCATGCCCTACGTCTATCGTATATAGGAAAAGAAAAAGTATTTAGATTTCTAACACGGAAATTCATATTTATATGCTATTTTGGCAACGCAGAAACAACATATAGGTTACATGTCCGACGGGGCAAGACATATCTCCTACGAATCGTCAATGCAGTTCTGAATGAAGAAATGTTCTTTGGGATCGCAAAACACAACCTCACAGTTGTTGGCCAAGACGCCGCATACACGAAGCCAAATACTGTAGAATACATTACTATAACCCCAGGGCAAACCATGGACGTGTTGGTCACAGCAAATCAACATGCCGGCAAATACTACATTGCTTCTTCTGCTTTCGCCGAGTCCGGTGTTCCATTCGACAACACCACTACCACTGCAATTCTGCAATATAAAGGAAAGCATACAAATTCCTCTATTCCATTTCCAACTCTTCCTGCTTACAACGATACTGACGCTGCCGCGAGGTTCTTTGCTAGTGTCAAAGCCTTGGCGAGCAAAGAGCATCCCGTTAATGTTCCCAAGAAAATAAATCGAAGAATCTATATGACAGCTTCTATAAATACATTGCCTTGTCCTTCTAATATGACGTGTACTGGGTACCAGGGAGGTATTCAAGCTTCAAGCCTCAATAATGTAAGTTTTACTACTGCTTCAGTGGATATACTACAGGCATACTACAGGTAATCAAATCCTCTCTACACCGAGTGTAAAAAATTACACGATACAATTGTTCTCATGGATCACCAATTCAGAATCTAGGTTTAAATATACTAAGAAGTTGACTAAAAGTGATGATCAAATTTATCTGTCTTGCGCAGAAATCTTAACGGCATTTTCACTACGGATTTCCCCGACCGGCCACCAGTGTACTTCAATTTCACGGGAAATGTTGAGAATGTTACGTGGTTCACAAGACCAGGGAGAAGGGTGATACTATTGAATTATGGAGAAGCAGTTGAACTGGTTTACCAAGGAACAAATCTAGTGGCGGCAGAAAATCATCCAATGCATCTTCATGGTTTCAGTTTCTATTTGGTTGGCATGAACACAGGGAATTTCGATGTAACAAAAGACCCTTTGAGGTATAACCTCGTGGATCCACCAGAAGTAAACACTATAGGTCTTCCCATGAATGGGTGGGCAGCTGTCAGATTTACAGCAGATAATCCAGGTGAAGTCTTTGCACTTGCTATATCATCAGAACGGTATTTTGTATATTAATTCTGCTTATTCCAAATCACCAAAATATATAAAATTGCAGGAGTCTGGTTCATGCACTGTCATTTGGAGAGGCATACAACTTGGGGCATGAGCTCTGTGGTGATAGTGAAGGATGGAGGCACCAATAAAACAAGCATGCGCCCACCTCCATCTTATATGCCTCCATGTTCTACATCCTAGCTACCTGCAACTCGTCAGAACAACAAATAAATTTAGTGGACTCTGTCAACTTGGTTTTCAATGACCAAGTCTCCGATCAGGGAAAAGTTAAGAGTGAATTGTTTGGAGTTAAATTGTGTGTTGAAAAATAAACGCAAGATCGTATCTAAGCGCAGCGGAAAAAGGAACAAGTGCCTGAATAATTACGTTTGAAACTATGTAAATCTAAGGAAACTTTCGATTTGGAGTGGATGTATAATAATTTTGCAAAAGAAGTCTATATTATTTAAATTTGTGCTAACAGGTTTGTCCCATTCATTGGTTTTTCATTAACGATGAACACACACAGGGTGTTACTTCTTTATAACGCTATTGCACATTGGTTAGTTATGAATCTATTAAACATTGTCTTCCCTCTTGGATAAGAGAGGAAAAGTTAAAGAGTAACTACCATGAAAATTGGCAGTGCCGGAAATGCATTATATGGACATCTATCATTAGCAATTTTAATATGAGAGTGACATGGTTAGATTCTAAAATTTACTAACACCAGGTTCTTCTGATCTGAATTAAATTTAGATCATAACAACCACCCAACAATAATCCAAACTACAGTAATATACGACTTAATAATATAATACATGAAAGTTCATTTTCTTTTTGTTTTGGAGAAAGCCCATAGACTTGTATATTCTAGTGAGATCAAACACGATTTCTATAAATTGGATCACCTTCACTTAATTAAAAATTAAATAGATTCAATCTAAAAATCTTGGACTAACTAATTTTTTAATTTAGTTTTTAACTTTTTCGTTCAATTTACTTTAACAATCCTTATGTTTAAAAATCGATTAGTTTATTAATTAATCGATCGATTTTCGTAAATTAATTGATTTTTATAAATTAAAATAAATCTATTAATTTTTATTTATAATCTTCTTTTTTAATTAAACTTTAAATTAAGGATAGTCTCGTTCAATCATATTTTAAATTCTTCAATTTTATTTAATCTTCTATCAATTTTATGATAGTATAATACCGATTGAACATTTTAACCTTCTAACCTACGAGCATCCTCCGTCTATCTCGAATAACTCTGACTCAACAAAAGGGATCCTTCCTTTTCTTGTATCCCTTAACAGGCCTCATCTTGATAGTGTTTCTGAGGATCCATGCTCTTCTGTCTGTAAGGAGCTGTCATATGATACAGGTTATGGATGCTAAAACTCACAACTCAAAATTGAGATACGTTCCTCTTTCAGTTCAAGATGGAGAAATTATAATTATGTCACCATTAGATATAAAAGGAGCTTCCGAATGGAAAAAAATTTTGGTAGAACACTTTGACAAGAGATTAACTTTTAATTGCAATTTGGCCATGAATAAGGTACTCGAACTAGGTTTTGGCATATTATTATGTTGGAATACGAAGCTCAAACAGGGATAGAAAATAAAAAAACACAAAGATAAGGATGGAATTTTCCGATATATAATTTCCAGACTTGACAACACATCCTTAAATGCATAAACTTGAAAGTTCCTAAAAATGCACTCAGACCCACTCATTGACAGAAATAGCATTTAACAAATCAGTCAACTATAAAATATAAATTAAGAAAAATAAAAAAATGCCTAAAGACATGGCACACAACTCAATATTAACTTATTTTCGGTAGATACGGAGCAAACATCAACACTTTTTATTGCATCAATAGTTGTAAACTCTCAACTTCTCTATAAACTCAAATGTGGCTTTTAGAAGAGCCTTAATAAAAGTACCAGCCAACTGATCACAAATCTTGCAATAAAGCAAAAATGATTCACAACCAATGTTTTAAGAATTCAAACCTGTTAAATAAAATGTTTAAAGGTTAAATTGATATTAAACTATTAAAATAACGATATATAATAAATAAGAAGTAAAATTTATAAAAGTAAGTAAAAGTAAAATATTTTATTGAAATAAAAATATGTCAATGTCTATTATTATATAATTAACTAATAATAAATAAATATAAGTCTAATATAAAACTTAAAATAACAATAAAAATCACAATTATATTTCTGAAAGAGGTTGTGTCTCATAATCTAAAAAGCTCCAAATTTTTCAACGCTTTCTAAAGACTCCTAAACTAAGCTTTCATCTATCGTATTTGAATCAACTTCTTCTATTGCATTTAAATAAATTACAAATTAGTAATGTATTAAATTATTCTCAATTGTAAATTTATAATACATTATACTTTTAACTTAAATATGATCAAAATAAAATATGAATAGATTATCAGTAGAAGTTCTTAATTTATTTGTTGTGACAAATACATTTCTTCATAAATCACCTTTTCAAGTTCATTATAATCAAGGTCAAGTGATAATTTTTCTTCTTCGATCCAAAAATCAATATGTTTAATACAATAAATATCAACCGGATCATATGTTTCTTCTTACTAAGCACTTTGAATACATAATAGAGAAATTATAAAGTTAATAATAAAAATAAAATTAATGAAATAAATACAAAACTATAAAATACCTGTTCTTCATTCTTAGATTATAGGTAACGTAAACAAGGTCATTTAAGTCTTTGATGTTCTAAACGATTTCATTTCTTTGTATGAATATGTTCAAAAACAACCCAATTACGTTCACAATCTAATATAGAAGTTGTTTGATTAAGTAATCTAATAATGAGTTTTCTCAATATTTGAGCATGGTCATCGAATAATCTCCATCACTCATCTTTATTTTAAATTAAGAGTTATAAAAATAAAATATATAATATTAATAGAAAAATACAATATTTATTATTAATAAGTAAAGAATGAATTCAAAGTATAAAAACTTACTAGGTTGCATTTTTTTTATCATAAGTTCTCTCTTTGCTAATGATCTAACAAAACTCTCTAAACTTTCATGATACAATTTAATTTCATTTATCATTTGTGATTGTTATTCAATAAAGAAAATACCTTTGCATTCAATCACATCAAACAATCCACCCATAATATTATTTGTACATGCATCTCCACTATATAAGCAATAAGGATTGATAAAATAAGCTGCTAAATGGATCCTTTGAATAAGATGCTTATCATCGTCGGTCAATAATATCTATATAAGGTTTATATGATTTCTCCTTTCCTTTAAAAAGATTTATAATTGTTTTGTGAACTGTATAAATGACATCATATATATACCCCAAAGATGGCTTCTCATCTAAGTCAACAACCCTTAACAACCTTATAAGCGGAGCAACAATCCTTACAATTATCAAGCAAGCATCTCCAAATTTATTATCTAGAATAATAAAACAAGTTTATTTCCTTTTTCACTCTTTGATAACTTATGACTTGAAAAGTATTTACATGTCACTAAATTTTGATATAGTTGCTTATGTTCATAAACACTTTACAAAGTAATAAATGTAGTTGCAAACCTAGTAGTAGCAATAGCAGGACACACAATCTCATCCCAATCTTCTTGCTTTCTTAACCACAACAAAAATATGATATGATTATACGCAAAATTGTGATCTTAGATACACGTGAAACAAGATCAGAAATATAGTTTGTATTACCAATATCTTTTAAAATAAGATTTATACAATGAGCAGCGTATGGAGAGCAATAAATATGTTCATACTTTGATTGTAATAAGTACCTAGATGATATATAATTAGCTGCATTATCTATCACAAAATGCATAACATTCTTTGGTCTAACCCACTCAATAATTTCAAAAAATAATTCAGATAAAGCATTAGTAGTTTTTACCATATTAGAAGCATCAATGGACATGATAAAACTTGTTCCAATATTACAATAAACCAAGAAATTAATCAAGGTTCCTTGTCTTTAATGAATCCACCCATCTGCGATAGTAGTGTATCTTGTTGATCCCTAACTAGACTTATATGTATCCACAATTAACTTACATTCCTTCTTTAAATCTTGAAGCAAAGGCACACACATCTCATAATAAGAAGGTAACTTAAATCCTGTACCTATCGTTGTTGAAGCATCTATTGCTTCTTGAAAATATGGTGAATTTGAAGCATTTAAAGGAATCCATAAATGATAGAACCATCTAGCCCATGCTCTTTTACATCGTAAAACAACATTATTATCAATCAAAAAAATTTTAGACTAAGTTGAGAAGTAGGAGTAGTTTTTGAAGGAACATAAGAATTTATGTTAATTAGGGGATGGAGGGGAAAACAATTTACTAAGCCAGGCCGCAGAATCAGATGGGGAAGACTTAAAGGAGACATGGCGGAACTTTTTAGGACTCAGGTCAGGAATAATGCAACATGGGCTGTGAGTGGGGATGCAAATCGAATGTGGTAGGGAGTAGCCCTCGTAGTGAGATAGACAACCAATAGACTCCTAGGGGTATCTAAAGGACAAGGGTGGGGGCGAATGGAATCCTGGTGGTGATCAAACGAGGTCCAGGGGATGGTAAAGGTAAAAAAGGGAGCTTTTAAAGATCTGTTGGCAAATGCCACAGAGGAAGAGCGGATTATTAATAGAGTAAGGTATAAACTGGCGAAACAGAAGGCGAAGAAGACTATCGCAGTGGCTAAAGGAGAAGCTTATGAGAAGATGTACAGGGATTTGGATACGATCAAAGGAGTACAAAGAATTTTCAAGATAGCGAGAGATAGGGCACCTAAAACGACAGACTTCAACCAAGTTTGCAGTATACGTGACGAAGAAGAACAAGTACTCACAGATGCCCAAGCCATCAAGCGGAGGTGGAAGAGATGCTTTCATGGCCTATATAACGAAGAATTTTTGGTCAACATAACGTTAGGGGAACCCCCCAGGTTGGGACTATGCCTCAGTGGGCACTCATGAGGGAAAATCACGAGGGGAGAAATTACAAGAGTTTTGAGGGGGATGGGGAGCAAAAAGGCAGTAGGACTGGATGGCATTCCTATAGAGGTATGGAAGCAAGTAGGTGCTGTAGGTATTGAGTGGTTAGCTCAGCTCTTTAATGTGATCCTCGAGTCAGTCAAGATGCCAAATGAATGGAGATTGAGTTGATTAATCCCTTTGTACAAGACCAAAGGAGAAATACAACAATGTCAAAATTATCGAGGCATCAAACTATTGAGTCATACTATGAAGCTGTGGGAGAAGGTAATTGAAAAGAGAATTCGAAGAGTTGCTTCAATATCGGACAACCAATTTGGGTTTATGCCTGGTAGGTCTACGATAGAGGTAATTCATCTGCTTCGGCAAATAATGGAATGCTACAGGGAACGACAACAGGATTTACATATAGTTTTTGTAGATTTAGAGAAGGCATATGATAGGGTTCTTAGAGAACTCATATGGTGGTGTTTGGAGGCAAAGGGCATTCCTACGACATATATTAGAGTGATTAGGGATATGTATAAAGGAGCACTGACTAGTATCAGGACGGTAGGAGGAGATACGGACGTGTTCTCTGTTGGTGTTGGCCTACACCAAGGCTCAGCTCTAAGTCCTTTTTTGTTCACTTTAGTGTTAGATGAACTTACCAAACATATTCAAGGGGAGGTACCTTGGTGTATGTTATTTGCTGACGATATTGTCCTAGTGGATGAGACTAAGGAGGGGGTTAATTGTAACATTCCGTTACTGTTATAAAGGGTATTTTGGTAATTGGGACAGACTGATAGGATTGCACTGCATTCACTGACTGAGCATGTTACTGGCCTCTAATTATAGAGGAACAGGCTTATTGCATATGCATTTATTCATAGGTACTTGCATTCATGATTTTCCAGGATTTGATTGTGAGCATGGACTGACTGCACTGACTGAATTGACTGAATTGACTGAATTGTGATTGACTGAGAAATTGGGAGTAATTGGACTTGAATGATTGATCTAGAATAGTTTAAGAGTGATTGGTAATTTATAGAGGCTTATGGGAAAATTTCGAGAAATTCGGGAGAAAGTGCCCGGACTGGAATTATTTG
>JANVCQ010000007.1:1200048-1214586 GCA_025531925.1 Erythroxylum plowmanianum
TCACTCTTTAGGGTTTAAAATACCCTTTTATATGTTAGGCTTTGGGCTCCACTTAGGAGTGACCCAAAACCCAACAAGTGCTTTATCCTTAATACTCTTAAGACATATGCTTTCCCTCTTGTTTTTGTAAAATGGATTAACCAATGCATATCTACAATGCCTTACAATGTTTTACTAAATAAGGAGCCGAAAAATTAATTTAGAGGAGTTAGGTGTCTAAAACAAAGGGATCCACTTTCCCTATATTTGTTTACCTTATGTATGGAAGTTCTGACCAGGTTGTTAATGAGGATAGTCAAGATAGATCCTTTAACTTTCACTCCAAATGCAAAAAATGCAAGATTGTCAGCTTGACATTTACAGATGATCGATTTCTCTTCTTTTTTTTAAAAAAAGCCAGTTCATTTATTCCTTATTGACAAGCATGAACACCATTAACAAGGAAAATAGTGATAAATACCTCTCTGCTAGTGTTGTTTATAATGCTTCTTAGCTATTTTCCCTTACTGTTATGTAACTCTTGAAGCTCCTTTTAACCTATTTGGGCATTTGCATTTTCTCTGTTAGGTTCTGTTCCTCTGATTTCAAACCCCTTGTTGAGAGGATCCATAATAGAATCTATAACTGGAGCACCAAATTTCTTTCACTTATAGGTAAAGTTTAACTATATTCTCAGTCCTAAATAATCTATATGTGTATATTGGGCCTCCAATTTGGTTTTCCTTCTAGCATTTCCAAAAATATAGACATATTACTAAGGAGATTCATATGGACAAAAAACTTTACTGAGATTTCAATTCTCAAGGTCAAATGGATTAAGATATGTACTCCAAAAGCTAAAGGTGGTTTAGTTATGCTAGCTCTGAGAATCATAAATACAATTCTAATGATTAAAAAGATTTGGAGATTTCTAAAGGATAAACATAATATGTGGGTCAAATGGGTGCACACATATTTTCATAAAGGATGATAACTTTTGGCATATGTAACCTAAGTATAACTCCTCCTAGGCAAAGGAGACTATTTTTAAGCACAGAGAAAAGCTTAGATTGGAATTCTTTTATAAACGTGGCAATGGATCTGTAACTTTATTCAGGATTGATAATTGGAGTCTATATGCCCCCTTTGAAAGGATCGTAGAGCTTTCCCTTCCTATAACTACATTCCTTATAAAGGCAATAATGCAGGAAGTGATGCTTAATCAAAATCTAATATTGGATCAACTTCTAAGCTCCTCTATAATCTTTCAATTAAGCAAATTATGTTTGGATCCAAATAGGAAAGACACTATCTCCTAGAAGGCAATCTCCTCAGGTGTATAGCCGAATACTTCATGCATAAATCTATTAATGATACCAACTGCTAAGGTCAAATGGTGCAACCTAATATAGTTCAAACAAGCTCATTCACATGCTTCTTCAAATTTGATTTCTCTTATTTTGTTTAGAATGAAATTCTCCAACTTTGCAACTCATTCAAACCTCCTAATGAATGGCTTGATATCATTAAATGGAGTATTCATAAATAATATCCTTATAAAGGAGATTCTTTGGTATTCAAAACTTCCTTGAGCTACCTAGTATACAAAATTTGAATGGAACATAATAATATAATTTTTTCTAATCAAATGAAGTGCATAGATGTCTTCCTTGCAAAACTAGTAAGGAACACTAGGATGCAAGTATTCCTACTAGGAAAAAAATGCAAGCCCATAAATTAGTCTTAACTAGAACCTTTGAAAGTCACAGGTTTTTGTTTATAAATGGACTTCTTTATATTACTTAAGTGGACAATTTCCATCTTATGTTGATCTAAAGTATAGGATTAGTTAGGATAATTTGTCTTCTCTTTATTTGAATCTCTATGCTCAGAACCATAAAAACTATTTATTCCTTTTTATTATTATTAATTATAGTTTCTATTTCTCAAAAAATGTTATTGATCGACGATTATGTTATAATATTTAGTTATTACATGTTTTCAAATTTAGGAATTTACTGGTTTCAATGATCTCTTATAAATCCAAACCTATTTGTGTATTTATTATGAATTTAGAAATTGAATTGAGTTGTTTGATGGTTGAAATATACCTAATTTATACTACATTATGGTTCAAAAATCTTAAACTCTTTAGTGAAAATTGCAAATCTTATGAATAAAGGTGGTATTCCTTAACGTAAATCTCTATTTGAATCTGTCATAGTTTAGTATATTTTTCATGTCCATTGACTTTATTTCAAGAAATTACTCTTACATTATATTAAAAATGAAAAATTCAATTATAAATTTTTAATTAAGAAATTCTAAAGATATTAAAATTTTAGAAAAATATGATAATTTAGTGTATATTTGATTCATTGGAAGTTGCTTGAAGATTTGCGAACTTTCAATTTTATCTTATTAGGTCCAAATTTATTTGAGTTTGAAATTTATAATTCTTATGGTTTAATAAAAATTAGAGATTGTTCTTGCTCTCTTCAACTTTGCTAACCATTGGAGGCCTTCCTCAACCTTAAGTCTCACTTATTCAGCACTTTGATTTCCCATCTTCATTGGAGCATCTTCCTATTCATCTAGATTCCCCATGACCGATTCTACACTGATACCTTAAGTTTTAGTACCCAATAGGGCATCCTCTAGTTTTTAAGGGTATTATTGTCCTTCTACATTCCTAATTTTACCCACCTTTCACTCACTATCTATTATAGTAACCACCTTTTGAAAAAAGATAGTTTAAACTTACAATTTTTTTTCATTTGGAGTTGGAACACAAAGTGCTTTGATTTTTCCAAATCTAAAATGACCATAATTTACCTAGCTCTTTCTCCACTTGACTCTCCTCCCTTTCCTTCTTCATCTTCCTAAAAAGCACCAAATAGTCTTGAAATTAACCTTGGAGGCACTAAAGTACTCCACATCAACCCTTCCATAAGTTAGAAGCAAGTTGTTAGCAAGGAACAAACGAACAAGCTCAACATCTATAATATACCCCTCCTTCAGCAGAAGAGGGAAAGAATATAATGGCTCTAGATATACAAGTATTAAAGGATGGCGCAAATACATTGATCTAAATTCTAATTGGATTATTTTATGAAAAAGTCCACTTTCCTTCTAAGAGAATGGGCACCGAAAACATGGTGAATCAAGGGCTAGATGAGGAGCTCTTATCATAGGAGAACCTTATTCTTTTCAAGTTTACATCTCAAACAAATGTTAGACAGGTGATGGGGGAATGGCTATGGCTTATATTGAACCAACCACTTTTTTTACAACCATAGAAACCAAGTTTGAGTTTAGAAAAAGCCTCCTATAATAAAATTCCCATTTGGATAAATTTGCATAGAGTACCTTTGGAATATCGATATAACAAGGGATTGAGTCTAGCTAGCTACATTGGACATCTAATATGCATGAATAAGATGACAACTCATAGAAGGAGAATTGGATATATTAGGTTATGCGTTAACATGGAAAACAATAAAACTCTCCAGACATTATCCATGTACTAAGACTTGAGGATGAAGACACTTTATTAAGGACTTCATACATGTTTCTTACAAATCGAGGCCTAAATAAATCCCTCGAGGGAAAAATGGATTGAGAAGGGCAAAAAGTTTAAAAGATGGGATTATATAGAATTGATGGGATTAGACTAGATGGATAATAACTAGATTATAAAGACTACATGACATATTATTTAAAAGGAAAAAAGTAAGGACTAAGTTGAGGACATACTAAATTTCAATAATAAGCAAACAAAAGAATTTGAAGAAATAATTTATGATGTAAGGTAACCAAAAATTAATGAGGTTCAATAACCATTACCACAAGAGGCAGTGATTATTATGTTTGCAACTCAGATGGGAAATATAAAGGATTAGTTAATTAACTAGTAGATACACCTGAAATTAGTGAAAATGGAGAGACCAATATTGCATTTAAATTAGTAAGCAAAAGGAAATGTAATAGAGATAGGAAATGATGGTTTTACATTTCAAAAATGCCTTTGATCACTTCATGGAATATTTACGGACTAAACAACCCCACAAAATATCTTTCTATTTGTGAGTTTATCTATAAAAAAAAATAGAGGTCATAGGGGTCCTTGAAACTAAGATGTCTAAAAAGAAGGTCAGGAAACTTAATTATAAGGGCGATTGATGGTCTTTTTTGTTGACTTATAACCACCACTATGGCATAATCATAATAGATTTTGATTCCAGGAGGGTTAGGCTTGAAGTTTTGAACTCCAATGGACAACATATATATTCCAAGACTAAGTTTATAAAATGGGAGAAAGTTTAAAGTTACATTCATACACGCGTCTAAATTTGGAATTCAAAGGAGATCCTTATGGAACAACCTAGAAAATATTAAAGCAACAATCTAGCTCCCTTGCCTTCCTATGGGAAACTTTAATAGTATGCTATTCAAGTCTAGAACTGAAGGCAATATGTGCCTAAATAGCCATTCCAAGGATTTTAATGATTGTGTCACTAAGTTGGGAGTAAAAAATAAGAGTTTTGAGGGGTGCTTTTATACTTGGAGCAATAAACAAGTTTCTAGGTGGGTTATAATAAAGAAACTTAATAGGACATTGGTTGATAGTTCATTGATAAGCACTTATATAGACAAAAAGTAAAGTTCCTACCCACTAAAGTATTTGATCGTGTAAGACTTCCTACTCCAAATAAAAAGAAGTTTATTATTTATATTTAACAATTTCATGGTGGAGAGAGAGGATTTCTTTGACATAATAAGAATAGGTATATGTAGAAGATTCCATGGTAATAATTCGTTTATCTACATGCAAATATGAAGGTTTATTAAATATGAGTTAAAGTAAATTAGATTGGATTTTAAATCTAGCACTCGACTTCAAGTTGAACAATCTAAAAGGATATTGAAAAACATCCAGGTAGAAGTATACAATCATCTAGGGGATTAATGGTGGAGAGACAAAAAAGAGAAGGCTATCCTTGAGTATTTAGAAGCTCTATATGATCATAACTTGGTATTAAAGCAGAGAGCTAAGGTATTATGGTTAAAGGAGGGAGAGATGGGAATAAAGTTTTTTTTTCATAATGCTATCATAGCAAGAAGGAACACTAATAAAGTTTCCTTCATTAAGAACTAAGATGGTAAGGCAATCTCAAATCAATTAGATCTTAAGGAAATGGATTATCGTTATTTCAGGGAACCAAAACAACCAATATGTCCTCAACTTTACTAATATCTTTTATCCACAATTAATTCATAGAAGAGATTTTTCAATTTCTTTCCTCTCCTTTAAACTAAATGAAGTAGAAGAAGTTGTCTTTGAAATGAACCCCATTAAGGCACCTATTCTAGATAGATTAAATGATTTTATCATAAAACTTAACCAGATATAAATGATTTAATGACCAAAGCTATGCTAGAAACCTTTTATTCAAGCAAGTTATTACCATCAAATTTTCCTTATTCCCTAAAGTTCAATATTTTTACTATCAATTTTTTTATAAAATTAATTGATTGGTTAAGTTTTTAATGATGTAATCTTATGTCCTCATTTAAACTTAATTTTTCTATCTCTTATTCTTCTTTTTATTTATTGCCTTCAAATTCAATCATTAATGTCTTCATAAGGGCCCAATTTTCCTTGATGGCTACTTTTCAACTACAATATCAAAAATCATTATAACTATAGTCCAAATATAATGAAGGCTTATTTAAGATATACCATTCTCTGAACTTCATCCTTTCTCCTTCATTATCATCTCCTTGCACTATAGGATAGCCTCATCTTTATCCTTATGTTCCATCAACATCTCAATAGGCCTTATACATCTTTTTTTAGGATCCATCATTAGTGTCTCCTTATGTCTCAAGATTGATTGTTAACTTATATTCTCTCTCATTAACACTTGTTGATGCATCATGACCTCTTCTTTTTCCTATCATTTAACTAAAATGCCAATAACTATTTAGGAACAAATTAATAGTTATGGAAAAATAGGTTTCCAACAACTTACTAACTCATTACTTTTGCCTCTATCTCTTCCCACCTACCACGACACTTTATTAGGTGATCTTTATCATAATTAGCCTTTGCCTTTATCACCTTCCACAAACCATGATGCTTTATCAATTGATCTTCATTGTAATTGACCCTTCATGTTTAAGATAAGTTAAGAAATCAATCTATTAATCTTTAAAAAAATATTTTCAAATGTTAACATAAATTGGTAGCTTCCCAAACTCTTGCATCAATACCTACGATGATATGTAATTACTCATAACCTACGATAAGTACACATATTTTTTATAAGTAATATAGTAATGAATAAAGTATCAATCCTATCAAGAAGCTAAAATATATGGAAGAAAACAAAGGTATAATAAATCAAAATAAATAGCTGAATAGAGAATTTAGATATAAGTAATATCTATAAAAAAGACTCCCCTTATCATTATCATTATAATCATGATTCAATAAACTTAAAAAGTTTTTAATAAATTGGACTAGAAAAAATTCATAGGTTACAGTTTTTATAAAATATTTTTATAATCTCTCAAGTCTTAATAAACTATTCTCAATTTGATTATTATATATCTCTATCCTATTAAAACCTTAGGTTTAATGAATGTTTATGAAAGGCTTAACCCTAACATTAGAGGATTTATGTAATCTTATCTCTAGTACCGCCATGCAATTTGTAGTTTTTATTGAATTGTCTACATAAAAATTAATATTATCTAATCACTAGCTTAATTAAATCATCATTAAACACATTTAAATAAATTTCATATAAATAAATGTCGTATAATAACCAAAAGTGAATTAATCTTTTATAAAGACAATACTAGGCTTTACCTTATCTAAAAGTATAAAGGAACTAGTTATAAATCATATTTACACTAACAAACATAAATGATATACTAAAATACATCAAGGTAGAGAGAATTATATATGATTTTGCACAATAAGCTTCGATTCATTGTGATGATCTCCAATATTCTTCTCTAGCAAACATAACTTCAAAATTAATTCTCTAAAGATTATTATCTAACTCCTTGTAGTTAAGTGTAGGTATTGAATATAAAAGAAAGAAAAGAAAGATAAAAAAATCCCTAAATTTAAGATTTCCAACGGCCTTTATTCATTTTTGCCACCTTAGACATTATAGTTTTCTAAGTTGGGTGTTTTTTGTACTTCTTTTTAAAGGAGGACATGAGATCTAATCTGTCTATATTATAGGTTGTGTATTCTTTGTAACTTTTTTCTTGGATAACATTGGCTGAGAAATGATCATGCCTTAGACCATGTTGCTCTTTGGATATTTTCTCTATCACACAGTCTCTTGTATGCCTATGCATCTAGTTGTTTCTTCATCTCCAGGTGGTTCAAGAGGGATACGGGCCAACACACGACCATATGTCAGCCTTGTTTTTACTAGAAATTGTGATTTCTTTATCTTTTTGCTTGTAATTGTCTCATATTCTTGGCAAATCTCATTTTAGGGGAACATATTCTCAATTACCTAAAAACATAACATAAATTAAGTAAATAAAAATAATGTAAGCATAAAAAGAAAAATAATAGTGAAATATATGTACTTTTTACATATATAAGTACTCTATCAATATTTATGCCTCATTGTTATTAATGTCATCCCATATTGTAATCCTTGTCATATTATTCCACTTAAAGGGATTGTCCACATTTAGCTTGTCAGGATAAAAATCTACAAATAAAATAAGATTTAGGTACTATGAAATACTCATTTTGTCTAGGTTTAAATATTTATTGAGTTCAAATTATTAGACACTTAACTCACTTTCCAAATAGCTATGTATCTACCCATGGAAGGCACGAACACTTTTGGCCTTACAACTTGGCATAAATGCGAGCATTCCTGCAAAGATAGTTAGGATGAAATATCCACAACTAAGTTGCTCACAGTCATCAACATAGAGTACATATCTAGCATTTGTATATTGATACTATATTTAACATTTTGATACATAAACACATCCAATGCATAAAGAAAAAAGTTCCATGAAAAAACTTTTATGTGTCAAAGAAACTGTAACTTTCTTAAGTACATAATAAATATTTTGTGATTATTGACTTTGTACTCCTCCTAAAAACCTCAAAACCTTAACCTTATCTACTTTTATGTGTACTCATTTTATTCTATTCAAAACCACTATGATCTATGCCATATTATCTCCATAAACATCCTTCATTTAGTTCTTCTTAATTTTCAATGAAAGATCATCTAGATCAAAGCAAAGACATAGCCAATAGCAGAGGTCCACCCTCACCCTAAACTTCTCAATCTCTCTAAGTTCGTAAGATCTCATATCAGGAACCTATTTTTGATGTTCAAAAGTTAGGCTTTATATCAATTTGCATAACTACTAATAACATCATATTTGACAGTTCTGTAAATATCCATACAATATAGTCAACATCGAAATATATTCACACTTTTTTAGCAATTCATTTTAAAGTTAGTTCAGATTTCATATTTATTCTTTAAATCTTGAGTTCACTTAGAACAACATCACTCTCGACCTATAATTTAAGTCTTAAATTAAATTAACTTAACGTCATCCTCATATCTATTTTAATATGCTTATTGGTTACTTTTTGTTTTGCCTTTATGGACTTCTCTCTTTGTTATGGAGAAGATGGTGATTCAATAAATCAAACACTAAGAAAAAGACATAAATCATCAACATCTTCCTACTCTAGTCCTAGGTCACTAAGTTAATTTCCAACATGTTGAAAAACGCATAAGACTATGTCTAAATGCATGCCTAAATAAAATTATTCAATGCAATAATTGGGTGCTTTTAGATTTATAACTTCTTTTTTTAATTAACTTTTTCGAGGATAATAACTAAAATATTGTAAGTCACCATTTTCGAGAACATTAAATAATATGGTAAAATTAACATTCTTGTAAACTTACAATAATAAAACATGAACATAAAAAATGGATAGAGAAACAGGAAAATGAGAGAAACATACCATATCTATGAATAAGTTGTTAAGTTGTTCCTTAATACAATCTCGAGTTCTTTACTTTTCCAATTGTCGTATGCCTACTAACTCCTTGTTTGGACCTCTAAATACAATGGATTAAGACCGATAATAGATATTTCATATTTTTGAACATTAAAAGCTTGGATTTATCCTATCCATTTGAATATCTTCTTTATGATGTACGTGGATGAGTTGTTAGCTTAGTTCTTTAATATGACCTTGAGTTCTTCATTTCCCTAATTGTTACACATCTATTACCTTCCTGTCTAAACATCTAAAATAAGATGAGTTAAGAACAACAATAGAGATAAATTCTCTATTTTTGAGATCTTTTCGAAAATTAGAAATAAAAGAAGAAGAAGAATACATTCAAATAGGCGGCACAAATCCAAATTTTTATTCTTCGACAATATAAAATGAGCAAGAGGAATCATTAAGGCTTCTCTGGTAAACTTAACAATTGTATCACTGATTAATAACAAAAATTCGAAACATACTTGTATCACTAATCAATAACAAAAGTTGCTTACAAATTTTTGTTATATTCCACATGATAAGAGATAGGCAGAATCTCAAAATATGCAGAACTATTTCTACACATTTTTTTTAATAATTTCAATTTTTTTCTTATCCAATCATTTATCTTTCAGGTAAACTTTTTAATAGTTGTGACTTTTACCATTACAAAGTTTCATGCCTAAATAAAATTATTCAATGCAATAATTGGGTGCTTTAGATTTATAACTTCTTTTTTTAATTAACTTTTCCAGAGGATAATAACTAAAATATTGTAACCATTTTCAAGAACATTAAATAATACGGTAAAATTAACATTCTTGTAACTTACAATAACAAAACATGAATATAGAAAATGGATAGAGAAATAGGAAAATGAGAGAAACGTACCATATCTATGAATACGTTGTTAAGTTGTTCCTCAATATAATCTCGAGTTCTTCACTTTTCCAATTGTCGTATGCCTACTAACTCCTTTTTTGGACCTCTAAATACAATGGATTGATATCAATAATAGATATTTCATATTTTTGAACATTAAAAGCATGGATTTATCCTATCCATTTGAATATCTTCTTTTGATGTTTGTGGATGAGTTGTTAGCTCAATTCCTTAATATGACCCTGAGTTCTTCATTTCCCCAATTGTTGCACATCTATTACCTTCCTATCTAAACATCTAAAATAAGATGAGTTAAGAACAACAATAGAGATAAATTCTCTATTTTTGAGATCTTTTCGAAAATTAGAAATAAAATAAGAAGAAGATATTCAAATAGGTGGCACAAATCTAAATTTTTATTCTTCGACAATATAAAATGAGCAAGAGGAATCATTGAGGCTTCTCTAGTAAACTTAACAATTATATCACTGACTAATAACAAAAATTCGAAACATACTTGTATCACTGATCAATAACAAAAATCACTTACAAATTTTTGTTATATTCCACATGGTAAGAGACAGGCAGAATCTCAAAATTTGAGAACTATTTCTACATATTTTTTAATAATTTCAAAATTTTTCTTATCCAATCATTTATCTTTAGGTAAACCACATCTTATATGTGAACTTTTTAAGTGACTTTTACCATTACAAAGTTTAATTTTGTTAACTTATTATGTATGCTTATCCATTATTTGGGATCTCTTGATCGATTAGTAATAAAAGAAGATAATGAAGAAGAAGAAGATATTCAAATAGGAGGGACAAATCTAAATTTTTTATTGTTCGACAATATAAAATTAGCAGGAGGAATCCTTCTCAACTGAACTTAATACCAAAAAATTACTCATTTATCTATTATAATATTCAATTGCATAACTATCTTTAAGAAATTTAGATCTATTGAATATGTTAACGGTGAAAAATGATGGTCACTAATGATCACTACTTGTTGGCCTTGTACTCGGCTGTAACAGAAGACTAAAACAACGAAGGAAACAGAAATAACTTCACCACCTCTCTATAGCACTTGCATCATAAGAGAATACGATTACATTGCCTTCTTATGGCCATCGATATTGGTAAGTTTTATTATTTCGTTCTTCAGCTTACTTGCACTAAGTGACCATACTAATTGACGAGGAGACAAAAAGGTTGGTCAATTTAGTGCTGACCTTTTCCTCTTTTTCTTCTTGTCCTTCTAATTCTAAGCGATTCAGGAAGAGGTGGAATGCTTTGTTCATGCCTGAAGAAGTTATCAGGATCGAACTTGGTCTTCACTTGTACCAATTTATTGTAGTTGTTCTTGAAGTACTTAAGACCCCAAGTTCGTGCTTCTATGAAGGTTGTGTTAATGCTCTTGTTCATCCCTAGATCAAAGTCTCTGTAATTGACATATGCAGTTCTTGGTAGCATGGAAACATAAGCTGCCATGTAGTTGTAAAGATTTGTAATCCACTCAGAATGTTTCGTGCTTTCTTCTGCATTTTGCCATGATGTCACATACTGGATCTTGAACAGGACGCCCTTTCTATGAGGGAAAGGAATCGCTGACTCTGAAATCTTCCTCATCATTCCACCGTAAGGATTCCAAATCATCAGAGGACTATCTTCCTCCAACATCCGTTTCCACAGTCCCTCAAGTCCCGTTTCAGGAATTGGTACTTTGACAAAATCTGATTTGGCCTTGAAGTAGTTCTTGAACAATGATTTACCCTGAAGCAGAACGTCAGGGGGTGTGTTGCTGGGGTATCCAGCAATGTACAGCACAGATTTGATCCAGGTTGTTTCAACACAATCCTGTTCTGTTAAGCCTAGCTCTGGAAAACTATTTTGCATTATTTGTAGCAATCTATATGAATCACCAAGAAACAAGGCGTTGTAGGAAGTTGCCACGGTTTTTTCCTCTTTGTTTCCATTAGGACTGACGGTTAGTATTAAGACTCTGATAAATAGGTCCTCATCAAGTTTATCAGCAACCTGTTGCCATCTATGGAGCAGCTTAGTGGCCCCTTGTTCTAAGGTCTTTGTAACTGTAAAAACTGTGACAGTAGACGGCACAGGAACCAACTTGATTTTCCAGGCAGCAATTATTCCAAAGCTCCCTCCTCCACCTCCTCTAATTGCCCAAAAGAGATCTTCTCCCATCGCTTGTCTGTCGAGAACTCTGCCACTAACGTCGATTATACGAGCATCAATGACATTGTCCGCACCAAGACCATACTTTCTCATCATGGACCCGTATGCACCTCCTGTGATGTGGCCACCTATCCCTAAACTGGTGCATAGTCCCATTGGAAATCCATGAGTTTTGCTTTTCTCTGCAATTCTGTAGTAGACTTCACCGACTGTGGCACCAGCCTGAATCCAAGCACTGTTATCATCAATATCAACATTGATAGAACGAAGCCTGACTAGGTCCAGAACAATAAAAGGTGTTTCTATTTCAGAAACATACGAGACACCCTCATAGTCATGTCCTCCACTGCGGACTCTAAGGTGAATCCCATCCTGTTTAGAACAAATGACAGCAGCTTGGATGTGGGATTCGTACAAAGGCGTAAAGATGAACTCTGGTTTTGGCACGGAAGGCAACAGGTACCTGAGGTTTTGAGCAGTAGATTGTAGAATAGTAGAGAATGAAGAATTTGATGCTGTGTAGAAAGAAGAGGAGAAAGGAATTGATATCTCAGAGTTGAGCGAAAGGCATCGAAGAAAACTCTCCTGAATGGAAAGAGAAATTGAAAATGAGGGTGATAACACAAGAACTAGAAGCAGTGAAAGGATTGAACAAGTTGAAGAAACCATTTTGTCAACTTCTGTCTGGGATTTTTGCTCATGAAATGAAATGGCATAGTCCTATTATAGAGCTCTCCTCTGTCGAAAATGAGCATTTAGTTTACGTAATCCTATCGTCATTAGGATTCTAATTGATTCTCAACTAGATAATGATGCACATTTCTGACCCTGCATTAATGGTTTGTTATGCTGTCCACCACAGTTCTAACGTGCAACTCCTCTCCACCTCAAGTTGGATCTCCATTGAAGAATTAGTATGTTAATTGGAAGGAAAATGGTCAAACAGTACAAATGCTTCATCGTATTAGTTAAAGTTGGAAGATTCCTTTTCCACATCAGATTGGAAGATTCCTTTTCCACATCAAACATTGCATGTCTTTGAAAATTGTCCTGATTTGCAAAATAAAAACCATTTTCAAGCACTGTGTGCGCGTGCTTGTGGAATGCTAAAAAGCCACTAAAAAGAGCAGGTAATGGTGCGCCAGGAATCGGATTAGCATGTGGTGGTGGTGTGCGTTGCCTCATCTATTTGCTCAGTTAATGATGCATTCTACTTATATCAATTATATGTGTTTCAAACATGTAATTATTTGTCCAAGTTTGTGAAGATTGTGGTCCTATCTAATTGTAGTCTTTTACATTAATCGGTTGTTGAAATAAGTTAGATTAAGTATATCTTCAAAATGTATCCATTAGACTTAAAAAGTTGTTAATTAATTATTAGAGATTTAATATCAATATTTTTCTTATTAAAAAGAAAAAGCAATATAGCCCATCAATATTTGCATCCTCATTAATAAAAGGTTTAAGATCAGCATGATGTTCCTTAAAAAAAGAGTTTATGTAGAAACCTCTTCGTCTGATGGAAGTAGAGCAGGTATGTTCAGCGAGGCTGCTATGAGTAGACTCCAGAAGTCCAGCCACTATTCACATGGACTGAATTGTAGCGGTAGATGAAATACTTGGCTTTGGGCTCCCCTTTACGCAAGGTCTTGCTCAATTCAAGACCAAGTTTCTCGTAATCAAGGCAAAACCATAACAGACAAGCTAATGGCTGCTCCCGTGCGTAAGATTCTCTGCTTTGTAAGAATCAAGAGAAGATCCTTAATTGTATACAGTTTTTTTTTAATTATTTTATAAAGAGATTATTTTTGTGACTTGAACCGTGATCTTCCGATCACAAATAAGTAACCTTACCACACAAACTATTTGGTACAATGTTATGAATACCGTACCGATATTGGTATCAATTTTTTTGATTTTACTAAGATACTTTACTGATATCGGTCAAATATAGTTTCGAGTAATTTTTTAAATTTATAAAGTAGTTCCTAAATATATTTTAAACTGGAAAATAATCCTTCACAATTCACATTTTATAGCCCATCTACAATCACATCCATAAGCCTCCAACTTCACACAGACATTCCAAATTCTATTATTGATTCTACATCTTATAAAAACACACTAATATTTTAAAGTTAAAAGTTTTTTCATGTAAAAAGTTTCATCTTGAAATAGGTAATTTGAGCAATTTCTAGGTGTCGAAGAGAGGCCATGAGATTGGAAGATGAGAATGTAACACGTAGGATAGATCTTATTACGTATCCCAGATCATTCATGAAAGGGTTAAAAATGAAGAAAATATGGAATACCTAATTTCAGTTCTGGTCGGGTCGGCCGTGCTGGGCCCGGACCCAATCCATATCAATCCACTCGACCCGAAGACCGATCGGTCCCCTC
>JANVCQ010000007.1:1214686-1225808 GCA_025531925.1 Erythroxylum plowmanianum
CAACATTTCACAAGATCTTTAGAAGATCAATTTGTCTCATGACTTCTATGGTCAATGCATCCTCGATACTAAGGCTCCAAACCTCGATCATACTCAATAAGGCATTAAGCAATTTCGTTTACTCTGACACCCTGGTAGATACCATCCAGAATCATTAGATCTTAATGAAAGATGTATTTATGTCATGTCTTCACTTAATCACATTCGCTAATGCTACTTACATTCCAATTGACTCTATATCATCTTTCTATCCTACTGGGGTTTACTATAGGATCATAACTTAAACCTATTTTTTTGTAGGTCAATAACGTGCCTTGCACTTTCTTCCTCACCTTAACACACATATTGACAACGATTCTGCACCAACTTTTTTTTTCCAGTATTAATAACTTATTCTAATGCAAAATCCTATTACGATCATTTAATTTGCATTTTAAGTGCCTTTACTCTTTCCCTTTGATTTATCACCTTTTCCATAATCACGTGCATAATTACAATACAAAGCTAAGTGCATTTCTAAGCAATGATAAAGTCATGTTTCTATTATTTCATCGTCCATATTCTCAATCTATTTCAAATTATAGACGCAGAATTCTCAAGAAATGCAATCTCTTTATCACAGACATATTATTACGTTACTTCATAACTTTTATCACATTTCAAATCCAAATCTATCCTTTCACAGTCATAGAAAAGTTCAATCTCACCATTTCTACTTCTTTCCGACAATATCTTCACTTCTCTATTTCATTCGAAGGTAGACCATTATAGTACATATCGATATTATCTTCCATAAGACACACCAACACAAATGTAGTAAATAATCTGCCTTTTTCTCATTTCCAATTATCCCCATCTTATAGAACATACAAGTTGGAATCATAATACCTAGTCATCCGAAACTTTTGATCTCACATAGACATATCCTTATGCTAAATCATACTCTTATCACTTTAACTGATATTCTCGTCATGTCCCAATTTGACCTCTCTAGTATATAACAAATTTTGTTTTCTTGTAACTCGATTTGTACACTTTAAGACTCCTTATTCATTTTGATATCACTTCTTTGCTAAGTCAGCCCATGCCAATGTATTCACATTTATATCACATTCAAGGATTTATAACCACAGTACAATAAGAATATCATTTTCCATTTTTCCTTTCCCATTCCTAATTGCCCATAACACTTAAACACTTAACACATGTTCATGCGTATGACTCATACCCATACGACTCATATTAGGGATCAGTTGCTACGGTCTGCTATGACATGACTTTAATGTAGGTGACTTTACCCATGTTTCAGTAAATGCCTATAGAAGTTCGTACTTTTGGGCTCTGATACCACCTAAATGTAACACCCCACCCTCGCAGGGCACGGACTCGGATATCACCATCGATGTCAGGTTCGGGTTGTGTGAGAGTGGGGTGTTACAAATGCATTCTAAGTATCAATGACATAGTTGCACTTAAAGAAGAGATGATATGAAGTCTCCTATGCTCTTCTATGGAGAGTACACCAATTAGTAAGATGTATAAATTTTGCAATCTTATCAATAGTTGGTAGCATGTTTAAAATAGCAAGCCAAAGGGTTGTAGATGCTCAAAGATTTTGATTATTAAACTAGACTATGTTTGTCCAGGGGAGGATTGGCAAGTTGTTAGCAATCACTTATTTACAAAAGTGGTTAGTGAAATTGCCATTGGAGGTGTGCTTCCATAAGATATTATCATTATCAGAATTAATAGAAGCCTGCATAATTTTAGCCTTCAAAGGAGTTAGAATAACAAGTCCAATTAATCCTTTTTTGTAAGAGCTTAAGACACTGTATCCTGTTGTTGTATAAGAGGTCTTAGAGCAACAACTTCATCCAATTCATCCAAAGGACCTACTGATAACCAATTATCTAGCCACAAGTAGGTGGTTTCCTCATTTCCAATGAGGTGAGTGAAATGAGTTCTCATTTTTCCTCTCAACTTAAGAATAACTTTCAGGGTGGTAAAGGAAAGATTATTTGAATTAAAACTCCTCAAATTCCTTTTTTTTTAATAAAATGAATGTGGATCCATCTGCACTATAGTGCATGCTTATTAGTAAGGAGCCTTTATAATCTTTTTGGTGGGTATAACACTGTTGATTTATTTGAGAGAGATTATAGCAAGTCCACCTTGTTTTTAGGTATGTATACAACCCCATTTCATCTTCACTATGCAAGGATTACCTTTACACCTAGTCCACAAAAACTTGTTAAAGATCTTGTCAATAGTTTTGATAACTTTCATAGGGAAAGCAATGTGAGCTACTCGATAAACATTGATGGAATTTATGATGGAAACAATAAGTTGAGCTCTCCTAATAGTAAAGAGGTTTCTATAACTCCAAGAGGAAATTCTAAGATTGATCTTATTGATTAAGCTTTTATAATACTTAGAACTTACTCTTGAATCTGTAATAGGAATGCTAAGATACATCAAAGGTAGTTATTGCTTTTTGAATCCTGTAATAGACACCAAACTAGATTCCATATTAAAAGCTTTTTTGGATAGGAATAAACCACTTTCGGAGCAGTTATCTTGAAGGCCAAAAATCCCGCTAAACATCTTAAGAGCTTTCATAAGGGTTAATACAGATGTAGAATCAACTTTAGACCGTAATATAAAGAACATTAGTAAAACATAAATGGGATAAATTGGCCCTTCTACATTTAGAGTGGAATTTGAAGCCCTTAGTACTAATCAGCAACCTTATGGAGTAGTTTACTAAAGATCTCCATCAGTAACCTAAATAAATAGGGTCAAATTAGGTCACTTTATTTAATTCCTTTGCAACTTATGAAGGTGTTTGTGCGATGACCATTAATAAGAATGGTGTAGCAAGGTGAAGAGATAAATTGAGTGATTCATTGGATAAAAATCCTTAGGAAATCCAAAGAAACTAGAATGTTGATGATGTAAGTCCCAATCCACACTATCATCAGCCTTTTTTACATCAATCTTAATGCATCAATTGGCTTTACCATTCTTTTTTGAATAGGTTCTGATCAGATCCTGAAGAGTCATAATATTATTCCCAGTAGCCCTACTTGGGATAAAAGGCACCTTGTGATTCTTCAATGTGATTAGGAAGAACCTTTCTTAACATATGAGTTCGTATTTTAAAGATCAATTTGTAAATAGAATTGTAACAAGAGTTGGGGCCAAAATCAAAAAAATGTTTGAGTTCCTCACTCTTAAGAACAAGAGTAATGAAAGTTTTATTAATCTCTGCAAATAGTGAGCCACTATTGAAAAATTCCAAAACTACATCTAGTACCATATTCCTTATGAGGGGCTAAGACTTCAGGAAAAAATTCATATTAAAGCCATCAAGATTAGGGGCTTCGTAAGGGTGTAGAGATCTTAATATTTCCTCTATCTCCCGAATGGTAACAGGTTGAGATAGGAATTTAGCTTCTTGTGGTGATAGACAACCTTTTAGAATTTGTTTGAGTTGAGGCACAAATGAGTGAGCAACAAAAGGCTTATTTAACATATCAGAAAAGTAGTTAAAAAATCTTTCATCCAATTTAGCTTCAGAATTCAACTTAAAGTTATTGAATTCAAATGATACAACTCTATTAGTAGCTCTTCTAGAAATGATAGCTCTATAGAAGATAAAGGTGTTTCTATCCCCATTCTTCAGTCATTCTAGTCTAGATCTCTGCTTTTTTAGGGAATAATCAAACAATAGGGTTTGGAATAATTGTGAAAAGCAACTTTCTCCATTTCCTGTATGTAACATCCCGTTCTCATACTAAAGGTTAGAACCTTAAAATTTGGTACATGTGAGATCAAAGAGAGATTAAAGAAAATTGCATTTCATGCTCATGCATAATATTAGCATACACACATGTAAATTTGAATTTTGCACACATTACAATGGCTGTATATACACTCATTTGACATTTTTCGGGTATAATTGATATTTAATGTGATTATATTTAGAATTGTGAATTATATGTGTTATCAATTGAGTTGGAGTGTATAAGTAGTGAATTAAAATTTTTGGTAAAAATTTAAAAAATTTTTAAAATTTAAGGATATTTTTAGACTAGAAAAAATGCGAAGTAGTAGAACAATTGATGAATGGTAGTAGAAATAAGGGTCAAATGGCAATAAAAATTTTTATATATGACTTTGGGATTTAATGACTTATGTCATTAAAAATTGAGAGAAAATTTGGGTTGAAAATTAGAGACAAACGGATTAGTAGATTAAAAGATCAAATGTGGGACCATAAGAAAGTGACAAGTGTCACTACCCTTATCACTTATTATTCTTTTACCCAATTAAAGACCATTCCATGGTCTTTTACTTACCATTCACAACATATGCTCCATTTCTCCATCTTATTCTTCTTTCTCTTCATCTTTCTCTTCTTCTCTCACGAAAATCACTCTCACCCTTACCATATTGATTTTTGGTCTAGCTCTTTCACCTTGATTCTCCAGGATTTGTTCTCTTCTCCATTTTGTCACTAAAGACCTAACCCTACACTTTTGTATTCATGAGTATGTGTAAGATAAGGAAGTTAGGGTTTCTTGAAGAGTTTGAAGGAGCTTTGACACAAATCAAGTAAGTAACCTATTACTCTTTATGGCTTTGATGAATGGAGCCTGTTTGATGATAGCTAATAGTTAGATGTTTATGATATGAGGATGGGTATATGCTAAAAACGTGGATGAGAAATGGGGATAGATTCATGTCTTGTTTGTGTTTTGATGGATAATGGATTAAGGAATGACATAATGTTGGATTCAGTGAGTGAATGGTGTATAAAGTGTGCTGGAGAAATATTAGCTATGACTTTTTTCACTGAATATGCTTATGTTGTTTAGCCATAACTTGTTCTGTAGTTAACCAAATGATATGGTCTTTGATTTGGATTAAATTAGAGACATAAGACTACATTTTGTATAAAGATATCGAATTCAAATTCTGTCATTTGGAGTTTCCAATTTCAACTTGAATTTCAGTACTAGGTATAGTGAAAAAGTGCGAAAAAATTGGATACATATTGGGTTTTGTTATGTTTTTCTTGATGAATTAATGTGAATCTTTTTGGGTGTTTTTATGATGATGTAAAATGAGTATAAATCTAAATATAGGGATTAATTTGGTGTCTTGAAATGTGAAGGATCTAGGTGATAGTTAGAAGTGAAATGAAAGTGGAAATGAAGTTGAATATGTGCAGAAAATTGATGATGAATGCATATATATGTGTATGTTCTGTTGTTAGTATTTATGATCAATCATGGGCTATAATTTGGCTATGGATGATGTTGAGTTGAAATGGAGTTATAATAATGGATAAATGATGAGTATTGAACTAGAAATAATAGACTAAGCATGAGAAATTGAATGTTGTAAGTAAAGAGTTAGAAATTTGTTAATCACAAAAGCAATTGGACATACTTTGGTGCAAGAGGCATAACTTTTTATGTAGAAATTGGATTGAATTCATTTAGATATTTTTTTAAAGAGGACTTCAATATCTACATCTTTTATAAAGAAACTGAGAAGAGATTGTGATGTCCAGAGGGTCAAATGTTCAAGTTTCTGTAAGTGACCCATAAAGGTTCGTTTAATGGATATCGATGTCTGCCTAACGGACATTCACCAGTCAAGTGACCCTAATTAAGGCTTAAATGAGTCTTAAAGTGAACCTAGAATGATCATTGGTTTATGTGACTAATATATGATATGTTTGGAGCGAAAATGGAGGTTAGAACTTAGTGAACTAATGGATGAAATCAAAGTATCAAATGTATGAATATAATGGGGATGAAGATGTTTATATAATTGTAGTTATATTCAAAGAAGTTGAGTAATATGTATTAAGGGATTAATTGTGAATGAGAATTGGATATTATGAGATCATATGAGGTTAAAAAAGAGATGATGAGAAATTGAGTTATGCTATAGAGTGACCAGGTGTTCTTAAGGTGTAAGCTTATGAATAAGCTAGATACATAAAAAGGGTAAAGATTGAATGGAGAATTTAGAATGATCATGTGCAAATGAAGTATAAATCTAGGTTCAATTAGACATATATGAGTTATGAAATGGGAATGAGCATAAGAAATGAATTTAGAAAATATACCTGGGATTGTCATTGAGCATGCATTATACATTACACATACACATGTGTGTAAAATTGAATGTTTATATGATTGTGCAATTAATAATGTGTGTGCAATATGTGTTTTGTATATTGATGATATAGGATAGAACGTCCCCATCTAAACGTTTCCGAATCATGGAAGCTAATGCTAGTCTGAAGCGTACTGTGAGTAGACTTAGATGGTCTCATTTCATTGTTTGTTTTGCATGAATTTTGATATTGATTAAATACTGAATGTCTATATGAATGTGATTGATTGTGTTGGTCTCCTGTCCTTGATTGTGTTGGCTTCCAGATAGGAGGTCCGATAATTGTGATGCTTGGTTGAGATATTGAAGTATTGCATGCATGTGAATGAGATGAACTAAGTGTACATAATTTGATGATAAATGTGTTTTGAATGAGCATTTGCATGTAAGTGAAGATGTGATTCTCAACTTAATGTTGAATGCCAGACTAAGGTCCAATGATATGGGAATGTGATTGAATGGGATCATGTAAATGTGATTGATGCATTTCATTTCATGAATGCATGAAATATAATGGGTGTTGTGACCAGAGTAGCCACCAATCAGATCTTAAAGCTCAACGAATGAAAAAGAGCCTCGAGCTCAAAAGTAATTCAGAGCCTCAGGCTTAACATTTAATGAACCCTATATGGGACAGTTATCAATGAGCCCTATATGGGATAGTTATCAATGAGCCCTTTATGGGACAGTTTAGGCACTCGGTCACAACAAAGTAATAAATAGAAAGTGGGTCTCATACACACTGCATATGCATAATATAAATGATTAAATTGTATTGATTGTGAAATATGAAATGTTGTGAATGTGATTTATGTGTTATGTGACTGGGTGAGCCATCAATGATGGTCACTCATTGAGTTCGCAAAACTCACTCAAAATTTGCAAATATTTTTCAAGATCAGAAGAATACCCCATTAGGCAAACGAGAGTATCCCTACAACATACAAGTAAGGGATCGATGTCGGGATCAGTTCGCGTCTGTATTAGTGTTTCCTATTTTTTGTATAAATTTGTATTATGTGATTTCTGTAAAATAATGTATTCCGAAATTTTTATATAATGTGTATACAATGGTTTTTATGGTGGAATGTAAAGATATTATGACTTAAGTGTTTTGTATTTGTAATGGGCCCCAATTGGCTATTGAAATTCTATTGATTGTATTGTATTAATTGAAAAAGCTTAGGAAATAAAGTATGGGCCCAAAAATTTGATAATTGATTTCCGCTTACGTGTGCATTGTTTTGAAAAAGAAATTTGTAATGCGATTTTATTAAATGACAGTGCTAGCATACCCTAGCATGCCACCCTTGCGGGGCAAGTTCTTGAACATCACACAAGATGTCAGGTACGGGTCCCGAGAGGGTGGGGTGTTACACTGTAGTTGATTGGATCCGAGATTATTGTGAATTTTGTTGTTGAATATTATCCATAATATTGTTGGCAGTGTTTAATAGACGGTGTGTGTTTGCCTCCCCTCAAAAGACGACTTGTTGATTGTAAAGTATGGATTTAGCTCCATAAATAAATAATGTGTAGAAGTTATTCTTTTCTTGAATCATGAAGATGAGGTATATAATTTGATCCAATGTTAGGATAAGTGAGGCATTTGATCTGTTGAAATCATAAGCTATAGTGATGTGCTTATTCTAATGGCCTTGATGATTTATAAGGACGGACCAATTGTTTTGAAAAAATAGCAATTTATTACTCTTGTCCTCTAATTTACTTTTTAAAAGACCTCTGAGAACATGCTTTATTTCATATAGAAAATCCTTAAGGATTATTTTTTTTGGATAACTTATGCCTTTAACATTTCAAATTATACTAGACATTATATAACTTTTGGCTTTTGAAGACTTTAGCCTTTTTTCTTTTATAATTTCTTTTCCTACAAGGTGAAGCCTATATGAATAGTTGGATGATCCCTCTAGTCCTCTTTGCTGTTCCCTTTTAAGGAGGAAGTAATTTGTGCATTGTTGGAGAGAGGATTATGATGCACTATTGAGTTTGGAGCTTCCTTGGGGTTGTTATCTACTACTAGACTAGGAGTTAATTGACTATCCTTTGATACCTTATTTGTCTCAGGGACCTCATAACATCTTTTGGAAATACGAACTATATCTTTATGGGGTCGAGCATTTACAGAGTTAGTGGGGGAACATAAGGATCCTTCTTTTAGGAGTTAACTCCACTGTCTCTTCTAGTTGCTTTACAAACACTAATTCAATCTACTCTCCCTTATAGACTTCTTTCTTCTTAGTCTCTATTGCTTCTTTTGTAATTTAATGAAAAAAATGAAACCAAAAAGAATCAAGAAAGAAATTTAATGAAATCAAAAGAAATTGAACTCTTGCCCAAGTTATAATTTCAGTATCCATTTTTCATTAAATAACTAATGCAAAGATAAATCCTTTCATTTCTTAATAATTTAGTTATAGTTGTTAACAAGCTCTAACAACCTATCTCTCTTTACTTCCTTGTTAACTAAAATAAGCTCTTTGATTAATTTTCTTATCAAAAAATGACCTTAAACAAACTCTTGTGGCTTAATCTATTACATCTTTAAAAATAGACAGACCACTAATTCTAGTCAACAAAAACACAAACTCTGTTTATTTAGAATAAATTATGTATCTACACAACATGATTTATTCTAAATTTGAACCTTATTATTTAAACACTAAGTAATAAAGCAATCAAACAATTACGAATTTTATCATTATAATTGGTAATATAATATTTTGATAATTAAAAAATTGGCCTTTTGTAACAATCAAACAAAATAATAATGTTAATAATCTCAGAAGATATATAAATACTAAAGAATAACATAGTGAAGAAGATCAACCAAATATCAGAATTCTCGAAAATCAAACTTCATTTAACCTTTGGCTAGAAAAAGAGAGTTTAGTTTCAAATGGTTCTTAAAGATAACAATAAAAAATTAAAAATTATCTAAGAAGTTGAAAAACTATAGTGAACTAAGATGAGAGGAAGATGGGATGATTGGCTCCTGCACCTCTTTCCTATAAACAATCCCAAAGTCCTATATAATATTCTTATAAATAAGGATAAAGGCTAAGATCATAAATAAATCTAAAGGATTCCACTTCCATTAGGATTATCCCACCAAAGAAATTCCTACCTAACCAAAACACTTATATAAAGCAAAATATATAAAGAAATAACTAGGGCCTACTGAATTTAGAAGGGCCTTATCCATTTAATCATGTTTTTTAGAGTAGTCATACTGACAAAGGTATGGGCATGCTTTATTGATGTGAGCAAGGTTGCACATGATAGATATATCGACAGACACCAAGATCATTCGTGGCTCGCGTGGTTGACAATGGACTCCGGAAGAATCAAGATTCTCGCTCGTAGCTTCAGTTTGTCAATTTGAGCCAAGTTCTAGGCCTGAACAGCCCATGACGGGTGCATACGTTAGGCACGTATGCCAATGCCTAGTAGGCTCAGGTGTGCATGCCAGCGGCCAGCAAGCTAGACGCCATGCACGCCAGACCAGGCACACCACCTGGACTCTTTTGCTTTGGGTTGTTTTCCTACTATTTTTAGGACGATTCGGACAGTATTATTTTACCTATTTAGGCCAGGGATGTTAGCCTAATTTCAAGTTATTTTGGCAACTATAAATAGTTGCCTTGACATTATTTTGAGAACATTTTTATCCTTTTTTTTAGAGCTTTATTGCCGCAAGTTTTGTGAGAAATTTTCTTCATGTTCTTGTTGTTTCATAAACCTTAACTATACTTATCAATTAATCTCAATTGTGGCATATTATTTTGGTTCAATTTTCTTGGTTTAGTGCTAGGTCTAGGTTGCTTGGACAATAACGATCCTTGAGGTCTAGAAAAGTATTGAAAACCTTGTATATCTACTTTGTTTAAAGGCTATTGAATTATATCAAGATTAATCTCCTTCTGTGCGCGCATCACTTATGCTTAGACTCTTCTAGAAATTTTCTTCTATAACCCTTCATTCTTTTCCAAATTTTGCAATCTTTATTCCTTCTTTGTTAATTTTTCACTTTTAAGAACATTTTGATCTAAATATCCAATTTACTCTATAAAATACAATATATATAATTATAATCCATAATTACAAGCATTTTATTGATCAAGGCATAGAGAATTAATATAAGATATATGTATTGTATGCATTCTATTTGTTATCCTTCTCCCTTGCTTCTTCTTACATCGCATATGTCCCCATTATATCTTGTGTGTTTGTTTCTTATGCATCATATGAAAATTTAGTATCAATCACATCAAAATAGATATAAGTATCATGATTATCAATAGTAAGATTAGTGGTTTTGGATCTCTTATTATACTTCATCATCCCTATAACATCCCATTACTTGTGGGAGGGTTAGAATGATAAATGTGAGTGACTGATGAGAGTTAGAGATGCATTTCCATGTTCATGCATAATATGACATGCACTTATACATGAATAGTGAATTATTTGCACATGAAAATAATCGTACATGCATTCATGAATAATTCCGAGTATAATTGGATTTGACCTACGAATTTTTAGAGTTATAGATGTTTTTACATTGGAAATATTAGTGATTGGTGAAAATATCGTAATTGTGTATGTTGGTGAATTTAGGAGTTTTCTTTGAAAATTTTGGAGTATTGAGAAAGACATATATATAATAGGAAACGAGAAATTAAAAGAAGCTTTGGAGATAGTTGGATTGTAAAGATGACAGTTAAGGGAGTTAGTTTCAAAAGAAACTAAGTTGGAACTTGGGTATTGGGTAAGTGACATGTGTCACTTAGGCTTTTGTACTCTTGCTAGAAGTAGGTTTCTATTCCTTGAGAATTGACAGGTTAAGTCTTGTCCAAGTCCCTTCTTTATTATCATCTTTCTAAAACTTCCTTTTGAGACCCAG
>JANVCQ010000007.1:1225908-1239227 GCA_025531925.1 Erythroxylum plowmanianum
CACTTCAATTATCCACATTCTCCAATTCCCACATCCAAACACAATACACAAAACCTTATCTTTTTATCAAACATATATAAAACACAAGGAAACTCATATGGTTTTCATTTCATTAAATGCTCATAAATGCCTTTATACATTTCATTTATTACAAAGAATCATACTATATTTTCTCATTTAATTTCATTTTATAATTTCTAATTTTCAAGGAAAGTTTGGGGTCCAACACAAGCTACAAAATTGATGTTAAACAAAAAGGGTGAAAGCAAGTTACTCATAATTGATCCTGGCTAAGTTTCCATTGATACAAGGTCAAGCTAATGACTATAAATTAGCATGTTTAGGTATATTTAAATTGTTATGTAGTTAAAGTTGTTAATTTCCATAAATAAATATCAATGATTCAGAATGCATTGCCCTACTAATTATCTTACTCTCTCTGAATTAATTATAATATAGGAAAGCCAGATCAACATCAAACGCATTTAGTCTCTGCCTCTGACACATCACCACCTCAGTCATCATGGTGGTTTCTTGTCTAACCCTTTTCTTTTCATTTTTGTTAGTATTTTGTTCTTTTGCCTTCCGTTTATTGTTTCATTCCCCCTTTTGTGCTTGTATGTATTCTTCTCACATTGAGAACAATATGTTGTTCAAGTGTGGAGAGGGTTATGTGTTTTGCTTTAAATGTGAATTTTGCATATTGTATGATAGTGTGTTAAGTTGCATTTTGTGAATTGTGAGAATGTGTCAATGGCTTAGATGGATTGAAATTGATTTAATTTTGAACATAGTCTATTAGGTTGTGATGAGTCATTAGCTTGTAAAATTAGTGAATTGGGTTCTTTGGCTAAATATGCAAGTTAATTAGGATTTAATATGAGTTTGTCACCCTCTAAATTGTCATACTCATTCACTATTTTAGGTCTTTCGACTTAAGTAGCTTTGCTAGTATTTTTGCATGAAATGAGTAGCTTAAGCAATAAGATAGGCAATAAAAAATTGTGTTGGTTAAGTTTATATAAATAACTATTGCGCTGGCCTTCGAGTTATGAATAGAGCTAGTAACCAATTGAGAACGTGGTGTAGTTGAGTAACCAGATCGACATGCATCACAAATGTGTGCCTTTGCATCAAAAGGCTATAATAACGTTTCAACCAAGCAGCTTAATAAAAACATGATTTAGTCAAATAACCAGATTGACATTCATCACCAATGTTTGCATCTAAGTAAAAAACTAGGTCCATGTCTAAAAACAAATAATGTGTGTTTCCTAACAAAACCTATAGAACTTGTAAATAGCTTAACTATTTATAAAAATGTACTTAAGAGTAGTTATAGAGTTTAAATGATCAAAGAATTATTAATGTGAGTGTACAATTAAAAAGGATAAGTAACTTGACATGTGAGTTTTGATTAATATATATGTTTAGTCAAGAGCCCCTTGATGCAGATTTTATATGTTAATAATTTGGAACAACTTGAATGATTGTGTTTAGAGTTAAATTATTTCGTGAAGTTGAAATCATTGCCTCATTTGTTGTGTTGTGTGTTTTGTGTTGTTTGTTGTTTTGTTTGCTTGAGGACAAGCAAACGTTTAAGTGTGGGAATGTTGATAGATGTGAAATGTATCATATTTTAATGTATAGTTTGATTAGTCGTTTATTTGATTTTTTAGTATGTGTTTAGGGTAGAATTGTGTTAGTTTGTGATTTATTTATGTTTTAAGTGTTTTATGGGTTATAACAATCCTTTGAGCTTAAATATGATGTTTTTGAGACACCTTGATATGTAATAGTGTTTCAGGGTAAAGATTGAAGAACGAAGGAGTTTCGAAGCAAATTAGGGCCAATTGTATGGCCTACAATCATGGCCCATAGGCTACAGTCTTGATAGAAAGGCTTGACATAGGCCACGATCATGGCCTGCATCGGGCAGATACATGATCACTTCCAAACGTCACATTTAAAGGATTTTTTGGATCTTTCATACCCCGAAAAAGCCCTAGTTCAACCTAAACACAAAAGAACATAAATAGAACAACAAGAACAGAAAGAAGCAGCTTTACATTTAGCCACTCTTGGAAACCCTAAAGGGAGAGAAAAATAAGAGAGAGAGAGAAGAAGAAGAGGAAGAGGAAGAAGAAGTGGATCCTGACACCGCTACTCCACGGATCAGGTGGTATCCCAACGCCACTACCTTCCCAGTTTGTCCAACCTAAGTTCTATTTTCTCTTCATTTCCTTTTTTATTTAAATGTATAAAGTTGAGATGGATTGAATGGAAATGAATTTTGGGTTGTTGATAATGTTCTGAACTCTCCTTTTGGATTTTGCTTTGAGTTGATATTGATTTAGTTATTTTGTATTTATTGTTTTGGGTATTGTGATTGATTAATGTAATTATATTTTTCGGTAACAAATCGAGAGAGTGAGCCAAATAAAAATGATTAGATCATATTAAAGAGAGTTGGGTGATCTAATTGACCACTTAATCAATCTAGTTAGTAATTTCATAGAAAGTGATCCCGTGCAAGACCAGATTGTTTATTAAAGAACTTTATAACTAATTAGAATTATAGGTAATTTGTCAATTGAGAGATTGCAAGTTTCATAATTCAATTAGGGTTTAATGGTTATAAATTAAAAGAGAGTAATCAACCAAACGACTGTCTAGAATCGACACCTCGTGAACACATAAATAGCTAGATTATCATTAATTATAGGTAAAACCCCCTCTCTCATAACTTGATTAACTCTCTTGACGGTTTTCTATTGTGACCTATGTGACTGCTTAGTTTAATTCCACTTTATTGGGAAGGTTCTCTAAAAGAGCTATGCCTCACGAAATAATTAGAAATGACAATTGATTGCTTTCCTCAGAAGAACTAAGACTTTTGGCCATTCCCTAATATAGAAGCCTCGGGGAGAATGATATATACTTATGGGATGGGGTACCTATATTAGGAATCACTAATAGGAAAGCTAAAAACCTGATGGATGGAGTAGTTATAAGAATAGGGTGGTGTTCCCTGATTTGGAGCAAGGTTCTCAAACCGAATGCTAATTTTTTCCTTTGGCTAGCCATGTTGAATAGGCTTAACACTATGGATAAACTAAAATTCCTATCCTCTTTTAAGCTTTGTATTATTTGTAACCTAGAGGAGGAGACTAAAGATCATCTTTTCTTCTAGTGTGGTTTCTCTAAAGAGGAGTAGATTAGAATCTCTAGTCTATATGCCCCTGGTACTGGTAATTGCAGTTTCACAGATATCTTACTAGAGATATCTCAACTGCATATCTCTAAATGTGATAAGGAAATACTTATAGTGGCAGTTGCAACTTGTCTTTTAAAGGGAGATCTAATACTCTACTCTCTTTTATAGAATTCTCTACTGCAAATATTAGGGAACAACTGATTATAAATTAATTGGGACTACATTGTAGCAGAGGATTGGCTCTCCCTTAGAGAATATAGTCCTGAATGTTTACGCATAGATTACGGACTTCCTACAATGGGTTCACGCAACTTGGGATACAGTAAAGAAAATAGTGTTACTCATGCATATCTATTTCCTGAGCAACTCAAGCAGATTTTCAAATTTACCTACGCATGAAAGAAGGAGAGAAATGAAGATTAGAAGGAATTTGACTCACCTGTAGGTATTCAAGTGCATCTTGTGTACCTCCTCCAAATCTACTACCTCACCAGCCAAGTTTATAAAGGAAGGTCTTTTGTTATCCCCTCCAGACTCCTGATATTCAAATGAAGCTTGTTAATCTTAGGAGGTTCACAAAACGTTTAGAATCATGATCTCCTACTTGAGATGAGAATTCCCTTCCAGCCTAGAGATAGACAAAAGAACCATCGCACTGCTATCATAGTGTCGCAACCTCCAGATTATTCCTCCCTAATTGAGTAATCGTTTGAAGTTTCGAGAAAGGTGGGAGACGTTTTACCCTAATTATAGATACATCATCGCACTACCTCTCCCAAATTGGTTCTCAACATTGTCATTTTGTTCTTTTGTGTTTTTTAGTGTTATCTTTGTCGTTTTATCTCACGTGGGAGAGTCCCTCTCCATAGATCTCCACTAAACTTCTTTTTCTCCTTAATGAAATTTTAAATTCTAAAAAAAAATATCTTCGTACTTCAATATATGAAATTGACTACTTCTTTCATCGAGAAAAAACATAATGTTTGCTAATCTTTACTCTCTTTTAATGCCTAGTCTTAACAAAATAATAACTAGGAATAATGTACAGATAATATGTAAATGCAATATAAATCTCATAATTATGATATTATCATAATTTATTTGCAAAATGTATTTATCTCATAAACTTTATCTTATATGTTAGTTAATTAAACAAATACACATAAGATGAAGAACGTCTTTGCTTAATTATGTTACAAAATCTACAACCAATCGATTGACTGTAGGATAGATACTATCATCTATCTTACACAATCAAGTTAAACTTATTGTAATTTTGCCTTGTAAAAAATTAAAACAAAGTTAAAATATATATTTAAAACTTTTGATAACTTGATTGTGTACGATACAAAAGTTTGATTATATCAGACACGTTTAGAACGACTAAAATAAAACAGAAATAAAGAATATGTCGACAGGTTTGACAATTAATTCTTTAAATCAATTGTTACAAAATAATCAATTGTACCATAGAAATAGGTCATGAATTGGTGGAGTTCATACTTTGAAGTTTCCTTAGTCCATGTCTTTTACTGCTCTAGAATTTTTTATTTGAGAATAAAGGAAGGAAAAAAAAAAACATGTGAGTTTCTTTACTTGGCTGACGGGGCAGCTGGAATCTTTGAAACTCGATGTAAATGAAGAAGTCACCGATGACTTGGTATTATATTGGCAATTCTGCACTACCTAAGCCAACATTGTCTATGGTTTTGGATTCACCTTTACTTCTAAAGAGAACACTTTGTAAAGCTTCTTCTTCTTTTCCGTCTGTTGTAAGGCTAGCATTTCCAAAGCCTCTTTCCTGAAAGTTTGATTAGTCGTTTTCTTAGAATTTTCAAACAATCATAGCTTAAACTTAGCCTAAAGTTTACAATTTTTATAAAAAAATATTCAAATTGACCCGAAACTCGTTCAAACTAAACCGGACCTAAACTTAAATATAACCCAGAGTTTATATCATATTTATATACAATATAAGTGTTATCAAATCAACCCAAAACAAGATTTAGATCCTTTAATATCAATAGTTCTTCCCACAATTTATACTTATTTATATTTAAATCATATTCAAATATCTCTATCAACTAATTGAAACACTCTCAATTAAACATCAGCTTGTCTAACACTTAATCAAGCACTTAACTTTGACAAACTCCTATTATGTCTACCTCAAAAAATACCATTGATTGATCGATCTAATTCTTTGACTAACTGCCCTATTGATAGTCAGTCAGATAGTCATATGTCAAGCCCAAAATTCACCCATTTTTTCTATTTTTAACCACTCTATACGTTAGTCGATATCAAACTTTCGGCTAACTGTTATCCTATGAAGAGAACAAATTGAAATCTGCAACCTTCAAGTTTTTCTTACTCTTGTATTAAACTTATCTTTCATATATTATTTAATAATTTAAAATATTAAAATTATCTAGAATAAAAAAATTAATAATATGTTTTGTTATTAAAATTATTAATTAAAGTCTCATTCAATGATTAAAAGATCTAACCAGTTTGGTTGGTTCAGTCGTATAAATCTTGAACTATTTATTTTTTTCGTTTGGTTTTTAACTTTTTGGTTCAATTTATTTTAATAATTCTTCTTGTTAAAAACCGATCAATCTATTAATTAATCGGTTAATTTTTATTAACTAACAAGTTCTTATAAATCAAAATAAATAAATTAATTTTCATTTCTTTTTTTAATTAAACTTATAATTTTTTGATAGATAAGAATAAACTCTTTCACAATAAACTCTTTCACTTATATTTCAAATTTTTTTAATTTTATTCAATCTTTAATCTGTTTGGTGATGGTTTGATATCGGTTAAACTTTTCATCTCATCAGTTTAACTTTTAGTCCAATTTTTAGAACAACAGTCTCATTTGATCGGTTAACAATAAAATATATTGTTCAATAACACAAATAAAACGTTTCGATCCTTTCAAAAGATAAAAATCTAAGGGAAACTCATACTTATTATGATGATCGCGTAAAGTTTGCAAATGATGGAGAATCATGTAGTGCACGCATGGTGGATTGGAGTCCGTCACTCTAATCAATATTTCTAATTAAGGGCGTAAGTTTCCAAACTCTCATCATCACTCCTTTGAATAACGTATGAATCCCAAGGGACCGATGCAAATATCAGCATAAGAATCCAAATAAACCATTGATTCCCTCCTCCGAGTAGTAATGATAAAATGGTTGATAGCTTGACACATCAGGAGGGTTGTCTAGTTACTCTGAACTGCAATTATTTGTTTTAGTTATTCTAGTTATAACGAAGCCATGATAAAGTGCCTCATATATTATACCGTGTGATCTTAGTAGGTAAAGAACCATATTCTAGGTTTGAAGGGAATCTTATGGTTGGAAAAAAATGGCAGTTACGTACAACAATAAACTCATCCACTTAGTTTAGAATTAGAATAACTTTAACTTTTGAGTTATAAAATTCCAGCTACTAGTTCTAGTGGACACAGTTCAAACAACACTTTTAAGTATCTGAATTTGTGCTTCATCATGGTAGTGGTTGAATTACTATAAGCCAGAAATGTTAAGACTTCATGTGAATACGTAACCGAGATGCTGGAGATAAACCACTGGATGGATTGGAAAGTGGTAAAAAAGACTGGAAGGTGCAGGATTTGTAGACTATGGCAATGGAAGATATTGGACCACTATTTATATATATAAGTGTACCGTATGAAGAAGAAGAAGAAGAAGAGGTCATGTGCGGAGTAGGTGAGCGAGGTTGAAACATTTGACATCAACAATTTGCGTCAACCGACAAACGCAGACGCTTTTGATTTGAAATTGGTCTTTTTGGTGCGTTGATAAGGAGGCACTCATTCACCGTATTCGAGAGACAAATTAACTTCAGGCGGGGCCTGATGGCGCTTAATGCGGCACAATTTTTACTTTGACCATCTTCCCCGTATTCAGGTTTGACAGATGGTGAAGAAATAGTAGTTCTTCAGGCCACTCTCTCAAGTGTTATTGATCTTGTAGACTAAGCTGTTAAACGTACATTATCTCACAATCTCTCTTAGTCAAATAATACCCTGTAATTAGCCTTTAGTTGTGTATAAGATCGTATACATTAATGATGTATTTATTATGTTGATTTGTTGCTTTAATTAGAGACATCTGTAATGTATAAATAAGAGTATGTATTATCACCCAAGAAAAAGTAAGCTACTGTAACCAAGGTTTTGAAACCCGAACCGGACGTCGAATCGAAGGCTTTATTGATCACCGGTTCGATCAGTTTGATCGGTTCGAACACCGGTTGAACCGGGGTGAAATCATAATTACACAATAATTATATTTAATTATATATAATATTAGTAATATTAGAAAACAATAGAAAAATATACCAAATAATATAAATAAATACAAATAACCTGTTGGATTCTTTGAATTCTGTACTTTTGTTAGATTTTTGGAGAAAAGATAGGTTTTACTTTTGAAAAAAATCAAAAAACGCATCAGCATTTTAAAAAGAAAAAAGCAAAAAAAATTCATTAAACCAGTAGCCAACCAGTTCGATCAGTCTCGATTTAACCAGTCAATTAACCGGTTCGCATTGGTTCCATTGGAGATTGATTTGTAGGAATCATCCGGACCGGATAATCTACTAGTCACCGATCGAACCGACCGGTCTGATCCGAGTTTCAAAACCATATCTGTAGCTATTATCAGATGCTCGTATTATGAACTTGATCGTAAGACACTCCGACCTTTTATTTTTACATTCAACTCCAAAGAAGTATTGAAACGAAAGAAGCAAGCGAGTCATTTTCTTTGGGAGTACTCTCTTTACATTTCAAACTAAATAATATCCAAGGACTAAGTTTGGAAGTCCATAGATCTATTCAACATTTTAGGAAACATAAATATATATATATATATTAAAAGTAAAAAATAATACTCTTAATTAATGTATGAAAAATACATGATTTATAAATTATTATATGCATTGAATAATTTATTCATAGTAACTAGTGAATATTACTTAGGTGAAGGAACTAGGAAACCGTATTTTTGGACGATAGGAAAATAAAAGATATGAAAGAAAAGCACACGTTTTGATAGGTTAAATAGTATATATGTAACAGTCTAACCAAAGTTGTTTTTGGTGGGATGGCAACTAGCACTCGATTATAAAGCTGAAATGGTTTCAAAATTAAATATCAAGACTAAGTACTTCGGTGAAAAAATGAAACCTTAATAGGTGAAAGGAATAAAAAAATGTGTTATTTCGCTTGTAAAAATAGCCGTACGTATTACATAAGCTTGACGTTATGGCTGGCTTGTTTTACTTGAGCACCATCAAAGTTGAATCCATCTTCTGGAAGGTAAAGATATTGTGTAGTTAAAGTTTCACTTATGTGTCTCAACGTAAGGGGAGGGTGGTTTACTTTGGGCTAAAACGCAGTGGAAGTCATGTCAATTGCTACATTCAAATCTATAATGGCTAAAGCAGCAGTACTATGGTCGGCTATCACGGAGGACATAGTCTGATTGATAGTAACATGCACCTCTTTTCAATTCACTATGTAGTCAATGGCTAGGTAGGTATATTAATTGTTTTCATGGCTGCTAGTTCTTTTTCTCAACCTAATTTTCACTGCTGATAGTAAATTTTAGCTAAAATATTTATTAAATTTACCATAATATTTCACAATCACATCATGCTTGGAGAGAAGTATATTCTCGTATCTCTGTCATCTTCCCAACTAATCTTTCCGTCCTAAACTTTTGTCTCTTGTTCGAGCTTAAGATTGTTCAAAATAGTACTTTTAAGAAGAGTCTCTAAACTAACTAAAGATAAGATTGTATATTATTGATCCTTATCAAATTTAACGAGATTTAGGGTAAGGTAATGTCCAACCGAACTGTTATATAAACAAAGACTTAATCCATATTTTCCTTCAAAGTCATTTGAAATATCATTTCAATTATAAATTTTTGCAATACGCAACGATCGTGTAAAAGGAAAAAGATACTAAATCCAAGCAATTTCTTAAATAAAAAAAGAACATCTCAACCTTAGAAATTAGAATGCAAACAGTAGTAAAGTTCAAAATAATTGAAATTATGAGAGTTTGAAAATCTTTGATTAGACGTGTGATTAGGGTATGGCAAATTGGGGGTAGTGATGTTTACAACTGTGTGAACATTAATGGCTACATAGGGGCATTATTGAAGCAACTTGATTGGCAGTTGGGGGAAGAAGGAAAGGAAAATATCGTCCCGCATGTCTCGATGTTTGTGCTTCTGAATGTGTTCGTTTCAACTTTGAAACGAACACATTCAAAGTTCGTTTCAACTTTGAATGTGTTCGTTTCAACACCGGGCCGTCGTACTTTGACCTGACTCCGCCTTTTCAACTAATCTTGTCCAAACAATTAATTAGTTTCCAAGATCAAAGACCTTAGTAAATGAGATCACATCTTAGGTGCTGATCAAGATGTGACCCTCCTTTTCAGACTGCATCTTTTACTGTGAATCCCGTGCTCTCTAAGGACATATGCTTATTAAGAATTTTACTGCTCAAAACGTGACTGGATCAAAATTATGGATATTGCCCCGGTGTGACGTTAAGGTTAGATCAATGCAAAGTCATCAGCTAAGCATCCCCCCACTGCTATAAAGAGAACTCTGCACCTCTAATTCTTCGACTCAAACCAAGGCAAACGGAGAAACATCAAACATGGCTTCTCCTAAAGTTTCTCTTCTTTCAATTCTACTACTACTGTCTTCTTCAATGGGGCTGTCGTTTCCGATCAAGGACAGCTTCCTTCATTGTCTCTCCTTCTCTTCTAGGTTCTCATCAACTCCATTTTCCTCTAACATTTATACTCCAGACAATTCTTCATTCTCTTCTGTCCTAGCATCTACCGCTCAAAACCTTAGATATTTGTTGCCTTCTGTCACAAAGCCCTCGTTTATCTTCACTCCTGCTTGCGAATCTCACATCCAAACTGCTGTTTTTTGCGCAAAGAAGCTTGGAATTCACCTCAGAGTCCGTAGTGGAGGTCATGACTATGAGGGTGTCTCATATGCTTCTGAAACTGAAACACCTTTTGTTATTCTCGACCTCTCCAAGCTTCGTTCTGTTAATGTCGATATTGCTGCTGGCACTGCTTGGATTCAAGCTGGTGCCACTATCGGTGAAGTTTACTACAGAATATCTGAGAAAAGCAAAGTTCACGGCTTCCCAATGGGTCTTTGCACCAGTTTGGGTGTTGGTGGGCATATCACAGGTGGTGCCTATGGTTCTATGATGCGAAAGTACGGTCTTGGTGCTGACAACGTCGTTGACGCTCGCATTGTTGATGCACGAGGCAGAGTTCTTGATCGCAAAGGCATGGGTGAGGACCTCTTCTGGGCAATTAGAGGTGGTGGAGGAGGGAGTTTCGGAGTCATTGTTGCTTGGAAAATAAAGTTGGTTCCTGTGCCACCAACTGTCACAGTTTTTACAGTTACAAAGACATTAGCGCAAGGTGCCACTAAGTTGCTGTATAGATGGCAACAGGTTGCTGCCACACTTGATGAGGATTTGTTTATCAGGGTCATTATTACAACTGGTGGAACTGGAGCTCAAAGAACTGTTGCAACTTCCTATAATGCCTTGTTTCTTGGTGATGCTAAAAGACTTCTCCAGGTCATGAAACGCAGCTTCCCTGAGCTGGGTTTGACACCAAAGGATTGTGTACAGACGACTTGGATCAATTCTGTGCTGTATATTGCTGGCTTCCCAAGTAATGTGTCTGCTGATGTTCTGCTTCAGGGGAGTCTCTATTCAAGAATTATTTCAAGGCCAAGTCTGATTTTGTCAAGCAGCCAATTCCTGAAGCAGGGCTTGAGGGGCTATGGAAAAGGATGCTACAAGAGGAGAGTCCTCTCATGATATGGAATCCTTATGGTGGAATGATGGCCAAGATTCCCGAGTCTGCAATTCCTTTCCCTCACAGAAAAGGTGTTTTGTTCAAAGTCCAATACTTGACCAATTGGCAGGATGGAGAACAGACAATGGCAAAACATATGGACTGGATGAGAAACTTTTACAATTACATGGCACCTTACGCCTCGAAGTTGCCAAGAACTGCGTATGTCAACTACAGGGACTTGGATTTAGGCATGAACAAGAAAGGTAACACAAGCTTCATAGACGCAACAGCTTGGGGTGCCAAGTACTTCAAGGGTAACTTCTACAGGTTGGTACAAGTGAAGACGAAGGTAGATCCTGACAACTTCTTCAGGCATGAGCAGAGCATCCCACCTATTCCAATTTCTAAGAGAAGATAAGGAAGAAGAACAGGGCACTGGTAGAAGTATTAACCTATTTGGCAGGTTTTGTTAGTTCTTGAAAGTAGTTTAACTAAGCATGCAGAAGTAAGCATCCCTACAGGAATGAATCACGGTTTCAAGTTCACAGAGAAGAGATGCTTTGCATTTGTTTACAAGTTGATGTCATGGTTGGTTTCTAAAATTTGTGCAATTTTTGTGTTTCTTTAGCTTGTTGTCCCTGAAGGAAAGCGTCTATGTAAAACGGAAATGAGTTCCCATTATAAATCAATCTACAAGTGTTCTTGAATCATGTTTCAGACACTCTACTCGAGTTCTGTTAAATAACAAGCTTAAACTTCCAAGTGATAGCCTCCCAACCATAAAGAGGAACATGATCTTGTGCCTCAATCTTTAATCAAAAACCATTACTACCTCAATATTGACAATCACCTTTGTTTTGATTTGATGATGTGGTCCAAGTGCCCGATCCGTTTCGATAAGGTCATTATCCTTCCAAAGCACCATAATCTGCGCCAGTAATCTGGCTTCATCTTAGTTATTAAGTCAGCTTAAATTTTACTCAAGGCTTCCTAGCAAAAACAAAAAGGAAAAGAGATTCAAACTCTGTATTTGTTTCAATTCTAGAGCAAAAGAGAACGTTAAGATGAGCCTCAACATGGTTTCGTACTACTTGAATCATGCAAAATCATTTCAGTTCGAAAACTATCATACACTTCCCAGTTTAGAATAGGATAATTCAAGTCATGTAAAATAATGCCAATTGCTGGCAGCGTCCGCTTTCTTCAGCAAATGACTACCGTACGAAAGCAAATATAAACAATACGGTCCAGAAGACGAGAATGCTTGGAATGGACAAGCAGCATCTTGACATTTTCTCTGCTTGGAAACTTGGAACAACTCCAGAAGCATCGCCGACAAACCTCTGATTGTATATCAATTTCTGTTTGCTACGATTTCAAAGCAGATCAAGTCAAAGGTCCCTATAATTGAAGTAGGCGGCTCATAAGGTGCCATATATCCGTACAAACTTCTTGTCCAATTCCAGTTGTAATTTATTTAATGATATGATCTAATTTTTATAATTAAACACATAATTTAAACAATTCACGGAAGAATTTATATGATATTAAGTTGATAATTATGAGTGTAATTATGATGATTTTTTTATTTACAATATATTTGATTTCCTATCTTATGTACGGTATTCAAAAAATAAACTAAATTGGGAAGGACAAGCCTTCCTTCTATGTAAATTTTTCTTATTCTTTATCTATTTACAATGTGAAAGATATTTAACATTTTATCATGATTTCTTACTTTCCTTATTGTTAGTTTTAAAGAGCCCACTTATATGGGAGATTTTCATCATAGATCTAGTAAGGAAACATATTCATGGGCTTTGATACCACACCTTAACCTAAAATATTAAGGCATTAGGTTTATGGGTTCTTTTTACTTATATGTCCCTTACTAATTTTATCTCTTTTTAATGTGAAATTCCTACTCATACTTGACATCGTAACACTTACTAATTTTTACAAAATAATATTAACGTACTCCTCCACCATTAATGGCAAAAAGAGAGCTTCTCCTGTGGATTTCTCATTGAGAATCCGATTGTTTAGTAGCTGAACCAAACTTTCAGCATTTAACATTAGAAGTGTTGGACCCCAAACTTTTCTTGGAAATTAGAAAAATTGTATGTGAAGTGTTGGAAGTCATAAGCTGGAAAATGTAGTTGAAACATGTTTGCTGAGTATGCTTCAGTGTTTTAGTCA
>JANVCQ010000007.1:1249599-1274812 GCA_025531925.1 Erythroxylum plowmanianum
TAAAATCTAAATTTCTATAAGAATATTCAACGAAATACTAAGATATATAATATTCATACCCTTATAATTTTTTTAAAGTCATGTCCTCATAAGTCATTTCACACATAAACAGCTAATTTTACCAAACATCAAATGACAAACAACTAATACAATCCGCTGATAGAATCAGCTATCAGCTAACAACTGATAGAATCAGCTAACAGTTAATGCAATCAGCTGATTGCTAAACAGGGCCAATAACTCATTTTTATACCATTTTTTGATTGGTACTAGTAACTGATATTAATCTATATTTACTTTATAAAAATCACAACTCTACCTTCCTATTCCACTTCTTTGTAACTAAACTTGTCATTAACATCACCTCTTTGGGATCAATATCATTATTTTTTGGGTAAATCAGAAGAATAAATTAATGGACCAAAATATGTACAGAACGTTCATGTACAAGTCCCGCTGTAGACACATCTTGCTAAACTAAGCAAATAGCCGCAGGGCAGTCAAAAGAAAACAAAAGGAAGACATAAACTATAGGAGGACCAAAGTATAGTTAGTCAAAGCAGAAACACAAGGAACAATACCAAAGCCGAAGCAGCTATAAAGCCTAACTAAAATAGTACAGCCCAGAAGATGCCAGCCAAAAAAGGCTTAAGGGAAAGCCGAATAAGAAAAACCGTAGCATCTGAAAGGCCAGGAAAAGCTGCCGACCATAGGTGATGGTGTTGAACCTTCGAGGGTAGGTGAGGCAAGACATGGCCTTGCCAAAGAGGACCCCGCATGCGGTAACCTGGAAAAGGACTAAGCAATAACCTGCAAAAGAAAGAAAAGCCGAACTATAAAAAATTACCTCCTCGCAATGTGTAGGCTAAGAAGTTTCCCAACGTGGGAGATTACTCCGAGAGACACTCGCTCCTCAGCCATAGCTTCATTCTTGAAGGTTCGGGCATTGCGTTCGGTCCATATATGGTAAACTGTTGTGGAGAGAAGAAGGGGGAAATAAATGATGGCTGGCACTCTGGTACAAGAAATAGTTCTATACCAGGAGAGGATAGTTGAGAGAGTAGAATGGTTTAAGGTGGGCAAATTGAATCGGATGAGGCATTGTTCCCAAATTGTGTGAGAGAAGGGGCATTCGAAGAATAAGTGGTCAATTGATTCATTGGTTGAGAAGCACAGGGAAAAATGATTAGGGGTATAGAGGTACGAAAGTTTATCCCTGGTTTGAAGCTTTTGCAGGTAAGTAAGCCATAAAGTAAAGGAGTAGCAAGGGGTACTATATTTGGACCATACCAGGTTGTACCAAGGGACAACCGATAATGGGGATCGCAAGAGATGATAGGCTGACATATTGGTATATCTCTTGGTGGGGCTAGCTAACCATTCCAGGCTGTCTGGTAAGGTGCAATTGGGTAAATACACAGGTGGCTCAAGATGTCTAAGGAGGTCCATGGAAACCTCCCTCCAGCTCCAAGCATCATTCAGTATAACTTCAGAGACACGTGCCGTGAGTGGTAGCTCTGACCCATTGATCTCTCTTGGAGTAGATAAGGTCCGCAGAATACCTCGTGGGTGCCACGGATCCTGCCAGAAAAGAATAGACATATCGTTTCCAATCCTAAATCTGAATTGATGACGCAACTGGTCCCTAACTATTAAGATCTTTCTCTAACTCCACGAACTATTATAGGAAGGTTGTGCACTCCAAAAGTTAGTCCTATGCAAAATAATTGTATGGACCCACTTAACCCAAAGGGCCTCCCTATCTTCAAACAAATTCCAGATCTGTTTCCCTAAATGAACTTGATTCCAAGTAGTCAAGTGTTTGACACCTAAACCCCTTTCCTTCTTAGGACAACAAATGTCACTCCATTTCACCTTAGCCTGAGTATTGGTAACTGCCTTTCCTGCCCAAAAAAAATTCCTAAGTTTAGCCTCTATTTCCTTAAGGATGGAAGAGGGGAGAATAAAATGAGAGGACCAGTAGACATGGAAGGAAGAGAGAACAGAGATAACCAATTGGAGTCTACCCGCGTATGAAAGGCATTTATGGGTCCAACGATTGATCCTATTTTCAATCCTATCGATAAGAACAGCACAATCCCTCCTAAAAAGTCGATCAGTAATGAGGGAAACTCCGAGATACCTAAAAGGGAGGGAACCTTGGTGAAGGCCCAAGATAAGGTGCATCCTACGACTCAGGTGATTGACATCCGGGGATAAGTAAAAGTGACTTTTGGATGTATTCATTTCCATGCCAGAAAACAGAGAGAAAGTACAGAGGGAATCAAGCAAAAGCTGAGCTGAGAGCAAATCCCCATGACAGAACATTAAGAGGCCATCTGCAAAAAGTAGATGGTTAATCTTAAGACCTTGACATCTCCAATGATATTTGAACTGAGGATTATTGTCTGTAATAACTCTCAAATTCCTATAGAACACCTCCATATAGAGAATGAAGAGGAAAGGAGACAGCGGATCACCCTGTCTTAACCCAGATTTGCCTTTAAAAAATTTTGTGAGGGACCCATTAACTAGAATGGAATAGGAGGGGGATGTGATGCATTCACGGACCCACTCAATGAACCTCATCGGGAGACCTATAACATCTAAAGTGTCAAGAAGAAAATCCCAATGGATAGAGTCATAGGCTTTGCGGAGATCCACTTTGAAAGCGCACCTCTTGTGAGAATTTGAAATGTGGTAGTTCTTAAAGATTTCCTGTGCTAAAAGAATATTGTCCCCTATTTGGCAATTCTTGATAAAGGCGCTTTGAGTAGGCCTAACTATGAGAGGGAGAATAGAGCTAAGTCTATTTGCTAAAATTTTAGCAATGACCTTGTAGAGCAGATTGCAACAGGAGGTGGGTCTAAAGTCTTGGACAGTGGAGGGGTGAGCTGTTTTAGGAATTAGGGTAACGAATATGGAATTGAGCTCTTTTAGGAGCTTGCCATGGATAAAAAAGTTTTGAGTTGCTCCTATAACTTCATCCCCGATAATAGGCCAAGCCTTTCTATAAAAGTGCCCATTAAAACCGTTAGGGCCAAGTGCCTTATTGGGATTAAGAGAGTGGAAAGCCTTTAGAATTTCTTGAGGGGAGACCTCAGCAATAATAGCTTGAGAATGAATATCCTCAAGTGGGTGAGGGAAAAGATGAGCCACAAACTCCTTTGAGGGGTGAAGATGCTTAACTGTACTAATAGTACCTTAGAAGAAATCTAGGAATTGAGATTGGATGGCACAAAGCCCCACTACCCTACAACCTGTTCCCACATCTAGAGAATGTATGGCATTTAGGTTTCTATGAGCAATGAGAGAATTATGAAAAAAATTTGTATTGCGGTCTCCTTCCTTAAGCCATTTGATCCTGGAAACTTGTCTATAAAATGATTCCTGATCCTTAAGAGATCTATAAAGTTCTCTAATGGCCTCATTCTCCGTAGCTATAAGAAGGGTAGATCTAGGAAAGTATGACAGTTGGTCCTGGATGTGATTCAAATGGGCTTGACAAGTCTCAACTCTAACATTGATATCCCCAATATGATTAGAATGCATAATTTTGAGAGCTTGCTTAACTTGTTTAAGTTTAGCCACGACCCTAAACATGGGAGTTCCTATGACAGGAAATGCCCAAGCTGCCTTAACAATCCTTAGGAAATTTGGTTGATCAGCTAAAAGATTAAAGAACCGAAAGGGGGAAGAGTGCTTCGGTTGGGGCCCTAAAGACTTTACCACTAATGGAGAATGATCAGAAATGTGAGGACTGTGGATGACACAATAAGAGGAAGGGAACCGAAGGCTCCAGCAAGAGTTGATAAGGGTCCTATCAAGCTTATGTGCTGTGAAGGAATCTCCTAACTGTTTATTGGACCAAGTAAATAGAGGGCCACTATAGTTTAATTCGAATAAGTGAGTAGCTCCTACAAACTGCCTGAAATCATGATGACTGCTCAAGGCACAGACACTTGGAGGGTCGGATTCCTGAGGGTAGAGAAGAGCATTGAAGTCTCTAGCAAGCAGCCAAGGTTTTTGACCTACAGACAAGGAAATATTGGTAAGATCACCCCAAAGGAGCTTCCTATGGGTCTGATTATTGGCTCCATAAACACAAGACACTTGGAAGGCATCTGAACTATGTCTAGGGAGGAGTTCCACATGAACAAACTGATCAGAATAGCTAAGAATAGAGCACTGGAGAATGTTAGAATTCCAAGCAAGCAAAATCCTAGCATTGGACGAGGGGTCTCAGTTACTAAAACTATCCCAGCTAGGAAACAAAGCATTACAGACAGAACCCAAAAAAGCAGGAGATCTAATTCTGGTTTCAACTAAGCAAACAAAAGAAGCTGAGACTTTTTTAAGCCAAGCACAGATAGCATGTTGTTTATTGGGGTGATTAAGACCCCTCACATTCCAAAACACTAACTCCATATACACAAAAGTCAGCTATGCCACAAACCTACTACTTCTATTTTTCCTAGCTTTTCTAGTCCTTCTAATTGAGAAGTCCTCCTCTGTCCCTCCCACAGTCCCAGGACTAACAGGTCTCAATTCAGAAGAAGGGGATGGAGGTATACCTGTTGGTTGTTCTGTCTGAGCTTGAGGCTCCCCACTGTCGTCACTAAATTCTTCAGGAGAATGGATCTGAGGGGCACCTATAAGAGAATTCCTGGCACCACTAATCTCATTGCCATCGTGGACCTGTTCAGTGTCAGCTATGTCCTGCGGAAGTGGGCCTACCATGACTCTCTCCATAGGAGGATCAGTGTCTGGGATATGCTTGGGGCTCTCCATAGGTGGCTCAGTGAACTCGGGTGCCCCAGGTACCTTGCTCTGTTCCAGCTCCTGGGACAAACCAGTAGCAAACTTGTGCCCTATAGGCGCCCACTTCTACCTTTGTTCACTCACAGGTGGCTGCCATTCATACTCAATAGAGATTTCCTTAAAGGTAAGCTGCCCTTCCTCCCCATAAGTGGCCAATTGGAACGTTGTTGGCCACTGCTTCATCAGTTCCAGTTCCATGCAAAGTCGTGCATAGTTAATTCTGGACATTCTTGCGGTTGGAGTATCCATAAGCAGAGGCATCCCCACAGCACTGGTGATTCTGCCTAATTCTTCGGTATTCCAGTATTCAACTGGAATATTATGGAAGTGAGCCCACACTGGAGCTTTGTGAATCTCTGCCAAGTCGCCACCATTCAAGCTCCACTGCCGGAGAAACAAGGGCTTATCTTAAATATGCCACAGGCCACGTTCCACTACGGACTTCATGCCCTGCTCAAACTCAAATCGGAAGAGAAAATTGTTGGAGCTTGTGATCAATACCTCCCGGAGCCCAAAGTCTGCCCATGATTTCACCAGGGCTCGCTGCACCACGGTGTATGCCGGCCTCTTCCCCAGAAAGAAACTGAATAGAGCCGTGCGAAATTTCGATGCTCCACGCTGTGCGAGCTCTCTTGGTGGAATCACGAAGATTTGATTCTCTCTAACTTCAGGAGGGTAATAGGTGAGCTCCGGGGTCTCAGATGGGGCACCATTGCTTGCCTCCACTACGCTCTTCCAGGATCGAACAGGAGTTGGGGTGAGAGGATTCTGGGGTGGAAGAGGGGTTGATGTGTTAGGAGAAGGGAGAGTTCCTTTAGAAGGACAAGGAACAGGGACCGAGGGGGCCAATTTTTGAGGTGGGCAAGGTGTCAGGGAAGGAATCGGGGTATTAGGGTTCGTGTTTTGATTTGGGATGGGGTCGCAATTTGGGGATTTTGGATTAGGGATTTGGGGAGCTGAAGGAGAAGATAAAGGGGAGAGGGGGGATCGAGAAGAGGGAGAAGAAGATGAAGATGAAGCCATAGTGGAGGATGAAGCTCACCGGAATCTCCACCGTTAGAAAGCCTTGCTCGCCGGAAGCGCTCTCATCTCATCTCTCTAGCAGAGATGTGATTTAATCAATATCATTATTCCTTACAACATTATAACAACAAAAACACGAATAGCAAATAAAAGTTTCTTTATTCTCGCTTCTCAGTAAGAAGCGGGTCATTAACAAGTTAACGTTATATAACTATTTGAGCATCAACAACACGACCCATTAAAAGGTAATAATTTATCAATAAAAAAAGTTGTATTATCAATTTTGGTGATTATTATTAATATAAATAAATAATTAAAAATCGAATTGATTCGGCTAATTCAACTGTGAAAACCTTGAACCATTCAACTTTAATTTTTGATTCGATTTTCTTTAAAAACTCTTATTATTAAAACACGATAAAAAACTATCGTGTTTTTATACGGACTCGGAGCTGCCCATGGAGAAAACAGCACAATAAAGAAACGACAGCTTTTACACAGTTTCGACATTTGTTTGATCAGATTTTGTCTCATCCTAACAATTTCTTGGCTTTAGCAGGTTTGCTAATTGTATCCTGATAATTTATCTATTTACTGTTTCATAGATTACATACTTGATGTTACTTGGGATGTGGTTAAATCTCTTTTGTTTCCAATCATTGTGCTATGATTTAGATTGTGATAACTTCGATGCTTGTCCCACAAAGAAAACAGCATTACCAAGCAATACATAACATTGGTAGGTAGTCGTACAGTCGACAGCAGCCATCGGTGTCATGGATAACAATGTTTGGGTACCAACCATGTGGGCTATGGATGAATGATTCAACATGTAGTACTTTACTTTAAAGCGTGTGGACAATTTGTTTGACAGTTTTTTCTATGAGTCGAACTGTTAGTGACACTTTATTTGAATTTAATTTAATGTTTTGGACCACGTAATAGTACTTTGATGTATATGGAATAGGCTTCGAGCCATTTTATGGACCGAACAAACTAGTGAACAACAAGAGGACAAGTTGCACGTTAAGCGCTTTGAGAGATCAAAGAACAGAGAAGATAAGCAATGGCTAATTGATTTACCTTTACCACCATGGCAAGAGGCAATCATACATAGTTTTCGAATAGGCAAAAATATTAATTTTCTACTTTCACATGCCTACTGTGTTGTCTATAATCACTATTAGCTACTAATCTTCTTCTATGCTTTGCCTGATTGAGTAGGTATACTCTGCTCATTCCTGAAGAAATTCTCTGGATCAACTGCAGTTTTCACTTTAACCAACCTGTCAAAATTACCATTGAAATACTTGTATCCGTAAACTTTGCCTTCATCGTAGCTGTTAGTGCCTGGGCTCATAACCCCTATATCCAGATCCCTGTAGTTCAAAAATGCACTCCTTGGGTTCTTGGACACAAATGGAGTCATGTAACTGTAAAGCCTCCTTATCTGAGTGGTATAATTTTTGTCTGCTTCACTTCCAGGTTCCTCCCAGTTCACTGAGTACTGAATCTTATATAAATTCCCAGCTCTGTGTGGAAATGGAGTATCTGAAGCAGGGATCTGATCCATCTTCCCACCATAAGCATTGAAGACCAAACCTGTTTTCCCCAACTCAATCATCCTCTTCCATAACCACTCCAAACCATCTTTAGATATGGGACTTTGAACGTAATCAGATTTCCTTTTCAAGAATTTGGCATCGTTAGGATTTCTATCCAAGAGTATCTCAGGAGAAGATGTTAATTCTTCATCACTATCCCACCATAACACAGACCGAATCCAGCTCGTCTCAATACAATCCTCCTTTTTCAGACCCAATTCAGGAAATTGTTCTCCAAACAAAGCAAGAAGACTATCAGCCTTACCTAAATATTCAGCAAGAACTGATATTCTAATAGTCCTCTGACCTTTGCTAATCTTGGATGTCACTGGCTGTATTAGCATCCTCAAAAACAGATTCTCGTCTGTTTTCGGAGCAAACAACTGCCACTTATATGCAACGTCAGTGGCATTACCTTCATCAACGTACCTTTCCACTCTAAAGACAGTAACTGTCTCGGGAACAGGAACAATTTTGATCTTATACGATATTATAACACCAAAACTCGCTCCTCCACCACCACGAATAGCCCAAAAAAGATCCTCCCCCATGGCCTTTCTGTCAAGAAGCTTGCCATTAACATCAACTACCTGAGCATCAACAACATTATCCACCGACAGACCGTACTTTCTCAACAAGTTGCCATAACCACCGCCACTAAAATGCCCACCAACACCAACCGTTGGGCAGACACCAGCAGGAAAGCCGTGAACTTTACTACTCTGCCATATCCTGTAATAAAGTTCACCGAGTGTAGCACCAGCCTGGACCCAACCAGACTCGTCTTCTACGTTGATCTGGATTGACCTTAGATTAAACATATCAAGAATGAAAAAGGGTGTGTCTGAGACATAGGAAATTCCCTCATAGTCATGTCCACCACTGCGAATTTTGAGTTGGTAACCAACTTTCTTGGCGCAGATAACAGAAGCTTGAACATGGGATATCTGTGTAGGGGTTACGATAATAAGAGGCTTGGAAGTTGAGGAGACGTTAAAACGTGCGTTCCTAATATAGGCTCGAAGGACTGAAGTGTAGGATGTGTTGGTTCGGGCGTAGACAAGGCTCGAGATCTGTTCTTGAGGGCTTGTGTTGTCTTTCAAGCAATTAAGAAATGATTCATACACCGAATTGTCGGAGGCAGCCCATGAACCAGAGCAGTAGAGACACACAAGAATGAAAAAATGAATCAGAGTACGTTGTTGTTGTTTCATTTCTGTCGGTTTGCCAAAAAAACAAAGGGTATGTTTTGTGAATTGTGTTACGCGAAGCGAGTATAAATAACGTACGAACTATGATTATGGTGACATAATCGACTGCCGAGAAAGCGCGGTGGAAGATTAGTACCAATTGGTCTAGAACCTCGACCCCTGAATTTTCCAACATGACAAGAAGAAAAGTCTCGTGGAAGATATTGTTTGGGTTGTGTGGACGAGCCCTGCAAAGGCGGCCTTGACTAGTGAAAACCTTCATCTCATTTGGTGAATAAACATTAACCTAATGCAATTAGTAGTCAATGGTTGACTTGAGAATACGACATCTACGAAAGTTGCATTAGCAGGTTGCATCTACCAGACAACCATTGACGACAAAAGTCAACCCACCCACCGATTAGCCCTTCTTTGATTGACTTGGTCCTTACCATGAGAATTAAGTTGTAAACTCAATGCGCAAAAAGAGGATAATTTGGTATTCTTTTCAAGAATCCCTTGTATTGCAAATGTGATTGTAGAGTTTACGAGATTACTGGATATGCTAATGCTATCAAGAAAATACTATAAATTGGAAGATCACATTGATTACATGATTATAAATGAGAATTTTTATAAAAGTAAAAAAAACTTTTTTTTTATGATTTCATAAATTTCCGTGTGTTTTGGGAAAATTTTGTCATAAATATTTTATTATTTTCTCTGTAAATCATTATCGAAATCTCTATAAATTATTATTAAAGTGATAATAATTTGACATATTACAATATCATATAAGTATATTAAAACTCACTTTATTAATAAAATGGAAGAGCAACTCTACCCTAATAATTATAGTGAAAGATTGTATTGACACATGTAAATGTGTTAGTTGGTGCACAATAAAAGCTACAACTATTGGTTGATTAATAGTTTTGATAGATAAACACTACTTCCAATTTGGTTGCTGACTCCCACCACTTTCATGTGTAAATTGCTCTTGATTTGACATAATAATTTATTTGGATATGGCCTAATTTGCCACACTGATTAGACAACGCATGCATTAGAGCATTATGTTTAATGTGTCCTAGCTTTTCACATCAATGAAATGTTTTTAGATTTCCTTAAACCTATTCCCCATTTTGAAATTGTTCTGATCACCTAAAAACATTTCGAGGAACTTTTTATCTTTATTACTTGAATAAAGGACATCATCTATATGAGAAAGAGAATTGTACTTTTCAAAGCAGAAATCTTAATGATTGAAGGTTGAGTTGCCCACCCTTTTATTAAAATAATAAACTGTATAAACTATTTTCACAGACCAAGATAATAACGTGAATGTGTATAGCTCACAGGCTTCTCTATTTCTAGCTTTGAAATTTCAAAATACAAAGTCTTAACTTTTAAAAATAGTTGCAATTGAAAGATTACCTTAAGTTATCACAACTAATTCGCTCTTAAGATATTGTAACCAAGTTATATTTTTCTTAAGAAACAACATTTCAAGAATCTACCAAATTTTTTTCGGTGTTGGTGGATCATGAACACAGTCAATGCATTTATCGTTGATGAATGTTTGCAAAGTAAATAAAAATTTTCCACACTTGACCTTCCACTTCCACCGTAGTTTAACATTTTAAGGAGTACTCGCTAGAATTGTCATTTTTAACAACTCAGTGAAAATCTTATTGATACATAGGGTCTGTGAAGATTTAATAATATGTAGTTTTACTCTAATTGGTAGAGAGGTTAGAATTATCATTTCATCATCAAAAATCAAATCTTATAAATCTTACCATTATAAATAAGCTTCCATGCATAACTTTTAATAATTATTATTTTTTTCCAATAATCTTGTCTAGAATAGCTTCCACTATTCATCTTCCTATAATAGTATTAACACAATTGCAACTTGAATTTCATACCATGTAACAAATTTAAAGTAAAAAACATAGTACAAGAAAGTGGAAGACTAACATATTATTACTCAATCAAGAGAAATAGAAAAGATAAATTAATAGAAACAATAAAATAATAATAAAAGCAACAAAAAATAAAAGGAATTAATTTAGATTATGATGGATGCACTCTCTTCACATAAAGGACATTAGTTTTTGGAATTTGAAACTAAGAATTCTTATACCCTTAACCAAATCTTGGGTATAAGGAACATTATAATTCAAGAATTCAAATATATGATTAGTAATGGACATGAGTGTACATTAACCAAATGTAATGTTCTTCAACTATCTTTAGTTGTAACTAAGAACTGAGCGTAAGTATTGCAAGTACTGGATTTCTTCTCCCTTGAAAAGAATCTTACACACTTAGAGATGATCTACACATGAGATAACTACCTCTAAGAAGATATTAATACGTCCTTATCATTCTAAACACCTAAGAAGTTATTAGTACAAGTTTCGGTAGTATTAATATGGCTTATTTAGGCGTGATACTGTAGGGAAATTGCAAGAAATAGTTCCCCAAAATAATTGTATGGAATGGAATAAATAAAAAAAACTCAATAAAGGACTTTAATAATCTGAGAAACAACACTCTTATTAATCTTGGCTTTTGTTATAGCCTTTTACAACGCAATTAAATCTTTAGAGTTGATTTATTTTCTAACTCTCAATTCTCTCTCTAGATACCTTTTTTGCTTGCAGATATACTTTTACAAAGAAAACTCAAACCTCTATATATAGTGTTACAAAGGAGGTTAGAACATTATTTAAGCAAGAAATTTCTAGCTAATGACAATACATACATACCAAGAATCCTAGCAAAATATAACTCCTATACAACTAAGCATATGACTTAATTATTAAGTATTTGACTTAGTCAAATGACAAATAATACACACCTAAGCATATGTATTCAATTTGAATAAGTAATTGACCAAGTCTTACTCTTAAAGCTTGTAGTTCTGGGAGAGTAGTTAGCTCCCATGTATTGTTCTTCTCAATTGCTTTAATTTCTTTATCCATTACTTTAATCCAACAATCTTTGCTAATTGCTTCCTTATATGTTAATGGATCACAATCTACAAAGAAAGCATAGTAGGTAACATCTTTATTATCATTATTAGGATCATCATCTTTGCCAATTTCATAATCTTGCAAATAAGTAGACAGACGATGTTCTTATTGTGGATATCTATATGGTGAAGTTGGAGGTGATGTTGACTCCTCAGATCTCTCTGTTGAAGTTAGCTCATCACTAGAAGCTTGTTCAATTCTTTGATCAAGTGGTTTCACTTCATTAATTACTATCACTAATATTGACGATGATCCCTTTTCATTGTCTAACCAATCTCATACTCTATCTTCATCAATTGTAACATCTCGACTAATAATTACCTTTTGAGTAATTGGATTGTACAGTTTGTAACCTTTTGTTTCTTAGCTATAGCCAATAAAAATGCATTTCTCTGCCTTGTCACCAAGTTTCTTTCTCAATTCTCTAGGTACATATGCATATGCAATACAACTGAACACTCTTAAGCGACTAAGTCTTGATTTTCATCTGCTCCATGTTTATTACAGTGTTTTATCACGAACACTTTTAATTGAACACTTGTTCAAAATATAAATAGCATATGCCATAACTTGTGCCCAAAAATTTTTACGCACCTTTTTACAATGCAATATATTTCTTACCATATCTATTATAGCTCTATTTTTCTTTTCTGCTACTTGATTTTGTTGAGCAGTATATCTAGTTTTCAATTGATGTTTAATTCCTTTCTTCCTCAAGAAATCATTACAAACAATGTACTCTATACCTCTATCAGTTCTTAAAACTTTAAAGGCATGGTCACTTTGTTTCTCGATGTATTCGACAAAAATCTTGAGTTTCCCACATGCTTCAAATTTATGCTTTAAGACATAAGCTCATTTCTTTCTACTGAAATCATCAATGGAGGTAATAAAGTATTTATTACCTCCAACTAAAGGAACATCCATATAGCATAAATCTGAATGCACTAGCTCAAGTGGACTCTTAACTCTCCACGCACGTTCTTTAAGAAATGGATCTTGATGTTTCTTTCTCACGATGCAAGCTTCACATACTTAGTCAGGAAGTTTAATGATAGGTAAGCTAGTAGCACATTTTTCTGCTAAGAATTTGATGCTTCCAAAGTTGAAGTGCCCAAGTTGCATGTTCTAAACCAAGTTTCATCGGCGATTACAATATTGCATCACAAAGAGGTATCATATTGACATTTATCGAAAATAAACGATTTCTTGACATCTTCATTATGCCCATCTCTACATCGTTGATTGTGCACCCTTACTTGTTAAAAATGAAAATCATAGCCTTTCTCTGCCAATTGTCCCATGCTTAAAAGATTTTGACAAATACTTGGTGAATAAAATAAATTAAAAATAAAATTCAGTAATCCATCCTTAAGTTTGATGGCAATCTTTCCTTTTTCCAGAACTTCAAATATTGTTGACATCTTCATTTTTTCCATTTAGATGATTACTATAACCAGTGTCTAACAACCATTTATAGTCATTGGTATTAATAATTGTATGACTAGACACTACATAATTTTTATACTATCATCTTTTTCAGCCACTTTAGCGTAATTCTTTCAATCATTTTCTGCTTTAGCATGACATTCACCACTATAGTGACCATCTTTCTTACAACTATAGCATTGAATATGTTACTTGCACTCGTACTGAAGATGCCTATGCTTTTTGCATTTATAGCACTACATAGTTGTTTTATTTTAAAACGGGCTGCATCTTGTTCTTTGATTGGAATTGACTTTGAAGTTCCTGCCTCCCTCATTTCTTGAAGTTTGACTTCCTTGGTTGTACTATGTTTTTCTTGTAAACATTGTGTTCTTTAAATTTGATTGAGCTTTTAAAGCTTGCTTAATTATGCTTCTTATTCTTTCATTCATTCACATTTCACGTGAACCTAATGATGCTTGAAGATCATTTAGTATCATCCTGTTGAGATCTTTTGACTCTTTAAGGGCAGACACCACATAATCATATCGATTTGTTAAAGTGTGCATGATTTTCTCTATAATTTCCTTTTTTGCAATTTTGTCACCATTGTTTTTCATCTTGTTTACCAACTTATTAATTTATGAAAAATAATCACAAATACTTTCATCATGAGGTTGCTCCATTAACTCAAATTATCTTTTTAGTCCTTGTAATCATGTTCATTTCATGGATTTGCACCTTCATATGTATTTATTAAAATCTTCCAAGCCTCCTTTCCTGTTTTGGCATGGAAATTTTTTTCAAGAACTACGAACTCAATTGATTGACAAATTAGGAACAAAGCTTTTTTGTTGAGTGAATAACCACGATCCACTTATTGTCTTTTTGCAACTAATGTTGTTTCTTTTGTATCATCAAAATCTTTTTCCAAGATTTCTCCATAACCACTACTTCTCAAACATAATTCCATCATATGCTTTGACATTGCAAAATTATGTTTTCCATTAAATTTGAAAATTGTTGATTGCACCTGCTGCACTTGTGGAAGAATTTGTTTTGTCTATATCGATTGTCTTTGTTGTTGATTCTCTCCTCCCATATTTGACGCCATCACGAACCCTTAGCTCTGATACCAAATGTGGGGAAATTTCAAGCAATAATTTTCCAAAGTAATTATATGGAGTGGAGTAAATACAAAACACTCAACAAAGACCTTAATAATCTAAGAAACAACACTCTTATTAATCTTGGCTTTTGTTATAGTCTTTTACAACACAATCAACTTGTTAGAGTCGATTTATTTTCTAAATATCAATTCTCTCTCTAGACACCTTTTTTGCTTGCACACACATACTTTTGCAAAGGAAATCCAAAACTCTACATATATAATGTTACAAAGGAGGTTAGTAAATGACTTGAGCAAAAAATTTCTAGCTAACAACAACTCATACATACCAAGAATCCTAGCAAAATACAACTCCTATGCAACTAAGCATACGACGTAATTCCTAAGCATTTGACTTAGTCAAATGACAAATAATGTACACTTAAGTGTATGTATTCAATTTGAATAAGTAATTGACCACGTCTTAATCTTGAAGTTTGTAGAAAAAAATCTTTTAACTTTCAGCATTTTGTTTTGATTGGTCAAACCAAAAAGATACTACTGAAAAGAAGTTAATTGTATTAAATTAATGTTTTCACTTACTTTGTTTAGAAAGTGCACCCAAGACTCTCCTGCTTGTATGTTAATTTGGTTTGAGGCCTTGTACCTTTTGAATTTCTTCATTAATTCAATTTAATTTTTTTAAAAGAAAAAACTTGTAGACCCATTCAATGTACAATCCTTTGCACTAACTTGCAACTTAGCATTCCGTAAGGTTTAATTGTAATGAATAACTGTACATGAAAGAGTAGGGAAATTAGGTATAACAATGAAATTGCAGCCTAAAATCTAAATAGACAACGAAACAGGAAAAGGAATACTTGAGACAACATTTACTGCCATACATGTAAATACACATCATGTTGAGACAACAGCTTGAATATCCATGCTTTTATATTGTCTAAGTAGATTTTTCAATGTATAGTTGAAACAATAAATTAACTCTTTTATCAAATTGACCCTAATGAAGCCTGTTTCCAACTTTCAGAACCACATATTGGCTTCTACTCCGCCATCCAACTCTTACCGGACGTTTCAAGAGATGGGATGCTCTGTTCGTACCTGAAGAAATTGCCTGGATCCACTCTTGTCTTTACTTGCACCAATCTGTCAAAATTGCCTTTAAAGTACTTGATTCCCCAAATGCTAGCTTCTTCATAAGTTACATTATCAATCCCATTCACACCTATATCTATATCCCTATAGTTGAGATATGAACTTCTTGGTGATTTCGACACATAAGGTGTCATATAGTCATAAAGCCTTCTAATTAGCTCCAAATTGCGTTCCCGTACTTCAACACTTCCGTCTTTCCAGTTGACTGAGTATTGGATTTTGTAAATGTTGCCTGCTCTATGTGGAAAGGGGGTTTCTGTCTCTGAAATCTGAGCCATTTTGCCTCCATAAGGATTAAAGGTCAATACTGGCTTTTGTAGTTGGATCATTTTCTTCCACAACCCTTCAAGACCAATCTTAGATATAGGCTCATGCACATAATCTGATTTCTTCTTCAAGAACTTCTCTGTCTGAGAATGTCTCTCAAGCAAAACATCCAAAGATGTTCCTTTCGGATAATTAGACCAAAATAACACTGATTCAATCCAGCTCATTTCTTTGCAGTCATTAAGCGATAAACCCAGTTCAGGAAACTGATCATCCATTAAAGCAGTAAGCTTCTCTGAGGTACCAAGAAACAAGCCATTGAATTTGGCTTTGATTGTTTCCTGACCCCCTTTAATGACAGGAATCAATACCACCCTTATGAACAGGTTTTCATCTATTTTTTCAGCAACAAATTGCCAACGGTAAACAATGTCCGAAGCTCCTTGTTCCAATGTTTTTTCGATCCTAAAAACAGTCACAATTTCTGGGACAAGAACCAGCTTAATTTTCCATGAAACGATGACTCCAAAACTAGCTCCTCCGCCACCTCTTATAGCCCAGAACAGATCCTCTCCCATCGCTTCTCTATCCAAAACTCTGCCACTTGCATCAACCACAACAGCATCCACAATATGATCAACAGACAAACCGTACTTTCTCATCAAGTTACCATATCCACCTCCACTTAGATGACCTCCAACACCCACGGTAGGACAAACACCAGCTGGATATCCATAAAGATTGCTCTTTTCAGCAATCTTGTAATAAACTTCTCCTAGTGTAGCTCCTGACTCGACCCAAGCGCTTTCATTTTCTATGTCTACCCTGATTGATCTGAAATTGAACATGTCAAGAAGGACAAATGACTTGCTTGATACATACGAAAGGCCATCATAGTCATGACCGCCACTACGAATCCGGACTTCAAGGCCGTGAATTTTTGAGCAGATGATTGTAGCTTGAATGTGAGAGACGTGGGTTGGGGTGACAATGAACAGAGGTTTAGGGGTGGATGCGGATGCGAATATGAGGTTTCTAATGTAAGATTGCAGAACAGGTGGGTAAGAAGGGTTGCTGGGGAAGTATGTGACTTGAGAAATTGGTGTTGGGGATTCTGAGGAATGATTAGAAAGGCATTGAAGGAGGGTTTCTTGGATTGGATCTAAAGTTGCCATTGTAACACAGAAGAAGAAGATTAGAAGCAAAAAGAGAGGTGGGTAAATTAAAGACCCCATCACACGGTTACGACAGCTAACTCCTTGCCGGAACAGAAGATCAGTTTGCTTGGCTGGTCAATCAATTTAATCAAAAGGCAACGCTGAGTGTTTAAAGGTTTGTTATTGATGTGACATGGTTGAGAAGTTCCAGGAGGGTTCCATTCTCGGGGTTTTTCTGCAACAGATGAGTTACAGCTAGTTGGTTCCTTGTTGTTCTGTTCGAAGCTTCGTATGGAACGATAACCTTTAATGGCATTAGATTCAGGCTCTCCTGGCTTAAGTGAGGTCACGGTTCGAACCGTCTTTTATATAGCCGTTTAAAATTTAAGGCCAAAATTTTACCTCCCGCAAGGGACCTACCTGATTCGAACGGAAATTAGTCTGAGTATAGATAGCTTAAAGGTGCCTTCCCATAATTAAAATCCTCCTAAGACACCTCGTGAGCAACAAAAAAAAAAAAAGATTCGGCCGTTTCATATGTTCTATGTCTTTTTGACTATGTAAAGTTCGCAAGAAGCTTTGCAAATCTTTTTCCCCTTTCTCTTCTTCATTTATCCTTAATAAATACAGAAGATAATGATTAAATGGGAATCTTACTCTCAAATTAAGAAATTTACCAAAACTCAGATCTTCCACCAACTTTATGTGGTAATCAAGACCTGCTAAATTTATACATGTAGACAAAAGAAGATTACCACAACCCCTAGGCTTTTATGAGAGTAAGTACATTATCTTTATGGTGCTGGCTCAAAGAACTTTCACAATTCCATGTACAAGTTCAATGAGCAACCCATCCTAAACAAATTAAGTATACATCTGTTTGATATTCATGAGTTAGATGCGCATTGTACTGAATATATTCAGATGATTTAAAGCATTATCTAATTAATGGTTAAAGACTTTTTCATAATGTAATTTACAATTTGTCCATCATTGTAATCAGAAAAGGAACCTAGTCCAGGAAGCCAAGAATGGGAAAGCAGCAATCAGAAGCCTAAATAGCAATGGTGTGTCTCTGACACTACTAAGCTTATTTCTATTTTGAAACTTCTGTTTCCTCTGTAGCCCATCTTCATCACGAACTGGTGTTCCCTTGGGTACCTTACCATTCATTTTATCTAGCTCGTCCCATCCACCAAACCTGGTTTCCTCTTTGTTTCCCTTTATGAATGAATCATGATCTGTTCCTACCCATGATTGGTAACTCCCCCTTCTGCTCCCACCCTTGGTTTCTTCTCCTTTTCTCTCATTTCCTTTTGCTGTAACTGGTCTCTTCCTCACTTTGGTTCTTCGTCTAGGTTTTGGCGAACTCACTGTACTTCCCCATACCTTATTAACCACAAGAGAAAGTGCCGTCTGGCCGAGAGGAACAGCTAATGCCATGAGAAAAGCATTCGGTCCTGTACCCAGCAGCAATGATATGGCAACAGCAGGTACCATCCAACCAAAAGCTTGAACTACCTGAATTCAATTGAAATAGTTGCATATACTACATCAATCAAGCTCAAGCTAAGTATTATTCCAACCAAATTCAGATTTAATGGCTACAACAAATTACTTAATTCACATCTCTACAAGCAAATTCCAGTTCCTCGTAAACATCTCAGCATCACAAGCATTCATAATATTTAAAAAAACCAATTACTTAAATTCACTATCCACATACTACAAATGTAAAAAAGGTGAAAGCTTTCTAGTGATGCAAATTCAACTTGTCTTTTTAATTCCCATACCTTAAGAACCCAAAACCCATCTTCTTCTTCATCATCATCAACGTCCAAAAAGCCACCACCACCGTCAGCAACATCATCGGACCACCAGGTCCTCTGCTTCCGCTTCCTCGCCCAATCTTCATCTTCATCAACGTTGAAGTCGAATCTGGAGCGTCCAGCCGACGTACTACGAGCGGCGCTCTTGGAAGACCAACGAGGACTACCGGCGGCGAAGAGACGATTAGAATAAGATAAAGTGTTGAGGTTCAGTGAGGGCGTGGGAGTGGAAGATAAACGTACAAGAAGATGGAGGGAATGGGTATGGGTCCCCATTCCTTATCTTCATTACCTTTTTCATCTAAAAAGCTTTGTCCAAGACTTTCGTTTGCTTGCCATTTCCACCTTTTATTCTATGGGATAAAATTATTATTTATTTATATGGTTCTGTTAATATCATTTTATTATTGCATTACTCTCGTATTCATAGGCATAAGGCATCTAACTTTGATTTTCTTTTGTTTGAGAATGTGCAAGAATCACGAATTTTCATTGTTTTTGTTCCTTAAGCTTGAAGCCTAATTAAAAGATACATATAAGTGAAGACAATATCATATTTTGTGATTACATTAAATTATAATTAATATTATATAGATAATGTATTATTTTCCAAATCAAGATGCTTAAAAATTGGCTAACAAAAATTTGAAGATAAAAACATAGAATTGGTTTGATAAATGAATTTTAATAAAGACATCAAGAGTATGATCTTCAAATAAAGTCGAGGCCACTCTAATTATGAATGATACAAAAATATATGAAAATTTTTCATAATCCTAAATATAAGCTCAAGTTCGAACTATATGAAAAATTTTTATAATCCTAAATATAAGCTCAAGTTCGAACGAACTTGAATAAGTCTAATTTTGTCTGTTTAAACTTTTGATAAACCCATTCTTTGGATTAAGTTCGTACAATTTTAGTCCAAGCTGTATTGCATTCGACATTCCATAAACTCCTTTACAAAACTCAACCAAAGCCAAAAGAAAAAATAACTAACTATAAGTATTTCTCACTTCACAGCATCTATTGGTAAGGAAGAAGGAGATAATATATCTTCAACACAATCAAAAGCTAAGATTCCACTATGACTTTTCAAAATGAGATTTCTATAAAACATAGCATAACTTCTAGAGATTATAATGACATGATTGAATGTTCTATTAACTAATGAGGAGTGACATTGTAAAGTTTAATAGCACAAAACTATTTATAGAATTAGTAGCTATCACGTAGTTGTTATATTAAGGGACCATATTTAAATTTCCTTTAAGAAATAATATCCGTTTATACCTTGAATCACTCACTGTAAAAAAAACAACACCCATAAAAAATTATATGTAGGAACCTTAAAATAGATATCCTTTTTTTTTAATCCTAGTTGACTATTGCTAGTCAATTTTATTATACAATTCTTACTTTGCAATTTGTAAACCCTAAAGATAACTAAAGAGATACACATCAATTCTTATGCTTAATATGAGTTGTCAAGTGTACATAAAAATTAAATAAAAAATCATTTTTCTATATATTTTCTTTTATGTGGATGGTCAGATTGATAACTAAATCTTCACTATACAAATTTTAAAAACAAATCTAAGTTTTAAACAATACAACAAGTTTAAATTGTTTTTTAAATGAAGAATATATTGAATGTTGTCCAAAAATAGTTGAGAGGCAAAGCCATCATAAGCACGTTTTAGTAAAGGAGTACAAAATACGAAAAAGGGACTAACTGACATTGGTATTATAGAACTATGTTTATGAGCGGTACACATCGATTATCTAATCCTACCATACAACCAAATTAGTGATAGTGTCTATTCCTATATTCCTACGACTACGATTTCTTGAAAATCCGAAAGGATATAGTTTCACAAAAATTCTAATTCAACTGCAATTGTTTCTAATATAAGCAAAAACAAAAAAATTAAATGCAAAATAAAAAATTAACATTAGAAATTTGTTAACACAATTTAACACATCTTGACTACGTCTGCAAACCCTCGCCTAGTTTAATACTTTCACTAATAACAATAATTTTATACAAGGCTTTATTGAATCAACTCATTCAACCTTTGACGCTATCTCTCGTCCTCATAACCTATGAAAGTAATTAACACTCAATAATACGACTACCTCGTGCTAACTTCAACAAAATATTTTCTCAATAATATTTGATAATAAGGATGAAAATAAAATAAATCAAATGATAGACACAATAATAAACATAAATAATAACACTTGAGATAAAAAGTAACTCCCCTAAATATGTCGTTTCACCAACTAAGAAATGGGAAGGTATCCACCAAGAACGCTACTGTAGTTTTTGGATATTATCACTGGAACACCTCACACATAGTAGCTAAAAAATCACCAATAAATGTGAATGTTTCTTCGCCGAAACGTTATAAACATCGAAGTTGCAAAATCTATAAAAGTTGCTGGAGTTTTTAGCACACTACCACCATTAACGACAGCCAACAAAAGATATATGATCAATACCCAATCAACCTAATGAAAATCACACATGGATCAAGAATGACAACTGCAAAGATCACAAAAACTTCTAGAGTTTTCGCACACCATTAATCATAACCAACAACCACAAAATCAACACTCCATCGACAATGAACAACCAAACAAAATAACACATCCCTTGACAATACACAACTTCAATTCTGGATAACATCCCTGTGAAATCAGCTGCAAAAGATTATCCAAGATGGCCCGAAAATCCTAGCTACCAAGTCACAAGATGCCTATTGTTTATTAACCCAAAAACCAATAACAATTTAGCCCCATACATCACATAAATCACAGCACCAATATAGCTGCAAAAATCACATAAAACTATTGGAGTTTTTCACATAAACAACATAACATCAAATGACATCAAGTGCATATAACATCAAGTAACTTCCAAATGACATCAAGTGCACTTAACATCAAGTTTGTCAATTTCACATAAGCACTTGACAAATATCCAAATAAACAATAATCCAAAGTTAACAAAAACAACAAAATTCTCTAATTAAACACAATAGCCATAACCTCTGCATCATCCATTCTCTCCCTTGGGACAAAAAGATGCCAAAAAGCAAGATTAATAGTCACGGAGATACCTTAAAATCTCCCCCTGAATTGAACAGTTATATCATATGAAAATAAACAATCATATATCTCCCCTTTGAGACAAAACAATGCCAAAATGAAGAATGTCTTCAATGTGATCAATCTTAGTGAATAAAGAAGCATAAAAATTAGTAGTAAGTGCAGTGGAAGAATCATAAGCACGTCAAGATGACAATTTATTATCAGCCAAAACACTAGCCAACATATTATTATTTACATCAAAGCCATCTGCATACAACTGATTAAATTCAAAAACTCCAAAAATGTATTCAACGAATCATTTTCAAACTTAATCAATCTCCTCCTCACATAAACCATGCGAATGTATATTCCAATTTCATACAACCTACGATATAGAGAGAAACCAAGACAAAATTTTAGAGATCCAAATTATAGAAAACTCAAATCTTCCCATAAGTCTCCAACCAATCATCAACATTTTCTCGACATAACTCTGGAAATCAAAATCCAAAAGCAGAACTCTCAAATCATCAAGTAGAGCCTCATTCTCACATCAAATATACTATTCAACAAGTAAGAAAAAGTCAAACACACACCAATCAACTAAACCTTAGAAAACTCATAAATAAAAACTCAAAAAATCTAGATGATAACTACTTCGAACCTCCTTTTTCTTTTTTTTAAAACAACATCAATATACTTCAAAAATGTAAAGCAAACGGTCTATGTTTCCCTTGAAGAAATTCAAACCTGACCTTATTCTTAGTTACATTATCTTTGTCATTAGATGAGGCTGATTTGCAAGAGGTTTTGACCTGCATCATATAATAATTGTCTACTGATCTTCTGCCACTCACCAAACATTCTCCTTGTTTGGTTAATGCCCTGCATTCATCACTAATGAATTTAACCCATAATCCATCGCCACAAAGTTAGCTTATACTCACCAAATTGGTTTTTAATCCATTAACGTGAAGCACATTCATAAGGTGTGGCAACCCATCCACGCATAGGGTCCCTCTTCTAATAATCGAAACCTTCTTTCCACCACCAAAGGTAACATGATCATCTATACAACTTTGATTGTCTATCAAGTAACTTCTTTCGCATTTCATATGATGTGAGCATCAACTATCAAAATACCAACCATTATATAAGGTAGCCCTCATGGATTTAAGAGCTACAAGAGTTATAGTTGACCCTTTTTAACCCAAGTATGTTTTGGTAACATGAGTTTCTTCTGGAAATCTATACAAGATTGTCTAGATTTTCGATTTTGACCCCTTTGAAATCTCATTTGAAACAACTTGTAGCAATTTGGCCTTATGTGTCAAATTACCCCTCAAAAGTGACAAGTAGGTATAAATATTCATTCCTTCCTTAATGTTTACCCTTGAACAGATTTGGCTGTATTATTTTTCTCATCATTTGACTTAGAACATTCATCTTTATAGCCAATACCTTGAAGGTCTCTTTTAATCTTACCAATTTTCAACAATTGTTCCAATTTTTTGGTATCTCCATTTAGCATTCTTATTCCTTTTTTCATATTGACCAGCTTCAATTTTGTTTCATCAAGCTCATCTATTGTAAATAACAACTTCTTCTCAAGGTCCTGAATGATTTTCTTCATGTTAGAGTTTTCCTTCTTTAGCTTTTCATTTTTCTTACATGTTTACACCCACTTTGCATACATTAACTCGTAAGGTTTGTAAATATCCTCACTTTTGTCTTTTGAATCACTGTCGTCATTGTCATAATATGAAGTAAAACTTTGGACTGGTTCATCTGCATTTTTCCTAAAATTTTGGACTAATTTACTCACGATTTCATCATCAGTTTCTTCCTTCTTGGTTGATGTTAAGCAAGCAACTTGACTTTTTCTACATAAAGCAACCAACACAGCACTATTCACAAATTCTTCTTCACTACCATACTCACTTCCGGATTTATTCTCACGCCAAGTGCTTGTATAGGACTTCCCTTGTCTCTTCTTCAAAGTGCTAGTACATTTCTCTTGCACATGTCTGAAGCCTTGACATTCGTAACATTGAATTTTCTTCATTTTTCTTTCACCCTTTTGAGTTTTGACTTGTTGTTTGAAATTATTATTTGATGAGTTCCAACCATTTTGCCTAAAACCATATCTATCTTTTTTCACTTTCTTTAACCACTTGCTGACATTTCTTGTTAATAACTACATATCCTCATTCTCATCAAATTCATCTCCTAAGTTATTCACGGCTTTTTCAACCTTAGCATGTAATGCAAATCCTTTGTTCTTCTCTCGTTTATCTCTCAACAAATTCATCTCAAAGTTGGTAAGAATCTTAGTTATCTTATCCAAAGATAATTCAGTGATATAATGGGCTTCTTCAATGGTTATAATTTTCGATATAAACCTTAGAGACAATAATCTCAATGTCTTCTTAATAATTTTTAAATTCGAATATTGGTTCCTAAGTTGACGTGCTTGGTTTGCTATGTCACGCAGTCTCTTATGAAAGTCTCTAATAGTTTCACTCTCATCCTTTTTGAGCTCTTCAAATCTCATAGCTAACATCCAAAGTTTCGAGGCTATCATAGATTTCGATCCCTCATATATAGTTTGCAAAGTTTCTCATGCTTCTTTAGCTGATTCATATGCTGATATCATAAAAAAAATGACCTTCGTCAACTACACTGAAGATGGCATGCGTGGCTTTAGAATTTCCAAGCACTCTTTCTTCTTCAGCCCTTGTCCATTCAAATGCATCTTTAAGCACCGTTTCTCCTTTTCATTAGTCATCACTGGAGGTGTTCACCCATTTAAAACTAAGTTCCATTCTTTTGTTCCTTTTGCCTGAATGAATACTTTCAATCATGATTTCCAGGTAGGATAATTGAAACCAAGTTCTGATTCGGTGACTCGCTCTAATCTAATTAAAAATCTAAAAAGATGAAGTTTTGAAAAAAATTATGATTCTGTTGCAGTTATTTCTAGCACAAGCGCAAATGGAAAAATTAAACATAAATTAACAAATCAACATCATAAACTTGTTAACGCAATTTTGCACATCGCCTAGCTTAATACGTTCACAAATGACAATAGTTTTATATAAGGCTTTATTGAGTTGACTCACTTAACCCTTGACATTATCCCTCATCCTTACAACCCGTGAAAGAATTTCACATCCAATAAGACGACCGTCTTACGCTAACCTCAACAGAGGATTTTTTTCAACAATATTTGATAATAAGGATTAAAATAAAATAACTCAAGTGATAGACACAATAATAAACATAAACAAAGATAACACTTGAGATAAAAAGTAACTCTCCTAAATATGCCACTTCATCTGTAGGGACCCAGTCTCGAGACCGGACCCTAACCGAAAGACGAAACAAAAGACTGATAACAAAGAGGCGGAACGAACGAATCGAAGCAAATCAATTACGAATCGAAAGCGAATTGGATCAAAGCAAACAAA
>JANVCQ010000007.1:1299011-1328534 GCA_025531925.1 Erythroxylum plowmanianum
AAGAGGAGCAAGAAGAGAGGCATATTTGAACAAGCCATAGTCAAGGACTTCAAAATGGGTTTCATTTTTATAGTTAGGTGATAAGCTAATAAAAGTTTTCTGTCAATAAATGACATTAATTAATTTTACAACCACCTCATTCATGTGCATTTAATGTTGTTAAATGCTGCAAGATTGTCCTACATGTATATACATGATTGGTGTGATAATTTATGGAAAGTTATTTTTTAAAATGATTCTTTGAAATGATACATGATTAAGAAACCATACTTTTGGAAATGGTTTTTAAGATATAACAAGCATATGAAAGCAAGTTTTCAAAAGAATGTGCCTTTTTAGGCACCATGTTTACAAGATTTTGAAATCTCTATGTTATGTGGGTTTGTGGTAGTCCCTCAAGAACTGTCACGTGCACGTTGACCCATGTCTAGGCTTCTTCCGCCTGCCCGCTAGTGGCACGGAATTCCCTCAAGAATTCACGACTACACAGGACCATTTCATTAGAAATGTGTAGTGCATCATATTTCGGACTTACCCAAACCATTTGATGTTTATGTGTTCATGAAACGTTGATTGGAGTAATACATTCATGATTTGCATACCTATGAATTTCTGCATGGGAAATGTTTTTAAAATGTCTTTGCTTGTTACAAACTATAAAATTGTTTCCCACGGGCTTTAAGCTCACCCCCACTTTCCTCCCCATAAGAAGGTGATGAGCAAGAGATTGAGTAGTCAAGGGCCAAGGCATCACTCCACTTTTGAAATGTTGTTGTAATTTAAGCAAATCTAGTAAACCAAGGCTTTAGTTGCATTTTGAGCAATTTATTGTTCATGTATCTTTTGTATTTTGGGATATTTTTGAAACATTCATGTATTGGGGGCTTGAAATGCCCACTAAAGCTTTGTAAAACTACGATCTTTTGATACTAATGGTTTATGATTTTGGTTTTCCCCATGATTCTCAAGGTTACATAGGGAAAAAATTCATAAACTAACTTCAGGGATATTTCTGGGTTGATGTGAGCTGATTTAGGCAAAATTATCTTCTGGAAAGTTGTAGGACTTTCTTTTATCTTTCGAACGGTATATAGCAAGAAATAACTGGACATCTAAGTTGAAAGTTATGGTCTTTATGAGTAGAGATGCTCTGGAGAGTGTAGAAAGTGATTTAGAACTTTGGGGATGTGAGGAAGACCTAGTTGAAACATCTTCTTATGCACGGTGCATCATCTTAGTATGCGTCATCTTAGCTTGATCGTCTTAGTTTGGCCTTCTGCATCGTCTTAGTTTAACCTTCTACATCATCTTCGTTTGACCGTATTAGTTTGGCTTTCTGCATCGTTTTAGTTTTACCTTCTGCATCGTCTTAGTTTGACCTTCTGCATCGTCTTAGTTTGACCTTCTGCATCATTTTAGTTTGTATCATCATCTTCTGTTCCATTTTTGATCCTTCAAAAGGTGGAATTTGTCTTCAAGGTCTTCATGAAAGTTGTATATATAGAAGTCTTCTTTAAAATCGTCTAAAAATGAAGTCAATCCGACATTTGTAGTGGGAGTTATGGCAATTGCTCCAAGACAGGTACAAATTGATTGATGGTATAAACGTGTTCAATTCTTTCGGGTATAACTTCCTCATTCGACCTCCAAATGAAGTGATTCTTGAAGCAATGGATTCCTAACATCGTTTGCTATCTTTATATGAAAATTTGTATCTTTTGGAGTTGTTTTGAGAAAGTTTGCATTAGAGTAAGTGAGAGGTCGGTTGGGAAAGCATGATTGGGGTATGAACAAGCTTTAGCTTTTTAAGTATATCTTGAGCTGTAAAACTCCAATTGAGATGATTCTTGCTTCAAATCCAACCAGAGACTTAGAGCTATATTTTATTTGAAGAAGTCAAGTTGTATTTCGGGTGATTGACTGGTGTGGGCACACCAACCTTGTGGAATGATGGCAATAACCCACCCAAGGTAATAAACACAAGGTTTATGACTCCGGTTGTTGGGCTCCGGAAACGGGATCCAACATTACCCATATCTCTTTTCAAAGCATACAAGAGTACCCAGCTAGAAGAACACCATCTCTCAATGTGTGAACTTACTATCCAAATCTATGAAGAACAAGCAACCATAAGTTCTCACCCTAGCTTAGGATATCTCTACCTCTAAGTCTAAAGTGTTCATCTTCCTATAGTATGAACCATATTTCACTCTTCAGTACATCATATGATTCCTAAGATTGCATCTATGGAGATCAAACATAGAAACAATAGTGAGATTCAAGGAAGACAAATATAACCTAGAAATCTCCATTCAACATTCAACAATACATATCATACAAATCATCCCCCAAATGGGTTATATCCCTCACCCTAAATGAGGTTTAGTTCCAGAACATTGCAACAAAACTTATACACATAAGGATGCTCAACATTTAAGAAAGAGTAGAGAGAGAAAGTAGTAGAAACTCAAGAGAATGTAGCTCCCAATCCTTGGGGAAATCCCCAAAATTTCCTATCTTCCTCTTATTTTGTGCCTCCCCAAATATAGTAACCTTGTTTTCAGTGTCCAGCCTCCATTTTTAGGTCTAAACAGTGAGTATTTATAGTCCTCTCATCCTAAGAAACCTAATTTTCCTAAACAGGGAAAACAGGTCATGCTGGTAGCCAATGTCCATTAAACGGACATACATGTCCGTTTAACGGACCTTCTCAGTTCTGGAATGGTGTGTTGCCAGGTGATGTCCGTTAAACGGACATGCCCCCATCCAACAATTTCACGCCTTTGACCTTCTAATTGACAAAATTTCTTCTCAGAGTCTTCTCATAAATTGTAAAGCTCGGAATTCTCTTGGAAATCATCCTTGAGTGACTTTGATCCGGCATCCACAAGGGAAGTTATTCCTTTTTTCCCCACAATCTACCATTTGTACCTATCAAGCAACACAATTTGAATGTGAGAGAAGTAACTGCATAAAACTTCAAATTCATAAAGAAATAAGTCAAATTAGATCCAAATTATCCCAAAATCCTCTACAATTAATTTTACTTATCAAGAATAATGGAAATATACTCAGGATTGTCATTAAGAATGCATAGTACATGATCCATATACACATATGCACATAAATGAGTACTTATAAAATGATGCAAATATGTGATATGTGTAAATGTATATTTCATGATATAGAAGAGCGATTTGAGCGACCACATCCAGACGTTGCCAGGACTTCGCGATAATAGCTTTCTGGAGCAACCTGTGAGTAACCTAGACGATCTAACTTAATTGATTGTTTGTTTTAAACTATGTTCTAGATTATCTTATGAATGTGAATTTGATTGTGTTGATTCTGGACATTGAATGTTCGAGGCGTTTGATGTATGAATGAGATATTGGAAGTACTCTTTTTATGTGAATTTGACGAAATAAATGATTCTTAAGGTTTATGTTAAATGTCGGATCAAGGTTTAATGATGAATGTGAATGAAAATGCGATAGTGAAATGACTGTGTCATATTGAGCACTTTTGATTGATTGAATTTATGTGATGCATTTCATTACATGAATGCATGAACAGATAATGATAGTTTTGACCTGAGTAGTCACCGAAAATGAGCTTAAAGTACAGAATGTGATTAAGAGTCGAAGGCACACTATGTATAATTAGCCCTATATCCTCAACAGATAAGGGCTAGTTATTAATGAGCCCAGTATCCACAATAGATACGGGACAGTTATAGGCATTCGATCACAATAACGTAATAATCGAAAATGAGTCTCATGAGCATTTTACATATATTTATTATTTATGTTTGAATGATTGAAATGTATTGTTGACTTGTATTTAAATGAGAATGTAATAATTGTGAACAAAGTGTTATGTGATACTACGTGATGATAACTAAAATGATGTGAATTATATGATTACATGCTTATGTGTTGTATGAATTGAGTGAACCATTGAGAATGGTTACTTCACTGAGTTCTCAAAACTTATCAAAATTGCAATGTTGAAATTTTAGGACTGAGAGAGGACACTAGTAAGAGAGAGACTCTACAAGAAACATAGTTCTTGTATTTTTGGATAAGAGAAATGACTCAAAAGTCAGTCAGCTAAGATTGAAGAATTAGATAGAAATTTTTGTATCATTCCTCATGTATATGGCGTGTTTTGTATTTAGTTTTGATAAAGTACATATTTGGATGATTTTGTAAAATTACAATGTACATATTCGATGTTTATGAAATAAAATGAGGAATTCGATTTTAAAATATTATGACATTTACATATTAAATGATGATGCCAAGATTAAATTAGTGGCGTGAGTACTCTAACATGCTACTCTTGTAGGGTAAATATTCGGATATCACTCAGAATGTCGAGCACATGTCTTGCGAAAGTAGAGTGTTACATAATAATATGCAGCCTTGCCCCTAACTAGTATAGATGTTGTATTCGATAACATAAATCCAAATTAAATCTCTTAATTATAATCTTATTGTAATTTTAATTACACAGTAATTAGTTTAAGGATTTTACTTTTAATATTAACATAAGTTATAATTAACAAAAAATATAAAGATAAATAGTACATTTAATTAATAATGTCATAAATTTATGACCAATTGATTGACTATAGGGAATACTCTCACAATCTCCCGTTTGCACGAAACCAATTGCTTAAGTATCTTCTATTATATCATCCTGTTATGATCATGCTACTTACGGGCAATGATTTAATAAGAAAATCTTATAAGAATCTCTATGGTTTATTATCTTCTTGCTTCTTCTTTTTTTAGTTTGTAACTTTTTTTTTCATATTTCCTTTATACACCAACTTATAATTACTATAACTACAAATAAGTTTGGTTTAATTCATTTATCATATAAAACAAAATAAACTATTACGTATGGCTATTCTTCTTCAACATAGGATCCAAGTACAATTACCACTTTCCATTACCAATTGGTGGAAATGGTACAAAACTTATTAAAATTTTCCTCTTGAAGTATACTAAGACTATTTAGTCTTCAAAATAAAAAAATTAGCCTAATGAATATGAAGATTTATTTTCCCCATCCATATTATTTATTTCAAAAAAAAAATGAAAGAAATTGATTATATATATACACAAGTAAATGTTATTTACATATAAAGCTTGAATCTCGAGGGAGCTCCAGTGACTAGAGGGAATGAGAGGCATTACTCTATACCGAACAACTTCGATAATATTAAGGAGAGTTAGAGCAACAAATGGAGCCCAAACTTTAACAGCATGCAGCTCTTATTGTACTGTCACCGGAGACGGTGGCGACAGCGGCGGAGACGGGTTGCAAAATTCGAGGGTTAAGGTTTTCGACCGTCATCTCAAGCGAAAACAAGTAAAACCTACCTTTCTTTTCCTAATATTCTCAGTGGGTAATGCAAAGATACTTTCTTTTTCGTTTTGGTAATAATATTTTTGGGTTTGGTTGAATAACTCGATATAAATGAGTCAAGAGAATTTTTTTGTAGTTTTGTGTATGAGGATTTTGGCATTGGCATTGTGAGTTTTGGCGTGACTGTTATAAGCTTTTGGTGGCAGCGTGATAGAGCAGCGTGGTTGATGAATTCCAAGGATCCGTTGATGGATGCCGTTGCTGAGAACTTGTTGGACCGGTTGGAGGTAGATATCTTCTCTTTTGTCTAAAGCTTATTTAAAGTTTTCATTTTGCCCTTGATGTGGAGGCTTCTTGGCTCCTGCAGAGTTGAACAAGTTTCCTGTTTATAGAACTAATTATTAATTTCATGCGACTGTAAAGAGAGATGGTGGAAGCTGCTAAAAATAGGCTTCTCTAATAATTTTTTTCTTTTTTCTTTACGTTTTGAGAGAATCTGATTTGACATTTAGCATTCTGCAATTCATTGAGTTTAATTGGAAATTGTAGACTTTTAACCGACCTTTTCAAGTTTGAATTATGTCAAAATTACATGCCTGAAAAGGAATAAGATTGTTCAAGTATCTGGGTTACTCAAAAGTTTTTAATTTCATGTTCTCAATTTGGGGTGTTCTTGCCTTCTGTAGGATTGCAAGAAAGCATTTCCCACAACATTATGCTTGGGAGGTTCTTTAGAAGCCATCCAGCGGATGTTATGTGGTCGAGGTTAGAGTTTATTCTGATGAAGTTTTTCGTGATTAAATGTGTTGAGTTAATCTGAAGTTGCCTTATGAATCTTCTTATTGTTCTTTAGTTTCCTTTTTGACAATTGACAACTTATCTACTAAGTAGGTATATTCTGAATTGATTGCAGTTTAGTCATTAAGCTTTTCAAAATTGATGTGCATGAATTAGTGACATAATCAGTAAACATTTGATTCTGGTGAAAATTTGAATCAGTAGTAGTTAAAAACTGAACAAAACTGTTATATGAAGATTTGAGCGACTGTAATTCTCTGTGCTCTTAGCAGTGTTGTAGAATGTGATGACCTTACTGGACTAGGAGCTAAAAGAAAGTTGGTATTAGGTACAGTACATCTTGAACTAAGAATGAGTCATCTTTATTGAGGTGTTTGGATATTGCCTAGTGTGATATTGAAGATGCTAGAGGGGAGTGACTCAATCAATGCTTTTCTCTTCCTCAGTTCAAAGGCAGCTCAATGCTAATTAAACACGAAAAGCTATATTTATTGAATAAAAAGAAAAAGCCATATTCTTTAGGAGATTATGTGGATTGTTTGTTAGAATTAGATCTTCTGCCTTCAACCACTAGTGCTATTTAATAAAGTAGAAACAAGGTCTTGCTCAATATCTGTGTCGATATCTTTCTTTTCAACATCTATTTAACTTATGTTCACACTCTCAAATGTGTGTGTGTATATATATGTGTGTATATATATATATCATTTAATGGAGAAGATTGACCTTTTCAGCTGTCCATTGTCTGGAGCTAATGCTATATAACATCATTCTCAGGATCCATTGAGAAGCTTATAATGATGGACATGTCATGTGAAATGATTAACAAATGTAGACATACTCATCAAAATATGGTCAACAGTATGGAGACATCCTTTGTGGTTGGTGATGAAGAGTTCCTGCCTGTAAAAGAAAGGTTTGCCTACTTTTCATTTAATTCTTATGAGGTTTAGTTGCTATGTATTTTTGGTCTAAGGTGCTGAGTTTGTATATATGCATTTGAAGTTCTCTAGATCTAGTAATTAGTTGCCTCGGACTCCATTGGACAAATGATTTACCAGGGGCCATGATACAGGTATCCACTTCTTTGAGCATCTGAATCAAATATGATAGTGTATGTGACAGAATTTGGTGAAGCGTATGAAAGAAATATATGATCTAGGAATAGCCAATTAAACTACTAATTTTAAACTTCTTATTTTCTGTCTCATTCTGACTGTATTATTTGAATGACAATTATTCTTCTTCTGAACTAATGGCAGTGTAAACTAGCACTGAAGCCAGATGGGCTATTTTTAGCGGCCGTTCTTGGGGGAGAAACCTTAAAGTTGTTTATTTTTATTGCCTTTTCGTTTCAGTTTTCTTTTCTTTTTTCTCCTTTTCTTCCTTATTTCAAGTTCTATAGTGCTATGGTATAAACACATTTATTAATGTTGTTGCTTTCTAATTGTAATTAGGGAGCTGAGAATAGCATGCACTTTGGCTCAACTAGAGCGTGAAGGGGGAATTAGTCCTTGTATCTCACCTATGGCACAAGTATGCTTGCATGGAATTGCCATAATTTTATTTCTTGAGAATATATGCCCGTATATGATCACCTGGGATGTTGCTTCACTTAAGTTCAGAAGATTTGGCTCAAAGGACCATAATGAACCAAAAATTATTTCATTTTTCAGGTCCGTGATGCAGGCAATCTTTTGACCAGGGCAGGTTTCACACTTCCTGCTGTGGATGTTGACGAATATGTAGTTAGGTACAAAAATGGTGAGAAGATTTATCTTGCAAATATTAAATGTTGCTTTGCTCACTGAGGCTCTTAAGATGATCCATGCCAAATGAGGCTGTCTGTTTCCATGTATGATTTGAGCAGATGTTTGTTATCCATAAAATTTTTGGAGTAAAGGAGTGGTTAATATCTGAATATAAAATGAGGCATTTTATGTTAATTGAATTGATCATTTATCATCAGCCTCTACATGAAGTCTTAAAACTGTTTTTAAAAATTTCTCACACCAATGTTCTTGTAATTACCTCTTTACTCAATGGTTCTTCCACTGTTCTGATTGGCAGGTAAGTGGTTGCTTATACTACTTCCACTTTGCTGGCTTTTGTTTGTGCTTGTCACTTTGTAAGTCATTTTTTGTTCTCAGTTAGGTGTTGATGTTTGTATTTCTGTTCTGTTTCGTAATTTTTTGGAGTCCGTACTAACTGGCAAGCTATGAAGATATCGCTTCTAGCTCCCAAAGTAAGGGGGAGTAGAGATGGCAATTTTTGTTGTCCAAGTCCGAGCTCAGCCTGAAGCGTTGTATTATCAAGTTAAATGATGTTTTTAAATTTTAAAGTAAAAATTCATTATTATACCACTCTGGTGCCTAGAATGGTTACATTGTGCATACTTATTTTGAAGCAGATATATTGATGAACTTTGTCATTAAGCTAGGTTTTTTTAATTAGCTACTGCTGAAAGTTTAGGTGGTTAAGATAGTATCTTTTTGTATTATAGTCTTACAATGGTTGATCAACTAACAATTCTTTTCTTTAGTTCCTCTCTCTTGGTCAGTGTTCTCTCAAGTCTCAACCTCTAAACTCATGATATGGTTTCTTGACTGATCTTTTTTTACATGTTTTTCTATTCCTCTTTGACTGTGTTTCAGCCCTGGAGCTGATAGAGCATTTACGTGCAATGGGTGAAAGTAATGCTCTTCTACAAAGGAACACTGTATGACTTCTGATGGTTAAAGTTTTTAGCTTTACAATTCATCCTTATGCAAAGTTGCATTTTGCTGTTTAATCGATTCTACTCAATATGAATGAAATCAGATACTAAAGAGAGAGACAGCCCTTGCAACAGCGGCAATCTATGATTCAATGTTTGCTGCAGAAGATGGAACCATCCCTGCAACATTTCAGGTGAGCTTTCCGGAAAGCTAAAAAATTATGTTTGATTTGACAGAACAACTTCTGTATCTGAGTTTACTTATATGCAGGTTATTTACATGACGGGTTGGAGAGAGCATCCCTCACAACAGAAGGCCAAAAGAAGGGGATCTGCCACCGTATCCTTTGAGGACATCCAAAAGCAATTTGGTGGTGCCGATTGACTTTCAACTCCCTATCCTTCGATACCATCCTGTACCATTTTGGAAAATTAAGTCAACCCTGCAGCCGATGGGAGAACAGATCCTTGTGGATTGAGGGTGGCTGAGAGCAAAGGTGTTATGTGTTTAGTATTGAACAAGCAGTTTCTTACATTGCTTGCATTACTTTTAAAAGGGGTGTTAAAATATTTTAATTTTTAAAAAAAACTAACCAAAATTTTTATATATGGCAGATGATAATCTCAGTAACCTACTTCCCGTTCGAATGCCCTCACTCCCTTGGCTTGGTTTTGTGAGTAAACGAGAATCGCAATTTCTCTCTTTCCAGCACGACCACTACGGTTAGAACGATAAATAAGGTTTCTGGATTGTTTGGATTTTTATAATGTATTGTCCAACAGGAATATAGAGAGGACAAATGAACTTCTAAAAAAGCGCAGCTGAGTACAAGTCACAAAATTAGTTCAAGATCGCCTAAAAAATTAGAATCAACATATCCTTTCACAATAAATTCAAGTCTTTCATAACATAGAGTAGCATATGAAGTCTCTTTAATGTATCTTATGATCCTTTTAACATTCCACCAGTGTTCTTGACTAAGATTTGCTATGTAATGACTAATCATTCCTACTATATTTGCAATGTTTGATCTTGTGCGAATTATAGCAAACATTAAACTTCTCATAGCTGATGTATATGGTATTTGGGAAATCTCCGTGCTCTTTGCTTCACTACTAGGGCTTTTATTTAAAGATAACTTGAAACTAGCTGGAAGAGAGGTGAAGATTGACTTATAATCTTGCATATTGAAGCGTTGCAAAATTTTCTTCAAGCAATTCTTCTAAGAAAGCTAAATTTTCCTGTTATTTTTGACTCAATAAATTTGCATCTTTAAAATGTTGTTTGTTAGTCTTAAATCTTTCATTTTAAACTCCCCAATTAATTGAGCATTCAAATATTGAACACAATCTTTGTTAGTGCTTGTAATCAAAATGTTGTCGACATTTTTTTTTTGTAATAATAATAAAATGAAATCATTATTACCAAACTTTTTGAAGTATGTACAAGGGACTGCATTAAATTTGTTGAGTCTTTAGCTCACTATGAAAGAATCAAATGTTTTGTACCAACATCCTGGCTCTTATTTTAAATCGTATAAAGATTTGTTTAACCAACAAATCAAGTTCTACTTCCTTGATTCTTCAAAACCTTCTGATTGATGCATGTAAATTTTTTCTTCAAGATCTCCATGAAAAAACTCAGTCTTTACATCTAACTTCTCTAAATGTAGATCAAATGTAACATACACAGTTAGGACAATTCCAATTGTATTATGACAAACTACAAATGAAATTTTTTTAGTAAAGTTAATACCTTCTTTTTAAACATACCCTTTTACAACTAACTTTGCGTGATATTACTTCACTTGATCACTATTGTAACGTTTGATCGTGTACACTCATTTGTTATCAATGGGCTTTCTTCCTTGTGATAGTGGCACAAACTTCTATGACTTATTCTTATGAAGAGCATCTATTTCTTCTTAAATTGTCGTCATCCAAAGTGATGCATTCAAACTATCTATTTCTTCTAAGAACGTTAATGGTTCTCCATCTTCTGTTAAGAGACAATATGCAACATTGCCCTCCATACTATAATTGGACTGTCAGGTTGGGGTTTTCCTTTCACAGGTTGACCTTTGTAATTTTGCATTTTCAGGTTCCATAGCTTTTGCTCCTTGTGATCTGATATAGCTTCAGTAGAATCTTCTTGTTCAATCTTCCTTTCTTTCTAAATCATTACATCCTTAGAATTTTATTCAAATGTGCTTCTTTAATCTTTCTCTTGCAGTTTATCTTATGCAAATATGACATCTTTACTAATGACGAGTTTGTGGGCAGTAGGATCTCACCGTTGATACTCCTTGACTTCATTAGTATACACTATAAATCCACACTTTTTGGATTTTGAATCCACTTTCGTAATCTCTTGGGTATTATACATCATGAACATAGGACTTCCAAATGTGTGTACTGAGAATAGTCCTCTGATTTACGGATCCACATCTCCATCGGTGTCTTCAGATCAATTGATCTTGTTAGTGATTGATTAATTATATAGCAGATGGTCATCACTGCTTCTGCCTAGAAAGACTTTTCCATTCTTGTAGCTCTCAGCATGACCCTAGTTTTTTAGGAAGAGTTCTATTCATTCAGTCTGCCATTACATTTTGTTGAGGAGTGTGAGGTATCGTGAATTGACGTTTAATGCCTTCTTAATTACAAAAGATAAAGAACTTATCACCAGTATATTCTCCACAATTATTAGTCCTGAGGCATTTGATTTTCTTCCCCATCTTTACCTTAAACTACGCTTTAAATGTTGAGAAGGATGGAAATACGTCTGTCTTTCTTTTGATAAGATACACTCAACATCATATGGAGTAATCATCAACAAAAGTAATAAAGTATGTTGCTCCACCCAGAGACATAACCGATGCTAGCCATACATCAGAGTAAATAAATTCTATAACATCTTTACTTTAAGAATTAGATGCATTAAATTTCAATTAATATTGCTTACTTGTAACACAATGTTCACAGAAGGGTAATGATACCTTCGTGAGATTAAAGAGTAGTTTATGCTCAATAAGAATCTTCAATCCTTGTTCTGAAATGAGCCAAGTTTATGATGCCACAACTTTGTTATATTTTCTGCAGAACTAACCAATGTAACCGATGTATTGGCTTCCAAATGTGTCTCTCCCATAAGCCTATATAAGTTTACAGCTATCATTTCCGCCTTCATTACTACAGGTGCTCCTTTGATCACCTTCATAACTCTATTTTGAATGTAGGTCTTGCACCTAATTTCATCCAATATCCCTAAAGACAATAGATTCTTCTTCAAGCCCATCACATGATGCACATTTTGTATAATATGAATTGTACCATCATACATTTTCAACTTGATGATTTAAATCCCAACACTTTCTAAGGCATGATCATTTTTCATGTACACAGATCCTGCAAATATCGATTTATAAGTGTGAAACCAATCTCTTTAGGAGTTATATGTCATATTGTTCATGAATCCATTATCCAAGCATTAGTGAGCCCTAATCTATCCTTGAACATCACTGCTACTTCACTATATATGATTTCTCTATTGGAAACACATCCCTGAGAAGTTGGTTGTAACATTTTGTTACCTATGTTAAGGCTAAAATAGTAAATGTGAGGGATTATTGAGAAATTAGGAAACACATTTCATGCTCATGCATTACATGATTTGCACATACACCTGAATATTGAATCTTTGCATATAAAAATAATTGTGCATGCATTCATTGACAATTTTCTGGTATAATTGTTTATAAATGTGAGTATATTGAAAAATGTAATTTTTATATGTTGAAAATTGATTTGGAGAGTGTATAATTTGATTTATAATTTTTGAAAATTTTGGAGAAATTTTTAGAAATTGTTGGGCATTTTTGAACTAGGAAAATTGCCAAGTGACAAAATAATTGTCAAATGGTAGTAGAAATTACTGTCCAATGGTAATGAAAATTTTGATAAATAACTGTAGAATTTATCGACAAGTGTCATTGGATTAGAAATCTAAATTGATAGAACAAGTTAAATGAAAGAACCAATAAAATGCTTTGGAAATTGGATATGTGGCAAATGACAAATATCACTTGCTAAACAATGCCTTAGGTCCACTAACCCTTAAATTTTAAAGGCCACCCCTTTTTGATTTTGTCTCAAAATGCTTTTTATATTAGAAGACCAAGTAAGAGTTTATTTTTGTTCTCTTCTTCTATCCTTCGTAGCTTCCCTTCTCTTCTTCTTCTTGATTTTTATTCTTCAAATCTCCATTCACGTTATACCCAACCCTCTCATCTTTCATGCTACTCTTCCACCTTGCTCTCTCCTTCATTCTCACTAAAAGACCCAACCTATTCCTCCATGAAAGTTGATGATCATGGAGATGAAAGAATTAGGGTTTAATGGTGATTTTGAAGATTTGGAAGCTAAATCAAGTAAGTCATGTTTTAATTTTATAGGTTTGGTTAAATGAAGCAATTGTGATGATAGTTAGAGGTTAATATCATGAAATGGTATTTTGGATATGTGGGTGTCATGAATGGTAAAGAGTGTGTAAATTTCTTGCTTTTATTGATGAGTGATTATTTATAAAAATGTTTTTGAGGTTAAATGATCATGACAAGGAGCTTTGTATATGCTAGAATGTTGATGAAGAAATGAATATATATATGTATATATTGATGGTTTGTTTCATATAAATGCTAAATAATGAGTTAGGAGTTGTTTATGGATGATTGATGTTGTATATAATGAGTAAGAAACTATGAGTTATGCTATATATGTTTTAAAGATGAATTGGTTGTGAAAGAGATGTTTTAATGAGAATTGGAAGTTGATAAGTATAGAAATGAGTTTATAACCTGTTTGTGTTAATGGATGAGTGTAGAAATGAGTTGAAAAGGAGTTGAGAATGAGGAGTAGATGGAGTAGAAAAGGTGATCTTTGTATGAGTTGTGTTAGGGTAAGATTTGGAAACAAAATGGGTGGTTAAGCTAGAAAATTGTAGCAGCAACATGATCTTTGAGTATACTTTAGTGTTTTAGCCATAACTTTTTCTATAGTTATCCAAATGGGATGATTCTTAATTTGGCTTAAACTAAAGACATGTGGATACATTTTTCATGAAGACATCGAATTTAAATTCTATCTTTAAGAGTCCCAAAATTGACATGAAATTGAGAACTGGGTACAATATATTCTTGGATGAATGTATATCTTGTATTATGTTTTGAGTGTACGAGAATGTGTTATATTTTCGATGTTTATGATTAAGTTGGGAATATGAAATGTGTATGGATGATGTTGAGTTGAAATTAGGTATATATGAAAATCTTATCCACTTGAGATGATGAATCAATGAGTTGAGAATTGAGAGTGAATGAAATTTGATTAGTGTTTGAATGGTTATGGAGTGATATTGCAATAGAAAAGGTAAATTTGGGAAGATTATGAGTGGAAGTGATGTTAGAATGGGTTTAGGATCCATTGGAGGGTCTTGAAGAAGGAGAATTGAGCAAATCCAAAGGATAAACGATCAGGCCGTGTAAATTGACACGATCGTGTCTTTCTAACACAAAACACCACCAAACCTAAAAGAAACACGGGTTGCCCGTGTGAATTCAAACGGCTGTGTGTTTTGACCCCAAAAGTCGCAAAATCTCATTTCTAACTCTTCACAAAAGTTGTAGATCTAAAAGTCCTCTTCGAAACCGTATAAAGATGACATCAATCCAACATCTACAGAAAAAGTTATGGTGTTTGTCTCAAGAGATATTTGTTTATGAATGATTGACTTATCAATGATGTTAAATGAGATGTTTAAGCTTGTTAGTGATATTAAATGAGCCTAATTGAAGTAGGATTAAGTTATTAACGTAAGGAGAGTGTTCTAACTATTAAGGAATGATTTAAAGATCTTGATAATTGGTTATGAGAATGATTCAAAGATCTTGATAATTGGTTATGAGACATGTATTAAGGATATACACCCAGGAATGTCATTGAATATGCATTGTACATATTTAAAATACATATATGTGCATCAATAGACACTTATACAATTTTGCAAAATTGTGATATGTGTATGTTTTGCATGATATAGAGGAACATATAGAGCATCGTCATCCAGACGTTTCTAGATATTGGAAGCAAATGCTAATCTGAAGCATACTATGAGTCGACCTAGATGGTCTCATTCACTGTTTGTTATGTTTTAAATTTCTGCTTTGAATTGCTATTGAAATGAAATGTGATTGTTCTGATTTCGGACTCTAAATGTCCAAGGAGTTTGATAAATGCATGAGGAATAATAAAAGTGCTCCTTGTATGTGAATTGGACAAAATATGTGATTGATACATTCCATTACATGAATGTATGAAAGATAAAGGTAGTTGTGACAAGAGTAGTCATCGAAAAAGAACTTAAAGCTCATAATATGAAAAAGAGTCTCGAGCTCAGAAATTGATTAAAAGCCAAAGGCTCACCATATAAAATGAGCCTGGTATCTCCAACGGATACGGGACAGTTATTAATAAGTCCGATATTTATAATAGATACGGGACAGTTATAGACACTCGGTCACAACAAAGTAATAATTGAAAGTGAGGCTCATAAGCACTGCACATGCATATGATATGTATATTTTAAATAGTCTGAATGATTTCTAAACGTGATAAGTGTTTGAAAGATAAATGGTTATTAATACAATGACGTGAATTATATGATTATATGAACTGTACGTGTTATGTGATTGAGTGAGTCATTGAGGATGGTCACTCACTGAGTTCGCAAAACTTACCCAAAATTTGCAATATTTTTCAGGGTCAGAAGAGTACCCTGTTAGGCAAACAAGAGTATGCCTACTGCATACAAATGAGAAATAGAGGTCGGGATCAGTTCGCGTCTGCATAAAATTTTTTATTAAATTTTGTATTAAGGAATGTATTTCGAAATTATTGTACAATGTGTATGCGAATGCCTTTATATTGTAATGACATTATGATTGTGAGTGTTTTGTATCTGAAATGAGCCCTAATGATTAATGAAATTATGATGAATTGAAAAATGTTGGTAACTCTTGCAAATGAAAATATTTACAAAATAAAGTATGGGCTCGAGTTTTTGATTACTCATTTCTGCGTATGTGTGTGATATATATATATATATATATATAGTATTGAGTTTCAAGTGTCTGAGTATCGGAATGAGTATGTTAGCACGCTACCCTTGCGGAGCATGGACTCAGATATCACTCTGAATGTCGTGCACATTTCTTGTGAAAGTGAGGTACTACATTGATGCTTCAGAGGCCTTCTCTCCATCCTTCCTGAATCTACATTCACTTTTAAAGTGTCCTCTCTTGCTATAGTTTTAACATTTGAGACTTTTCTTATTTTATGATTTCACCTTTCTTGTTTATGACTCCTAATGGAATCATGCTCTATTGACCATCCTCTCGTCATCAATAAAACTTCCTCTTGATGCGAACTTGCCAACCTTTCCTCCTTATTTAAAAACCAAAGTAGCGACATCATCAAATACCAAAGTATCCATAAGGATGCTACTGGTTAAATTGATGATGAGTTGGTCATATGAATCTGGAAGATCCACACATTTAGTTGGATTTACATTATGTTCCAACTTTGAAAGTTGAGAGCATAAAGAGGTCAAAGTATTAATATGCTTCGTTACCGAAATAGATTTAGACATTCAGAGTATGTAGAATTTCCTCTTCAGAAAAATTTAATTATGAAGAGAATTAGATTCGTATAACTTTGTGAGATGATCCTATATCTTCTTGTCTATTTTCTTTTCCTCTAGACTTTGAAAAATATCATCTGATAGATCAAGATGCAAATCTAACACGATCAAAGCATCTATTTGTTTCCATTTACTGTCATTTGTGAAACTTACCGACATAGCATTGATAGCCTCTAAGCAATTATATTTTACTAATACTTCATCTTCAATTTCCATAACGAGAACTTTGTCCCATCAAAATTTATAATATCAAATTTGATCGACATTACTTCTATCACAATTTGGCTCTTATAACACAAGAATTGATTCTCAATCTCCCATATGAAAAGGGAAACCGCCTCAAGCTATCTCCACTTAGTTTATAATTAGACTTTAGTACACCGAGAAAGACCAGATAAGAAACAAATGGTCCCACTTAAAACTCAATCTCTTTAAATAGAGTTTTTGTTAGACATGCACTCAATTACCTCATATACCAGTGAAAAATATCCAAAATGACAATAAGAACTCGAGAATAAAACCACCATTAACCTACAAGAACATCAAAGAAAAACTCATTTATGATGTGGAAGATCAGATCATGCTGTAACCATAGAGCATATTTAAGCAAATACTAGGCTCTAATACCAGTAATAGGAGATGGATTTCACCATAATAGAGCAAGCATATCAACAAAGGAAATTGAGATAAAAAGAGATACACAAAATTTAACATAGAAAACTCTTTAAAAAAATAGGAAAAAACCACCATCAAGAATGGAAAACTTTCCATTATAGCAGGAAACAAAAATTACAAGGGATGATCTCATAAACTCACACCAAAAATTAATACACAAAGGAGGGGAAGAAATTTTGGGGTGAGGAGAACCTTAAGGGAGTTCTGCTTATATAGCCCCAATTAAGGCTTCTCATCCCACCCACTTTCAACGTGGGACAAATAAAAGCCAATAGTTATCTTGTAAAGAAATAAGAATATCTAAACACAAACTCGAGCAAGATATAAAATGCTCATTTCCCACTATTACTGAAAAAGGTTTAACAGAATAAATAGGGAATCGAAGAAGTTTAGTAATATGGGGTTTATAATACTATGGGAGCTACCCGAGTCCACTAAAACTGAAAATGAGTAACAAAAAATAGTTCCATATGACATAAGATACGTGGTGTAAGATCACCTAAAAAGGCATCATTGAATAATTGAAAATGTTTAGGTGGTGGGGAAATTGTAAGAAAAGACAAAGTAATGGTAGGGAAGGGAGGGGCGTAGTCTGTACGTAGGAGGAAGAGAGTCAAATCCAGGGTCATGGGGTAAATGCATAGTAGTGTAAGATCACCTAAAAAGGCATCATTGAATAATTGAAAATGTTTAGGTGGTGGGGAATTTGTAAGAAAAAGCAATGGTAGGGAAGGGACGGGCGTAGTCTGTACGTAGGAGGAAGAGAGTCAAATCCAGGGTCATGGGGTAAATGCATAGTAGTGTCATCATCAGACGTAAATAACAAGAATTGTCGTGATTTACATTTATGCCCTATTTGAAACCTGCTCAAAGTCAAACTGACTGGGACTAATAAGTAGTGACATATCTAGTTTGGTAATTTAGTGTAGCTTGAACAAAGTTGCTTAGTGGTTTTCAAATGTGAAAGGACTAAACCGTAGCTCCAGGGCCCTAGTGAAGGCAATCCAAGTAGACAGTTGATTATTAACGGCCATCCATTTATGCCGACTGAGGGCCTCACCATGCATATGGCAGGTTACAATGTCTAAACGTCACAATGTTGGAATACAGTAAAGCTGAAAGTATTGCTCAGCTTCAAATAGTCAATCAAAGGGTAACGAACCATCACTCTAGTAGAAAGGACCTTTGGTGACAAATTTTTTTTTGCTAAATGTCCCAAAATTGTCACTAATTATCATTTGCAATAATTTATATTCATCAATAAAATTATCGTCAAATCCTTGTAACAAAAAATATAAGCGACATTTTCACCAAATCGTTGCTGATATGTTTTTGCTATCAACAGTTTTCCTAGTGAAAAATTATACTTGACATTTTTCTAAATTATTGTTAATAAGTTTTGGCTATGGTTTGTTTTCATTGCTAAAATTTATTAACTATGTTTATGAAAATGTAGGTAAAAATCTTTAGCTACTAAAAGAAAGTATAACCAAAATTTGTTGGCGACATTTTTAAAATTTTAAATATACATTATAAATAAATATCATATCATGTATATTATAATTATTGGTGACATTTTTAATTAATATTATTGTATGTAATATTTATAGTTTTTTGTTGTATAATTTATTATGCAAAAATAAAATAAAATAAATGCATTCGGCGTATCGGGAGCTAAGAAAAACTCTCTGGTTTGAAAATTATAAACATTGTATATAGAAAATAAAATATCATTTAATATGATCATGTACAAGAAGTTAGTTACAATTTCAAAAATACTTAAATACAAAATCAAAAATACAAAAATTAGTTTAATGACTAAGACTCGTTTTTATCTTCACTACTTACATAATTTGGGCTAAGTAAATTTTTGACCAACTTTTTAAGCTTGACCAACTTTTTTTCATTATGTTCTAATTTAGCATGAAGCGACTAGTTGTCCTCTTCAAGACATTGAACATATTGTGGTCTTGATAAGGATGAAGCAGCTAGCTTTGGCCCAAACCCAGAACCTTTAATGTAGCCAGGTTATGTTCCAAGCACCTTATTACAAATGTCATCTACATTTTATTCATTTCTGTCAATGATGTTTGCAACAACTCCTGCATCTTATTTTAAAATTTAAAAAATAAAATCAAGATTCAATTCAAATATTATTAGTTAGTACTAAATAAATAAATAAACTTAAATTTTAAGCATATTTTATACTTACATAATTACTTTGCGCTTCTTTTGACATCGAGCCTTCACCTTCCTTAAAGTATGTCAGTTTGTAGAGAGTAATTCTTTCACATTATTCTCCATGTAGCTCCTTCTGAGTCTGTTTTATGGAAAAAAATACGAAACACAATAAATAATATTGTATTTACTAATATAATTATAATTTGTAAACAAAGAATTTACATGTCCATTTCGTAGGACAACAAATGATTTGGAGTCTCAGTTGTGTAGAGTTTCATTTTTATTATGTTAACTTTAACTTTCTCACACTTTTCCTTAATAAAGAATAAAAATAGTCATTAAATTGTATAACAAGATTAATGGAAGCAAATTTGATGAGAAAGAAAACAAACCTTAACGTTGGTAAAGGCCCAATAATCACACATATTGCTCTAGTTTTCTACACACATTCATTCGAGAACATGTCTCCTTGCGTCCTTATCCGAAGGAAAAGACTTGTAATATTGATGTAGTCGATAACGACGATCATTAGTTCTTTGCTTTAACAGTGAAGTCATATAGTTTGAAACATCAAGGTTGTCGATATCGATGATATTGAACTTCATATGTGAATAGCAAGTAAAAGTGAAATTAATCTTTAAATAAGTAAAACAATATTGCATAAAATTAAATAAATTGAAAATTTATCGAAACTTTATCCAAAACATTTTGTAGTAAGTTGTCTTCTTTCAACCGCTTTGCATGCTTAAGGCAAGGTAATTCAGTTCTAGCAATTATCGTCAACTCACTAGATAATTTCACTGATTGAATCTGTCTACAGGATGACCCTGCGAGGTATCAATATTTACAAACGACTTGTTTTTCATTGCAACATTCATTCGTTGCAACTTATAATCTTTAGTTATACATCTACCTCTTTTTCTGACATTGATATTAGAACCTAACAACAAATGAATAATGATAAGAAAATACGCATTAAACATGTAAATATATATTTGAGAATAAATCAATTGTATGTTAAACATTAACAAACCTACAGATCCCACTATACTAGTTGAGGTGGATGAAGGTTGTTACTGACTGGGTTCATTGGTGGATGAAGTCGATTGTTATTGTTGGCTAGGATTTGATTGATCTGGTAGTTGTGGGGGAGGAAAAACCTCGATACTAACCGCCTTCTTCCTTTTGTTTCTAGCAGATGTCATTATTTGGATATCAATAACTCAAACATCAACAATACGCATAAATATAACTCAAACATAAATAATCAACATTAACATGAGGAAAACATCAATAATACACATAAGCATAAGTCAAACATCAACAATCCACATAAGCATAGTCAAACTTCAAAAATTCGCATAAACATGACTCAAACTTCAATAATACGCATAAACATAACTCAAACATCAACAATCCACATAAACATAACTCAAACATCAATAATCTGCATTAACTTAACTCAAACATCAACAATACGCATAAATATGAATCAAACATCAACAATACGTATAACCATAACTCAAACATAAAAAATTCGCATAAACAGAACTTAAACATCAATAATTCATATAAGCATAACTTACACATCATCAATACGCATAAATATAACTCAAATATCAACAATAGAAGCATCTAACAAAAACAATGAAAGCAGAAAAAATATACCCGAGAGTAAAACATGGATGACTAACCTTGACAGATGATTAACCGGAGATGATGGATGGTGGAAAAATAACTGAAGAAGACAAACGACGACGATTAATGAAGAAGACAAACAACTAATCGAAGAAGACAGAAATAATGAAAAGAAGAAGAAATAGGGGGCTTCGATTGAAAGGTTTAAAATCTAACCAAAAGGATATCATTTGTTGTTAAAACAAACAATGCTGCTTTTGTAGGTCTTAAAACGTTAAAGTCAAAGCCCCCTAACAATGTCGTTTGTTGTTAAAACAAACAACGTCATTTCTACAAATTTTTAAACAATGTAGGCATCTATGAACAGCGGCGTCGTTTGTTGTTCACAATTGGTACAATTGGTGATGATTCAATAAAATGTCATTTTATTTTTAATAATATTATATTAATATGTAGTATTCATTTCCACTTTTACTATATTGCAATTTTTTAATTACATTGCAATAAATATAATTATATATGGTAATTAATATAATGATTTATGAATATATAGATAATAATTGTAACTAGTATAATGATTTATGAATGCATAGATAATAGATAAATTTTCTCATATCTTACTCATGTAATATATTAGTCTATTTAATCATAATTCTGTATTTATTATATATAAATATGGTATTGTTATTAAAAATTTATATATTCTATATAATTTCGTCACCAAATGTCAAGCCAAATGATAATGGGCCATCATTTGGCAACGATTATTTGAATTGCTCCTTAATGTTATATTTCTTCCAAATTAATCGAAAATAAAGTCGTTTTGCTTAACAACAAACGACGTCATTTTGCTTAACATCAAATGATGTCATTTTTATTAGGTTATCAACACAAAAATAAAGCTCTCTTTGTTTTCTTGTTAGCTGTCGTGTTTCCGAAGAAGTTTCATCTCTTATATGGTCGTTGTCTCCTGTGATGTGGTCGTCACCATCTGACAAGCGTCTTGTACTTTGTTAGTACTATTCTTCTTTTCTATTTTCAAGAGCCCTCCCTCTGTTGTGCTTTATTTTTCTACTACATTTTGGATTTTATGTAGGTTTTATGTTCTTCTTATGCTGTACTGCTTTTTGTTTGTGTTTATGTTTGAAAGACGGTCAATTGTGTTTTTGTGTTGGATGTATATAGGTTGACATTTTTTTCCCATCTTCAATACTTCTTTGAGGAAAGCCTGCTAACTATTTGATGAAAGGTCTATAAGAGTATTTAACTTTTGGAAGGGATGTTTATGTACTTCATTATGTTTTCAACATTTAGTTATTGGTTCTTTTCTGCTATCTTCCTCCTCTTTCTCTCTCTCTCTCACATAACTTTCTCCAGGTTTGCTTCTTCTTCTCTTATCTTTTCTGTAAGTTTGTTATTATGTATTTAACTAAAGCTCTTGTATTACATGGTCAATATAAAAAAGCTTTTCTTGAGTATTCATCAATTAGATCAAGTGTATCTTCAATAAGAGAATTGGTTCAAATCTAACGTTGGACTTAAGTTATATTGTTTTTTATCACAATAAATAACAAATTATTAAGAAGAAGGTTGTTTTTAGCGTTGATAAAAAGGAATGAACTTTTCTTTTTGTTGCTAGGATTTGTATGGTAAAGTTCCATTCAATTTTGGATAAGTTCATTGACTTCATTCCACCTCTCAAAATTTATGGGATTTGATTACCAAAAGAATTTAAATAAACATAATGAACTTTACATTAAATTGACTTTTTAGAATAAAACTGTTAACATTAATTCATCGTAAAATGTCGATATGGCAATTAGTTTTCGATGGTAGAAATGAGCTCTGTTAGGAGGAATATGACAAAATTCTCCCTAATGAAGAAAAAATCTATGAATAACTAATCTACTGAAAATCGATGAACAACTAATCTACTCACCGTTTGCTTTCAATGGTCGATCTTCTTCTTTAAGGTACTTAGGATCATTTAAATTACCTCTCTTCCTTAATTATTTGTATCTTATTTTCTGTTAGGAAGATATCTGATGAACGTTTGATTGTATATACTATCTGCTATATAAACCTTCCTCAAATCTTCAAGAGAACCTAGATGAAAATAGAGGCAGTGGCAATGTCCTGATGGTCAGTACAGGATTAGGGAAATCGATTGTTTTGGAATAGTTGTTGATTCAAATTACCATGTTTGTTTAGTCAAGTATGCATACGTTCAAATTTGGGTTTGTTATATTGTTAAACTTAATTGGCTATTTAAGTGTTATACTAATTATTTTTAAGTGAAACACATCGTGCAGGTGGTTCATCTAATTATGTGATCCATACTGCATTTGGGGATTCGTTCATTGTGTCTTATGTTAGTTTAGTTAAAGTCAAGAACTTGTTGAAAGAGAGTGTCAACAACCCAATACCTGAAGGAAGATCTTTGACTGTTTCAATTGATGTCTTTAAATGTGCAAGGATCTTCTTAGGAATCTAGACATAGGGAACTCCTTAATCTCTTCTCCCGAGTCTCATGTCACTTGGAATCTAAAAAAATAATTATTTTTTCCTTTTCGATAGAATAAACCTTAAACTTTATTTATTTAACATGTTAAAATTGTTAAACTTCTAACTAAAATCTTGTACTACTTATCATATATCATTATATTATATTGCTTACCATATTTCAATAGTTATATGTATTATTATTTTATTGTTAATAAATATTAATGATTAATAATAATAGTCAATTTAAATTTATTATACTTTGATCTTATTAATATTAAAATTTTAGGTATGTTTATCTTTTTATATACAAAAATATTTACTTTTCAAATTTTAAATTGCTTACCATGTGATTTTTAACAATATGTTTAAAACTTTGAAATTAGTTTACAATTTTTAGATGCTTCATTCTATTTTTATGAAATATTTGTATGAACGGGGGTGTAGTATTATGTACAATAGGCATCATTAAAGAATCATTTATGTATACAACAGGCATCATTAAAGAAACATTTATGTACAAATCCATAGATTTAAACAAATTCAAATGGTTTTAAATGCATTAGCTATTTAAGCAAATTTATAAAGAAGACAAATGAAAAAAATATGAAGAATCATATAAATGTCAATTTGAATTAGTCTTAGGATTATTAAGCACACTTACTATTAAAAATTTTGTTTTAAACATTATTATTTTTAAAAATACTATCACACACAAAATTTTTTCAAAAATCTCCTAAGAAATATTTAAGATATAAAATCTTTAATGTCAACTTTTGTCAACGATTTTAAAAATTCGTCACCAAAAGTTCAAACTTTGGTGACGGAATTTTGAAACCGTCGCAAAAGGTCAAACCTTTTGCGACGATTTAATAAATCGTAGCTAAAGACCTACCTTTAGTGATGATATAGTAAAACTTCGAATTTTAAAATCTTTAGGCTATGTTTGGTTGAGGGTTTATTAATGGAATTTAATATAATGTAATATTATTCCATTGTTTAGGAGGATAATTTATAATAGAATGGAATAGAATGAGATAGAAGTTGAGGATTTTATATTATATCTCATTTCATCCTAAATAGTAAAAATGAGAAACTTCCTATTTTGAAAGTTTATGATATAATGTAAAATGATAAATAACTTTTCACTATATTACATTATAAATCTTCTTCCAAACAACATTTCATTATATTACATTATGAACCCCTTCTATCTTTCCCAAATAACAATTTTCTAATATTACATCAATTTATATTCTATTTTATTATAAACCATTCCATTCTATTAAAAACCTTATGTCTAACCAAACATAGCCTTAATATCAGTTTTGGCAACGGATTTTAAAAATTCGTCACCAAAAGTCCCACTTTTTCCTATGATTACCAGAATCATTGCCAAATGCCAAACATTTTGAGACAAAATTTCTAAATTGTCGCAAAAGATCGCACATTTTGCGACAATTCACATAAATCATCGCTAAAGACATCAATTTTGTGGTGATATCGTAAATGTCATGAAAACTTTCACTTTTAGCAACAAAATTTGAAATCATCGCTAAAAACTGACTTTTAGCAACGATTTAAAAAAATGTAACTAAAAGTCAGTTTTGTAGCAGTGCACCGAAGTGCTGGATATGGATTTTAGGTGGTTTATGAGTTAAGAATGAGGTATTATTTTGGATATGTGGAGATGTAGAACTAGAGGAAGAACCATGATGGAAAGGACAATTGTGCTGGCTGATAGTAGCAGAAGAAACACATCTAGGCAGAGGAAGGAAAGTGGTGGTGGTAGGTGAATCTTCGATGGATCTGATCTAGTGGACAAGTAATGGGTTGTTTCTTAAGGTCTGCAACAACCTCCCCTACCACAGAATCATGGTGTTGGGTTAAGATTTTCAACTTCTCAGAAATGGTAGCAAAGGCTTCTTCAATAGTTTGAGAAGGTTTAGGAGGCATGGTAGAATAATGAAAGCGCCAATGTTAAAGGTAACAAATCTAAAATAATTCCTGATTTTAGATGAGAAACTTTCCAGAAGAAAAAAAATTATAGCGTAATTTCCTCCTCCTTTTCTGTTCATTCATTTTTCAAGATTAAGTACACAAGGTTGTTTCTGAAAATGACACCATAGACTATAACCCATAACATACTATTGCCAATCGTGCATCGAAATAGGTAAAAGAAAACTAAAGCCTCGCTACAGTAAAACACGATCTGCTGGACGGAATCTGTGCTCTTCATCGATCTGTCCGGCTCAACCTCACAACCCAGCACTGGTTTCCCCTCAAAACCTTCACCTCCTGATCCAACTGGCCCCACGGCCAAGAAAGTTCTCCTTAGAGCATGCGAGGAAGAAACACATCCCATCCCCACCTCGCCTCAACCAATGTTACCTGACTATCGAGGCGCAGTCACGGGACAATTGCACACCGAGCAACCTTCACCTGACTGGCCTACGGAAGAACCTATAGAAATTGAAGAAGGCGACATCAACATCATCACTGGCCAATTCAGCCCCAGCATTGAATTATCCAATGCTTTCAAAACTAGACTCAATAAGCAATGGGAACAAGCAATCGTGGTTAAGCTCATGGGCAGAAGAATAGGATTCACCTTATTACAAAGTTGCCTGAAATCCCTGTGGCAGCTGGCTGGGCCAATGAAAATCATCGACATGGACAATGACTTCTATATGATTAACTTTCTAGAAATTGAAGACTACCTCCATGCCCTCACCTAAGGCCCATGGGTGATCCTCGATCATGCTCTTTCCGTGCAACCATGGACTCCCACATTCCGCCCTTCCATCGGCCAAGTTACCCACGTCACCAATTGGGTCCGATTTCTAGAACTTTTAGTAGCCCGATATCACCCCGCCATTCTCAACGCATTGGAAAATCTTATTGGCCGGACTGTTAAAATAGATGAAGCCACCCAGTCCTCCTAGAGGGGGCGATTTGTCAGAGTAGCAGTCGACGTCGACCTCAGCCAACTGTTGCGCCCTATCGTGGAGTTAGATGGCGAATGCATCAAAGTGGCATACGAGGGCATACTGTAAATATGTTTTTCTTGCAGCAGGGTAGGCCACAGCGTCGAGAACTGTCCAGCGTGCCCTCCAGTTTCCCCGATTACCCACCCTACCGTCAGCGCCTCCTCTACTGCCCTCCCCTTCGCCCCCAACCCGACTCCCACAAAACACGACTCTCAACAGGAACAATACGGACCCTGGCTCCAAGTTCAACGCAGAGGGTGTTGCATACCCACCTCCTCAACGGTCACAAGATCTGACAGCTCCGGACAACCCTCCTCTGACATTGCTCGAGACTCCAGATTTAAGCTCTTGTCAACTACAGGCGAGATCCATCCCTTTACAAATCAGTCCCCATTAGCGTCCATGAGCCATCTCCAGCAGGCGCGCACTAGACCTTTCCGTGGTTCCTCCTCTACCGCGCCTAATAACCCTAAAACCAACTGGGTCGCCCGCCCACACGGATCCCAGTCGGTTGGATCACGGACCTCCAGCTCCAAGGCCCGTCCTCCACAAGGGCCCCAACCCGTTCCTCCTCGCCCAACAGGCCCCTCAACCTAGGCTACTCAACCCCTCCCCACCAACATCTGGACCCAGCCCTCCCAGCTCAAATCCAACCCCCAACTCCCCCTCAACCGCGGGCTATAGGCCCTTCACCCAATAATTCCTCCCATCAGTCCATTAGCATCCCCTCACACTTAGAACTCATTATCCACGATCCCCGTTTAGCTCCCTCCATGACATCCAATTTGGTGGACCAAGTTATGGAAGAGGACATGATCACCGAAGCCCCCTCTGTCCCCTCCCCTAACTCGTTTCTCGCCCTCCCCCCTTCCAAACCTCCGGACCCTACACTGAGCCCTAGCCCGACCTCTACTTTGGATTTAATCGATTCACCGATGGATGATCAATCGACTCATTCTTCGACGACAATTTTTTAGTTGCCGAGGGAACCCACGATTTCCCTCCAGCACTAGGTTCTTTATTCCTTTATCGACATCTTTATGTCCATCTTCCTTTGGAATTGCCAAGGGGCCGACGGCAAATCAGTTCAGCCCATCCTTAAGAATTTCCTACGGATACACAATCCTATGATCGTCGTTCTAGTCGAGCCCAGAATAAGTGGAGCCCGAGCCCAAAAGAACATCCGCACTTTGACTTTTTTGAACTTTTTTAGGGTCGAAGCCAACAGATTCTCTGGCGGTATTTGGCTTTTGTGGTAGGCCAATATTCAGATCCAAATTCTCCTAACTCACCGACAATTTCTTCACGCTCATGTTACTTAGGTTCATACTCCGTTCAACTTCACGGCTGTTTATGCCAGCCCCACTCCGTCTCTACAACACTTCCTTTGGACGTCCCTTTGGAAAATTGCCCGGGCCACTTCACACCCTTGGATCCTCGGTAGAGATTTCAATGCCAAGTTGGATCTCACTGACCGCCGAGGTAGCACAAGTACTCATGCGCTCATAAACCATCACTTTTGTGACTATGTCCAAGTCTGCCACCTTCAGGATCTAGGATTCATCGGGCCCCGATTCACTTGGAGCCGTGGATAGACACTCGCTCGTTTAGACCGAGCCTTTGGATCGCCTTCCTGGACCACTTCCTTCCCTCATACAACGGTCACTCACCTGCCTTTTCTTAAGTCGGATCATCAGCCGCTACTTGTCACAGTCCACCCCAGTCCCCCTCACCCCACCTCCCTTCGGTCGTTCTGCTTCCAGTCCGCTTGGCTAACTAACGATACCTTTGCCCAAACGGTCAAAGATCACTGGCACCCAACTCCGTTGTCTCTCAGTGGGGCGATCCACCACTTAGGCTACCAACTTCAACAATGGAACTGTTCCACCTTTGGCAATATTTTCTTCCGCAAAAAGCGGCTCTTATCTCGACTCACGAAAATCCAAAAATCTCTAGAAGAGACCAACTCAGAATCCCTCAGAGATTTGGACTCCTACCTCCGTCACGAGCTGGAACAGGTCCTTATTCAAGAAGAGCTTTACTGGCATCAACAATCCAGATGCCAATGGCTCAATCAGGGCGATCGTAACACCCGTTACTATCACGCGGTCACTACCACCAAACGTTGGAAGCTCCATATCCCCTCTCTTAAAGATGACTCTGGCATTCCTATATCCGACCCAGTTGCCCTCCGACAACTGGCCCAACATTTCCTTACCCAACTTTACACTGCCGACTCCTCCCATCCCGCTATTCTTCCACTTCGAGGCTGTTTCCCCGCCCTCCCGCAGAATGCATTGAGCGATTTAGTTCAACCTCTTCTCCCCGAGGAGTTCAAAATTGCTTTTTTCACTATGGCCCCGAATAAAGCCCCCAGCCTTGACGGTTTCACTGCTTCATTCTTCCAAACCCAATGGGACACGGTCGGGCCATCATTGATCCATTTCCTCCAGCAAACTTTTTGTCAAGAAGTTTGGGACACCGATCTAAACCGCACTACCATGATCCTGATTCCCAAACTTCCCTCCCCCACGACCATTACACAGTTTCGACCGATCGCTCCGTGCTCGGTAATCTACAAAGCCCTCACGAAGGTCATTGTCAACCGCCTTAAACCCTTCCTTGCGGAGCTCGTCGCCCCAACCCAGTGCAGTTTCATCCTGCGGCGTATGATCGTGGACAACATCATCATCGCTCAAGAAATTATTCACACTATGCATCGGAAATCTAGCCAAAAAGGCCTCCTCGCTATCAAGGTGGACCTTGAGAAAGCGTATGATCGTCTCTCATGGGACTTCATCCATGACACACTCTTGGACATTGGGCTCCCTGACTCGCTTATCTCCCTTATCATGAAGTGTGTCTCCTCAGTTTCTATGCAAGTCAAT
>JANVCQ010000007.1:1455706-1466822 GCA_025531925.1 Erythroxylum plowmanianum
GTCTCTATTTACAGTGTCAATTGGAAATATAATCAAACAATTGGCATGCAACAATTCATTTATTACAACTTTTTCCCACATCCAATTTTCCCAATTCCCATTTCAATTCTCACATATTATGTTACTAATGCCATCAACTTCCTATCGAAAATGTGAATTGTCAATGTCTCAAATCACAACATCATGGTAAATAATTGAATTTCAAAAACCAAACCCCAGTTATAGACCACAATCTCAATACCCATCTCAAATATTCAAGAGAAGAAAAGATAAAAACATGTGATTTTCATCCCAACATTTTTACCACTTTCTGTATACCCAGCAGCCAAAACAAAGCATAGAAGAAAGAACTCAGAGAAATAGAAAGAAGAAACCTCTAAAGATGAAATAGTGAGTTTTGAAGAAGAGAAGAACCTTGTCTGAAGCAAGTATGGGTTTGTCCGACGGCATAAACTTGGAGGGCCCAAAGTTATTCAGCAAACTAAACCCCAGAAAAAAGGAATTAACAACGCTAAATAGCTATATTTCATATATAGCATTGTATGAAGTTATGATTACATACTGCATGCAATTACAGAAGAGATAAAAGGGATGGTGAATCTTGGAATGATGATTCCGTAAATAATATAGAAACAGATGAAAAATATGATAAGAGAAGCCTCGATTTTTCCTACCAATCGAACAGAAAAAACAGTAACCCACGAATCAAAAGAAATGGAAGCAACGATGGAGAGAAAAACTACTGTTGGATCTTGCAATCTTTGACAGATTTGGCTACACAGAGCAGAAGTAGAGAGAAGAGCTATTCAACGTTGGACATATCATAGAGAGAAGAGAGGAGATATTATAAACGTAAACGTTGGAAATGATAAGCGTGAACATCTACCTGAAAAAGCTCAAATTTGAGCTTTTTTTAAAAGCTCCCAATTGGGGCTTCTCTAAAAGCTACATTTTAGTTTTTAAAAAAGCTATTTCTACTTTAAAAGGGCTTTTGAAGTTTATATCCAAACACTCATTTTTTCCTTAAAATAACTTTTGCGGTAAAAAAAAGTACTTTTAGAGCTTCCAAAAGCTGAACCAAACAGGCTCTTAGTCAAAATAACAGTAATTATTAGTTCCTAAAATTTAGTCTTAGTGGTGTGTTAGTGGGTCACGTTTCTTTATTTATTGTTTCTGTTAGTTGAGTCTAGTCCTTATTTAAATGATGTACTTGACCTTTTTTTGATGATTGAAAAGGCAACAAGCTCTTACTTTGCATCAACACTTTTTCCTACTACTATATTTTATTCATTGCTTTACTTTCCTTAATAATTGTGGTATCAGAGCCACTATAGTGGAAAAGACAAAAAGGTAAATTGCTTTTTCACTTGTTTGGTTCGGTCAATTAGGATTGGAAGGAAAGGGAAAGTAAGAGAGAGAAAAGGTGAGGCAAACACTTGAGAGGCCAACAAAAAATTACAGGAAAAATTACAGAGTGAATTTCGAAGAGGATCTTGCAGATCTAAATTGAGAGCAACACCATGGCTACTAACGGTGCTTCCACAACAGTTTAGCAAACAATTCCCATTTTCAATAGAGATAAATATGATTTTTGGAGCATAAAAATGAAAACTTTCTTCAAGTCTCAAGAACTCTGGGACTTGGTAGAAAATGGGTATGATGAAACAGATACAAATGATCAGAGGCTACGAGAGAACAAAAAGAAAGATTCAAAGGCCTTGTTCTTCATTCAACAGGCAATGCATGAGTCAATTTTTTGCAAAATTGTAGCTGCAGAAACTTCCAAGGAAGCTTGGGAGATTTTGAAGAAGGAATTTCAAGGCTCAGCTAAGGTAATGACTATCAAACTCCAGTCCCTTAGACGTGAATTTGAAAATTTGAGGATGAAGAAGGGTGATATTGTTCAAGACTACTTATCTAAAGTAGCAACCCTTGTCAACCAAATGAAAGCCTACAGTGACAAATTTAGTGATGAAACAGTTGTGTCCAAGGGTTTTAGAAGCCTTACAGATAGATTTAACCATGTTGCTGCTGCCATTGAGGAATCCCATAATCTTTCCACATATGGCTTTGATGAATTGATGAGTTCGTTACAAGCCCATGAGGATAGACTTAATGCCTCGGAGGAAAATATTGAGGAAAAAACATTTCAAATGACAGAGGAGTCATCTTTCATAGGGAGGTCAGAAAATTTAGGAACTAGAGGGCATGGTGGCAGAGGTGGTTTCTAGGGTTGAGGTCATGGCAGAGGTCGAGGTCCATTTGGTGGTGATCGTCGACAGATTAAGAGCGGCATTGAATGTTATTACTGCAAAAAATTTGGGCACGAGGAAGCTAATTGTTGGGCGAAGTAGAGGGATGAGCAAAATCAAACAAATTTCATAAAGAAGCTAGAAGAAGAAAGCAACCTGCTCATGGCTCACTCCCTTGCAGATGCAGTATCCAATGATGTCTGATTCATAGACAGCGGTTGCTCTAATCACATGATTGGCCTGAGGCAGTTGTTCAAGCAGCTTGATGAATCACAAAAGTATGAGGTTCAACTCGGAGATGACAAACTCATGAAAGTTGAAGGGAGAGGTACTATTGCTATCCAAACTTCTAATGGCAATATAAAGCTTCTTCGTGATGTGCAATATGTTCCCTCTTTAGCCCATAATTTGTTAAGTGCGGGGCAATTGATGTCTAGTGAATATTCGATTATGTTTGATGATGATACATGTAGCATTCGTGACACGAAGTCAAGGTTGAAAATTGTTGATGTTAGGATGACTCAAAATAGAATGTTTCCGTTTGGGTTGAAGTTGTAGCTACTGCCGTGTATTTGTTAAACATCTCACCCACCAAGGCGGTCCTCAATCAAACACCATATGAAGCATGGAGAGGTAACAAGCCTAAGGTAAGCCACTTGCGTGTCTTTGGTTGTATAGCTTATGCTTTGGTGCCTTCAAACTCGTAAAAAGCTTGATGAAAATTCTAGAAAAATGTGTATTTATTGGCTATAGCACTCAATCCAAAGTTTATAAGTTCTATAATCCTATAAGTGGCAAGGTTATATCATTAGCAGAGATGTAATGTTTGATGAAGCAGCAAGTTGAAACTTTAGCATTGCCAATGAGAGTTCAAAATCTCAGTTACCTACTGATGATATTAGTGGTCAAGCACCTACAGCACTACCTATCTCCTCTCCACCAAAAAACTCTCCAACAGCAAGCACTAGTCCAATAAATAGCCAAAATTCCAACCCATCCAGCAGCAGCAATTCCACTCCAACAAGTACTTCTTCCAGTGAGACTCCACCAAGGGGCAAGTTCCCATCACTTAGAGAGATCTATGAAAATTGTTCTTTTGCTCTATATGTCACAGAACCCACAATCTTTGAGGAAGCAACTCAATCAGAAAATTGGCGTGATGCAATGATGGCAGAGATGTTAATTATTGAGAAGAAGAAGACATGGGATTTAGTGGATCTTCCTGATCACAAGGAACCTATAGGACTCAAATGGGTGTTCAAGATCAAGTATAATGCAGATGGGAGTACAGAGATATTCAAAGCAAGGTTTGTAGCTAAGGGGTATGCACAACATCAAGGTATTGACTATGATGAAACTTTCTCATCTGTTGCTCGTTTTGAAACAGTAAGAACTTTGCTATTGTTAGCTACTAAGCTCGGCTGGCTCGTGTACTAGTTTGATGTAAAATTTGCATTCCTCAATGAGAAACTAGAGGAGGAGGTCTATGTTTCTCAACCTGATGGCTTTATTGTTAGCGACAATGAAAGCAAAGTATACAAGCTCAAAAAGGCTCTTTATGGGCTAAAGCAAGCACCACGAGCTGGGTACAACAAGATTAATACATACTTCTTGGATAATGGGTTTGAAAGAAGTGAAAGTGAGCCCACGCTTTATGTGAAAAGGCAAGGTACGAATGACTTTCTTGTGGTTTGCATTTATGTTGATGATATGATTTATATGGGATCATATGAAAGTTTGATTGCTGATTTTAAGTCAAGTGTGATGAAGGAATTTGAAATGTCAAATTTGGGAATTTTGCAATACTTTCTTGGTCTTGAAGTGAAACAAAGTGAAGATGGGATCTTTGTTTCACAAAGAAAGTATGCAATGGATCTTTTGTTTAGATTTAGTATGCATAATTGCAAAGTGGCTGCTACTCCCATGAATGTGAATGAGAAACTGCAGTTTGAGGATGGCACAAAGGCTGTTGATCCAAGTTACTACAGAAGGTTGATTGGAGGCCTAAACTACTTGACACACACGCGTCCTGATATCATGTTTGCTGTTAGTGTGTTGTCTAGGTATATGCACTATCCTACAGTGAAACATTTAGGTGCTACCAAAAGGGTTCTACGCTATATTGCAGGGACTTCTGATTTCGGGATTTGGTATTCTAAGCATGCAGATTTTAGGCTTGCTGGATACACTGACAGTGACTAGGCAGGATGTATAGATGACAGAAAAAGTACTTCCGGTAATGTTTTTAACTTGGGCTCAGGAGCAATTTCTTGGAGTTCAAAGAAGTAAGATGTGGTAGCATTGTCGTCATCAAAAGCAGAATATGTTGCTATAACTTCAGCAGCTTGTCAAGCACTTTGGTTGCGGAGATTACTGGTTGATGTTAATTGTAAGCAAGAAGGTGCATCAAAAATATTTTGCGACAACAAGGCAACAATAGCAATGACAAAAAATCCAGCTTTTCACAGCAGGACAAAGCACATTGACATTCTCTATCATTTTATCCGTTATTTGACAGCATAAGGTAAGATCGAGTTGAAGTTTTGCAACACTGGTGATCAAGTTGCTGATATCCTTACAAAGGCACTTCCTCAAGCAAAGCATGATTATTTTCGACAGAAACTTGGAGTTTGTATTTTTAAATCAAGAGGGTGTGTTGAATAGTAATTTAGAAATTACTATTAGTTGTTTCTATTGTTTAGGGGTGTGTTATATGCAGTTGAGTATTTTTAGGAGTCAAGTTATTTAGCTTAGTCAAAATAATAGTAGTTATTAGTTCCTAAAATTTTGTCTTAGTGGTGTGTTAGTGGGTCACGTTTCTTTATTTGTTGCTTCTGTTAGTTGAGTCTAATCCTTATTTAAATGATGTACTTGACCTTTGTTTGATGATTGAAAAGACAGCAGGCTTTTACTTTGCATCAACACTTTTTCCTACTACTATATTTTATTCTTTGCTTTACTTTCCCTAATAGACAGCCCCTTGGGCTTCCCAGTTCAAACTGCATAGACTTCCAGGTGAATTCTAAAATCGTTAAATGTGCCAACCAATGACGTGATAGCAATGAATAGATGCAATGGCTTGGCACTGGTGCCCTGGATTAGAATAGTGGAAAGAGAAGATCTGTTCCGAACAGATCGCGTCTTGGGTTATCATTACATGCAGTCATCATTCCTGCTTGTTTGCGTTTTTGGTACAGAATAAGATGATCGTTTCAATGATTAACGGTATAAAGATTTGCGTACAGGAAGATGCAGCTTGTATCATCTTTTTAGGCTTTAAATCAATTGGCCTTTCGCTTTAGTCTTAAATAATCATTTTATGTTTGGTACCTGTCAATAAAATGTTAATTACGTAAATCAATTCAAGAAGAATTACAAATTACATTTTCCCTTCTCCAATGTGTGTGAGTTTTCTAAATGAGTTAAATATGGGCCGTCATTAATATTTTATATATACGCCCTAGATAAAATAAAAAGGAGACCATAATATATAAATATGTAAATTTTAAAATTATATTTTTATTATTAAAAAGACTATATTAAGCCTCTTATTATGATACAATTGAAGAATCTAATTTGTTAATTAATTCTTAATATTAAGGTTTAGATAACAACTAAAAAAAGTCAAATGAAAAACAAGTAAAGAAAAAAAGAAAACTAAGAGGATTTGTTTCATTTTGTTCTTTATCAATGTCAAGAATATGTTGAGCCTTATCTTACTTCATTTTACTCTTTATGAGAGTCAACAATGAATTCTATTTTATCGCATTTTGTTCTTTATGAAGATTTTGTTCTTAATAAAAGTAGTACGTCATGATTGGATGTTCAAGAATATGTTGAGCCTTATCTTACTTCATTTTACTCTTTATGAGAGTCAACAATGAATTCTATTTTATCACATTTTGTTCTTTATGAAGATTTTGTTCTTAATAAAAGTAGTACGTCATGATTGGATGTTAATGGATGTGAATGGAACTTTTATAGGGTTTGCTTTTGTTCACATATATTTATGCACGTGAACAAATGTCATTGAGACTTCTTCGAATGCAGTAAATTGGGATAGGATTGTCGAAAATTTTCTTAAATCTTTAGTATTATTGTTCACTAACACAGTTTTGAAATCAGTTATCGCATGAATGCATTGGGATAAGATTGTTGGAGTCTTTCTTGAATCTTTGGTACTATTGGTCACCTATATTATTTTGCTACCAGTTAACATGAGAATATTTTCAGATGCAACAAAAATTGGAGTAAATGTGTCAAAGGTTCCATCATAATAGGACCTATAATCTAGGCTTTTCTCTCCGTCCCTTATTTGTCCTCACAGAGAAAATTGAAATTCTAGCATGCACGCAGAAACCTTATTTTCAAGGCAGTGTAACTTTTACCCCATCATGCATCTCTCCGTTGATTCAGGAAGCAGCTTAAGCCAAATATATTTGATGATGCTCTCTTTCACAGCTAATTAATGTTTTTAATTAACTGAAATTTTACTTAATTCAATCAGAAATTGTGCACCAATTCTACTTCATACCACTAATGCCAACTAGTACTGGAAAATCTTAAGTTACAATATTTCCGGCACATTTTTTTTAATCTTACCTCTTTTTTCGCCCAAATAAAAGTATAGCAAAAGTGGTGTCGGTCCATTACCAATATTCGAAAGTTATTTTTCTCTCAACACGCTGGAATCGATCATGCCACTCTACTTCGGGCAAGATTGTATAAAAACAAACAAACAAACTACGTACAGAAAAAGAAGAAACACCCCCTTCCTTTGTCAGAGGCTCAAACAATTTATAATTATGACAGTGGTTGATTAGGACTGTTGTGCATATAAGCAGTTTATTTGGATCCGAATTTCAAACTGAGCCAAATAATATCATACGGATATATGTGTGGTCTTGATCATCAAATTCTGTTGGTTGTCCTTTGTCGTGCTGATGGTCAAAAAGCTAGACCTCGTAATGCGTGCAGTCATTAGAGCTGTGTTCTTGTATAATCCGTGTCAACTTTAGTGGCAAATGGATGTCATCATTGCGATCAGACAAAATCACAACCCATGTCTCTGTCCATATCATGATGATACAACAGTTAACGTGGATAATATACATTGTGGTCTTCATACAAGGGTTTCAGTTGAATACAAATGAGAGCAAAATCCAGTTATCTCATATACTTGAATCTCTCTGATTCGTGTGAAAGATTACGTAGAGGTGATACGGCTAAATGTATCTTCCGTTGCCATTTGCCAATGCAAGACACGCCAGTTCTACCAAGCTATAATAGAAATACAAGTTTGAACGTTTAACAATTGAGATGCTCAATCTTTTTGCTAAGAATCCATACCCCAAGTTTGTAAAATACTGACATTTTAAGAAACTAAGGAAGTCTTAATTTGATAATGTAAACGGGTTCATATGCCAATAAAATTAGGGTAGTTGTGCTTTAGTCAAACATGTTCTTTAATTTCGAGTGAAATGTCTTATTTTATCGTGTACAATAAAGCGTGCAAATGGACACAACCAAGTCTAAGGAACTTGTCTGGTTATCGCATAAACAAAACCAACAGAACCGCATGCGCGACAAATTTCCACACGGTGACTGCGGCGGAGGTGGCCTAGTATTAAAACCAAACAGACACAATAAACTGTGCTCTACTAACTCAAATTCTCATGCTCATAATTTAATCTCCACTTCCCACCAACTCTCGTTTTGTTCTCGAGCTCCCTGTGTTGATGGGTGCTTTGGGTCATTTTGCTAACAAATAAGCTGCCATTGCTGGGTCCTACTCTTAGCCGTGCGTCCCTTGCTAGTCCCTTTGCGTCGTCTTATATTTCGACATTTAGTTGTCAAATTGATCACGCCCTAATTGCTGCCGATTGTTTTCATATAAGATTTACGAGTCCGTGATGATCCCATGCCATTTAATTTGATTTGAGCAATGGTTGTTTAATAGCATCTCCATTTGGAGTTGCGAGTTGATAGTTTGTAATTGATCAAGAATGATGTGTTAAAGTTAGAGGTTGTCCAGCTTTCAATCCAACTCAGTACTTGTTATTAATATTGGTATGTAGCTCGACCTTCACATATCTATCATATATGATTGGGACTTCACCAGTTATGCGAATCTTTATTCTTTAAGAACACTTCCATTCATATAAAACACTTTCCCTATTCGCTCACATAATTGATTGGTTAATAACTTTATGAATCAATTTTCAGCAACTCAGCCGGTGATTTCATGTTATCCCCCAATAAGTAACCAACATATGCAAGTAAGTTTCACGCACGCACACACCTACCATTCATTCTTTTTCCTAAACCTGTAACCACGTATAATTGTCTATCCATAATATTTTCCTCTCTTATTGTGGTCGTATTTCTTGAGTCTGAACAACACATACACCAGTATTTATCATCCTCAGACGGCTTAATAATCTGTCCGAGCAAGTCTGTGACTGATACCGATAAACTTACCAATTCTATAAGAAGTCAATTCCTTACGTATATATAGCATTATGCTGGTAGGCAAATGGGCTTCCCTCCGTCGTGCCTTAACACGTTAAATTCCACATCGACCTGAATTATCCGTTGCAGAAGTAGATCTATGAGATGCACATTGATATTGCTATTATATATGACACCAACCCAACCCAAGATACAGAAGACAATGATAGGAGAATGTTCCAGCTACAATTGGACGCCCTTACGTGCGTGTGGTCCTTCCTGGTGGAGCCATCACGTCGATTTTTGTTTCTAATTCCTAAACGCGAACCACATGGTTGGCGCCAAGATTTGCTTATTGAAATGTGTTTTGAGGTTGATTTAAATCTTATAGTCAATTTTGTTATATATTTGTAATATTAATCTCGTTATACATGTTTATTTATTTAATTAGATAGATAAAGTTCATGAAATAATTATATTTTGTGAATAAAGTTATAACAAAATCATAATTATGAGATTTGTATTATACTTATGTAATATCTCTAATTTTTTTAGTTATTGCTCTATGAAAAATGAACATTTAAAAAGATTAACATATATATGTTATATTTCTATCTTTTGAAAAAATAATTGATATCATAAAATAAAATATATAAATATTTAAACAAATATGTGACTCTTTATTAGAGAACAATTTTATTGTACTAACCTACATGAGAATTTCTTATGCAACATTAATTGTGTGTTCATATAAAATCTTATTGTCATAATTTTATAAGTGATCAAATTGACTTAAGATCTTTAAAGTGTCTTACATAGTAATTGTTATGTTTTCATACTACTTAAAACATATTAATCCTTGTACACAAGGAGGGGGTGAAATATTACACTTTTTTTTCCTATCTAGCAAATAATGAATGCATTGTCTATTATAATGAATAATTATGTTCATTTCATATATGGCATCATAAATCAAATACAAAAAAAGTCACAAAATTAATTTCTAGAAGTTGGACCAAACAATCCTTGACCTACATCTAGTCCTTATGTTCCATAAGAGAATTTAATATCTTTTCTTTTAATGGTAAAGAGGAACATTTCATACATCTTCATTGTCATGGATAAAGAGAAACCCTTACAATTGACTTTACTAAGGGTGAAGACAAACCCTTTATAAATCTTGTTCAAGTCAAAATGATCAGAATGTGTTTCCAAAGAAATAATTTCGATTGCTACTTTACTACAACTATATAGAACTTAAAACCTCATTTCTTATTCACACCAACAAACTAAGACGATGCAATAAATATCATGTAATGTACACATATACTGTTTAGCTTATCAAATCTCTTAACAACTCTCTAGTATGCCAAAGTTTTAACTCATAAATTAATTATTATCTATTAATATTGAAACTAGCTTAAATGGCCATTAGATGCACAAACTAGCCTGATAATAACTAGTTTGAAGCAAGATCGACTAGTTAATCACCAACATTTAGCTAGTTAGTCATAGTCTCATATTGGTAACTTTTTAAATCCACCATCGAACAGTCAAATTAAGCTCTCTAGCTAACTAAATAATTAGTGTATTCAGTTAATAAATAGTGCAACTAATCTATAATGTTCCGTTAGTGAATAGTCCAAAGGTTAAGAAAAACCCTCACAATGTATTACCCAAGCAATTCTTCCTAATTATTACAATAGCACAACCATATAAAACTTTAAACCTCCCTTTTTTGTTGATATTATTGAAATATGACTCAGTATATATATGATATAAAATGCACATATGTACTCTCTAACCTCTCAAAGCTCTTTGTAGCTCTCACTTATGACAAATATTTAGTTAAAACTCAATTATAGTTTATTTATACCTAATACTAACTCAAATAGTTGTTAGACACTCAAACTAGTGTTATAACAACTAGTTTCTAGCTAGGAATGACTAGTTAATTACCTACATTCAATTAAGATTTTGGCTTGTTAGACCTTTTATTAGAAGGAAAGTCTTTGATGGGAATTGAGTTGGCATTGTCCCTTGAATTAGCTTAATGGACCAATTATGAAAACAAGGAAGAAAAGACTTCAAGACATGCTTAACGGTATAGTAAGAGAAATGTCTACGCATTTGAAGTCAAACCAAATTAAAGGGCAAGCATTGATTAGCTTGATTCAAGTTTGGAGAATTGATGCATATGAACATGGCCTCTAATGTAGTTATATATTAACTTGTATAACTTCGCTATGCAATTTGATGGTAAGACACAATATCTGTAGCACCCCCTTACCATAGGGTATACATCGGAACGCCCATAGGTCATTCCGATACATATCTTATGATAAGGGTGAGCTACGAACAATCACTATAACACTTCACATGGCATCATAATTATAAAGCATCAATATGAAAAT
>JANVCQ010000007.1:1497530-1510057 GCA_025531925.1 Erythroxylum plowmanianum
ATCCCCAATATCATCAACTTCAATTTTCTGACAAGTCTAGGATGATTTATCTTGACTTTCACTCTTCTTTTCTTCTTCAACTTGATTGACATTGCAAGATCTTCAGCTAGCTTCAACATAGCAGGTTTTACAAAACAATTCATTCCAACATAAATGACGAAAGATAGAAATTGTTTTTGCAAATAATGAAATACTTTAATTACAGTTTATTGATAATTATATTTGTAAAACCTGATAATAGTATTTTAATCTTTTAAATTTAGTTTAGTAAGATGTTCTTAATATACTTCGTAGTCTCACGCTGTGAGTCATTTGACAATTACATACAGTGACATACAGTACGTATATACGTGATTTATTCTTTCACATTTCTCAAGCTTACGCTATGTCAACATTCAGAAGACGCAGAAACATGAATAGTAGACAAAAGGATATCTGAGGCAGACCGGGAGGAGCACCAGCTTGAATTCTTGCGCTCTTACATGCTTCTTACATTCACATTACGTAATTTATGGAGATTACATAGTTAATAGCAATAATAAAAAATTGAATTAGTCCACTCAATTTAATTGTAAAAATTTGTTGAGAGACAAACAATATAATTCTCTAAAAAAATCAGTTAAATACCGACGACAAGAAAAAATTCTTCAAAGTTACAACAACAAAATAATACAAGAATAAGAAACTTTAAACGATAATATAAACATCAATATTTACGAAGAAAACTCTCTAGTGTATGGGGAAAAATCACGGGACAAACCAAAAAATAAATACACTAAATTCAATACAGATTTATTGAAAAAGATGATCTTACCCCTTAATAACAAGTTATCTCACAGAGTTTTGGGATTAAAGCCAAAGTTGATGTTACAATCAACAATCGCTCAAACCAGTAATCCAAACAATCAAACACAGATGAGAATACAACATTCTTTGCTCTCTCTATATTTTTCCTCACTTTTGGACATTGTGGCTGCACTCCTTACAAAATCCTACATGTTTTGCTATTTTAAATCATGAAATAAATATTTCTGCAACTGACATATTCACTTACACGATTGTATAAGTAACTGTGTATCTTCCAACACCGCCTTAGTCATTCTTATTTTATGATTACAAATATAGACAATAGTAAACTTGCAGAAGACGAATTTGAGAAGAATGAATTGAGTTGTTTCATTTATTCTCATCTAAATGTATTTATACATTTGCTGTCAACAACTATCAACAGACTTAACAGAAAACTAACTTCCTAATTGTCAATAACTACTTTTTGAATTCTAAGACTCCAACATACTCATCCTGTCTTAGGAGTCTTGAGACAAGCCAAATTTGCTCCGCAAATACTCAAACGTCCTCCCTTGTAATGCTTTAGTGAACAGGTCTACAATCTGTTCATCTGTTTTGCAATATACAAGCTTAATCTCTCCTCCTTGCTGGATGTCTCGCAGAAAACAACACTATATTTTGAAGTGTTTTGTTCTCCCATGAAATATTGGATTTAAAGAGATTTCCAATGTAGCTTTGTTGTCTATCAACACCTCTGTACTCATCTCCAGTGAAATACACGGCTCCTCCACCATTTTCCTAAGCCAAATAGCTTGATTCATAGTAGCAGTAGCTACAATCAGCTCAGCTTTAGCTGTAGACTGAGCTACCACACTTTACTTCTTCGATCCCTATGAGAAACATCCTGATCCCAAGTTGAAACAATAACCAGAGGTGCTCTTCATGTCATTTGAAGAGCCTCCCCAATCACTGTCTGAATACCTCTCAACTTCATGCTTCCTGTTCTGCCACAATTGAGACTGAAGTTGTAGGTTCCTTTGAGATATCTTAGGAAACCTTGAGAGCATGCTTACTGCAAACTAAATATCTGGTCTTGTAGAAGTTATGTACATTACGCTTCCAATAAAACTTCAAAATCTCCCTTCATCTACTGCTTTGCTTACATCTGCCTTTTGTATTTTTTCTTTGCAATTCGTTGGTGAACTTGCTGGTTTACACTCCAACATATGAAATTTCTTAAGCACTTCTCTGATGTACTTCCTTTGACAAATGGAAATTCCTTTCTGATCTTGACAAATTTCCAGAAATATGTCATTATGCCCAGATCTGTCATCTCAAATAAATCCTTCAATTTTAGCTTAACTCCTTCAATTTTCTTAGCATTGTTTCCAACCAGCAACAAATCTTCAACATAAATAGACATATAAATCAGTATGTCCTCTTGCTTCCTCATGTAGAGAGTGAGTTCATTCTCACTTCTAATGAAACCAATCTGTTGCAGGTAAGCATCAAGCTTATCATACCAAGCTCTTGAAGCTTATTTCAGCCCATACAAGGCTTTCCTCAATCTATACACTTTCTCCTCCTTTCCTTATACAACAAAGCCCTTAGGCTGCTCAACATAGATCTCCTCCTTCAGCTCTCTATTTAGAAAAACTGACTTGACATCTAATTGATGCACAAGCTAACCTCTTTTAGCAGATAGATTCAAGATAAGTCTGATTGTCTCCAACCTTGCTACAGATGCAATGGTGTCCGAATAATCCACTCCACTCACTTGTGAATACCCCTTGACTACTAGTCTAGTCTTGAATTTGTTCAAATTACCATTTGGATTTACTTTGGTTTTGTAAACCCACTTCATGCCAATAATTTTCCTATCAGCTGGTTTCTTCATTAGCTCCCATGTCTGATTGTTTTTTTATCATATTGATTTTATCCTCCATTGCAGCTAGCCATTCTTTGCTTTCTTTTGCTTCTTTGAAGCGTATTGGTTCACAAAAAGTAAGATTGAAAGTTTGATAAATATAGAAAAGGAGTCTAGTACCTCTTTTTGGAATATGATCCACCTGATCTTCAAGATCATCATCAGTTTGGATTTCTGGTATTGTGTCCTCTTCACTTTCATGTGAATGAACTTCCTCTCCTGTTTTTGGTACAACTTCATCTTCAGATTCTTCTTTTGCTGGAATTTCAGGTGGATTTACTCCTTTCAATAGCACTCCTTCTATCTCTATACTGTCTCCTTTTTCATTTGACCAATCATATACTTCATCTTCTAGGAAAGTCACATCCTTACTAACCTTGACTTCCTTCTTGTTGGGAATAAGGATTCTGTATCCTTTAGTCACTTCTGAGTATCCAATGAAGACTCCTATTGTAGCCTTGGAGTCCAGTTTATTCCTCTTTTGTTGTGGCATATAGGTGAAACATGGAGAGCTAAAGACTTTCAGATTTGGTTTCCTCATGTGCCAGACTTTATATGTTGTCTTCTTCTCCAAAGCTTTAGTAGGTTGTCTATTGAGAAGAAATACTTCTGTTGTCGCAGCCTCAGCCTATAGGAACTTAGGTAGTGTCCTCTCCTTAAGCAAGCATCTCACCATTTCTAAAATGGTTCTATTCTTCCTTTCACTCACTTGATTCTGTTGAGGTGAGTAAGGCACTGTTAGCTGATGCGCAATGCCACTTTCTTAACAGATCTTCTTCAACTTCTGATTACAATACTCAATTCCATTGTCACTTCTAAGCTTCTTAATCCTCTTCCCACTTTGATTTTCTGTCATATGCTTAAATTTCTCAAATATTTCTAGAACCTTAGCTTTGGACTTTGTGAAATAAATCAAATAATACCTTGACTTGTCATCAATGAAGGTGACAAACAATCTACTTCCAGTCAGGGATTCAATTGGTAGAGGTCCACACACATCAGTATGGACCAATTCAAGTAGCTCAGATGATCTCCAAGTGTTGTCTTTGAATGGTTCTCTGGCCTTCTTTCCTTGTATACAAGTGGTGCACATCTGCTGAGTTTCTTTAAGAATGGATACTCCTTGCAGTAAACCTGATTCACTCAACTTTATAAGGCCCTTCCAGTGAGGATGACCAAGCCTCTTATGCTAGAGACTTGCATCTTTAACACTTGCTTTGAATGCTACTTGATCTTGTTCAAGAAGATTCAACACATAGCTCTATCCTTAGCCATTATCTTGAACAGAATTCTTCCATCTGAAGCTGAAATTGAGCAGAAACCATCTTTAAAAAGGATTGAATACCCTTTTTCAATCAACTAGGAAACACTGAGGAGGTTCTGCTCAAGATCTGGAACATAGAGCATATCTTCAAGTGTCTTTGGACCTTGCATACTCTCGATGACAATAGCTCCTCTTCCCTTGGCAGAAATCAATTGTCCATTGCCAATTTTCACTCTATAGGTGTGTTGTCCAGACTCTTAAAGATACTTAGATTGCTTATCATGTGATTGGAGCAGCCACTATCTATAAGCCAACTATCTGCTGAAATGCTGGTGTTGTGACAAGAAGCTACAAACAACTAATATTCCTCTTTCTTAGCAACAATATGGGCTTATCCAAAGTTCTGAACTTGCTCCTTGCTCCTGCAGAACTTGTCTATATGTCTATGCTTCTTGCATTTCTTGCACTTAACATTAGGCCTTCTCCAACATTTATAATGGGGATGGTTTGTCTTACCACAATGTTTGCAGAGACCTTTTTGGGATTGAGCTGAAGATACTACAGTATCTTGCTTGTCTCATTTCTTACAATCAAAACCACCTTTGGTCCAGTGCTTCTTCTTTCCTTCTCAACTATTTTTCTGACTTGCCTGAGAGCACCTTCGGTGACTTCAGCATTCCTTAGTGCTCTCCTTTGCTCTTGGGCTTGCAGAAAACTCAACAATTCTAACAACTTCAGGTCTGCCATATCTCTGGTATTCTCCAAAGAAATGATAGTTGCTTCGAATTTGTTAGGAAGGGAGATCAGCATCTTTTGGACTATCTTCTCATCTTCAAATCTGCTTCCAAGAAGTCTTATCCTATCTACAAGATCCTACAACTTTCCAGCATAAACCTTGACAGATTCTTCTTTTCTCATTTGAAGTTTATCAAACTCCCTCATCAGGTTGATAACATTCATGCTCTTCACCTTCTCATCTCCTTCGTACTCAGCCTTCAAGTAATCCCATATGTCTTTTGTAGACTTTAACTGCTTAATTTTAGTGAATAGAGGACTTACTGTAGAGTAGAGGCAAGATTTTGCCCTTTGTTTTCTGGTGAGTTTTTCCCTTTGGTACTTCATCTGATTGATGGTTGCATTGTCTGCCAATGGCTCAACTTTGTAATCTTGCTCAATTGGTTCCCACAAGTCCAGTCCTTCCAAGTACGTTTGCATTTTCATAGCCTAGATCTAATAGGACTCTCCATTAAAGAATGGTGCTTGCATGCTTGGAATGCCCTCTATCTTGGTGGCTGAAAACTCCTTTGAGACTGCAACAATTTCTTGTTTAGATGAAGCTTCCAAGAACTGCTCCATAGATCCCTTAAGATCCTTTAAAAAATGCTTTGATACCACTATTATTTTTTGATTACGAATATAGACAATAGTAAACTTGTAGAAGATGGATTTGAGAAGAATGAACTGAGTTGTTTCATTCATTCTCATCTGAATGTATTTATACATCTGCGGCCAACAACTATCAACAAACGTAACAGAAAACTAACTTTCTAACTATCAATAACTACTTCTTGACTTCTAAGACTCCAATAGTCATACATATACATGGTTACAAAGAGTTACATAGTCTCCGTACACAATTGTGTAACTTAACACAGACTTGCACACAGGTATGTACAAAATCGTGTATGTCTTTGCCTCTTCACACTTTCTTCACACGTTTACATAGAACTTATACAGTTGATCTACACGGTCATGTAACCCAAAATATGGACATGTAGCATTCTCTGCGGTCGTATATCTCCCAGAAGAGATTCTTCCATCTTGTTTTCATTTGTTCGTCATTCCTACAAACCATAAAGCTAACTACAATTGCCGAAAATCTCAAAATAGAGTTAGACACTCAATAATTTCCCCTTCCAACCAAATATCAGGAAGACACATTATTCCCCATTAGCTACTTAGGATACATCCTAACAAGTTTACTACAAAGCTCTTGCTTGTTTCTAATAACCCCTTTGGTCAACAACACCATTTAAATTAGTATGAATCTTTTTTAACATTAATTTTGCTCTTCTATCATATCCCTTAACCATCTGACGTCTATGTGTTTTGTACGGGAATGATATATAGTATTTTTGCTCAAGTCAATAGCACTTTTTCTATCACAAAATACTACATAATCTTCTGGCTTCACATCTAACTCTTGAAGGAACCTTTTTAACTAGAGCATCTCCTTACAAGCTTCCATTGTACCTAAATATTCTGCTTCAGTTATAGATAAAGCTACACACTTTTGTAACTTGGATTACCATAAGATGGCTCCCTTTGTAAACTTAAATAGAAATCCTAAAGTGAATTTTCTTCCATCAAGATCTCCAACCATATCTACATTTGTAAAACCTTCAAAAATTGACTCACCATCACCAAAGCATAAACTCCACTTCGATATGCCTCTCAAGTATTTTAGAATCTATTTTACTGCTTCCTATTGATCTTTCCCTGGATTTCGCAAGAATTTACACACCATGCTAACAATTTGAGCAATATTTGGCCTCATGCACACCATTGTATACATTAGAGACCTATTACAGTTGAGTATGGAATAAAGAATATACCATATTTCTCATTTTCTGTTGAGAGACATAAGCACTTACACAACTTGAAGTGAGATGCCAGTGGCATGCTAACTAGCTTAGCATGCTACATATTGAACCTTTTTTTAGTATATGTCTCTTGAAAAAACTACAATAACTCATCCTTCATGTCTAAAGTTATCTTTATGCATAAATCTTCTTTATAAGTCCCAAATATTTCATGTCAAAATATTTGGACAAGTTTTCCTTTAACTTTTGGATTCTTCCAATATCTTTGACCTACAATCAAAATATCATTAATATAAAGAAGAAGAATGATGAAGTTCTTACCTGAGAACTTGAAATACACGAAAGTATCGCCATAAGTTTGATTGAAACCATGATCTATCATGGATTAATCAAACTTTTGATATCACTACCTTGGAGCTTGTTTTAAGCCATGAAGACTTTTCTTCAACATCCAAATCAAATTTTCCTTGCTTTTAGCTTTAAAGCATTCTAGCTACTCTATGTATATCCCTTCTTCCAAACCTTCATGCAAGAAGGTTGTTTTAACATCCAGTTGTTTGAGTTTAAGTTATAAACAAGCAACTCAAAACTATTAAAATTAAGGTTATCTTGACTACAAGTGAAAAGATTTTATCAAAGTTAATACCCTTCTTTTGACTGAATCCTTTCACTACTGGCCTTGCCTTTTACTTTTCCAACTTGTTAACATATCTCTTTATCTTGACCGCCCATTTATTCCTTAATGCCTTTTTATCTTTTGGAAGCTTTACAAGCATAAAGACATTATTCTTCTTCAAAGTATATATCTCTTCCTTTATAGTTGTGAGCCCGAAATCTTTGTCTTCATAAGATGCAACCTCTTGAACATTTTTAGGCTCCCCCTCAGTAGTAAGTAATAGGTTAGAACTTGAATACCTTATTGAAGGTCTTTTCTCCCTTGTTGACCTTCAAAGTTATGTTTCATTAGCTATTGGATCCAACTACTTCCTTTGCTCATTATCCTCAATAGGTTCATCTCCAGTAATATCTGGATGTGATTCATGTAGCTTATCATTATTATATTGTATTTGATCAGCACCAATGTGTGTTTGGTCAGACACTTCATCTTCTTCACCTGTAGACTGCTCAATCCTCAAAGAAATTATGGAAGAGATAATTATGCCATTTGATGAGCTGTAGTGTGATGATTTACATATCTCTACTTAGAAAATCAACACCTCTCTCATGCTCCTGGAATACCACATCTAAGTTGCTAACCATCTTTTGCTTCTTTGGGTCATAAAGTATAAAGCTAAATTGATCACCATCATATCCAATAAAGATGTAAGGTATTAACTTTGAGTCAAGCTTCTTTCTCTGATCCTTAGGTACATGTCTAAATACCTTACGACCAAAAACTCTTCGATGATAATATATAGGATCCTTGCCAATCCACGCTCTCTTAGGAATCTTAAAATCAAATGGAATTTAATCAAATAGACTACAGTTCGAACTAATTCTCCCTAAAATATCATTGACAATATAGACATCTTAAGTATGAAACCAAAATTCTCCACAACGATTATGTTCTCCCTCTCAATAACTCCATTATGTTGTAGAGTCCTTGGTTTGATTTCATCATGTCTAATGTCATCTTCAACCACTTTGGAAGTATACTCCCCTTCATTGTTCGTTCGTAGGTACTTCAACTTCCTCTCGACTTTCCTTCCTATCACAACATAAAACTTCTGGAAAATTTCAAACACTTGACTCATAGAGTTTAATAAGTACACCCAAGTCTTCCTTGAAGCATCATCAATGAATGTAACAAAATATATGTTACCTCCTACTGACTCCTCCTTAAGAAGACCACAGACATCTGAATGCACTAACTCCAATAACTTCAAATTCCTTGCAAATCTTCTTTTTAAAGAGATTCTTTGTTGCTTTCTAGCCAAGCAATGATTGTAAGGATTAAATGGTTATGAGTTCTTAACTAGGATAAGAGATTTTTTTTCCAAAAACATAAATCGCTTCTCACTCATGTATCCCAATCATCGATGCCACTTATTTGGTGAAGATTCCTTTTTTCTGTGTATACTTCTCCACCACCACATATATTTAAGTGTGTCTTATATAGTGAGTAATATAACTCCCCTCGGGCAATAGTCATGGCACCTTTGGATATTTTTGACTTCCTATCTCCGAAAGTTTGTTGAAATCCTTCTTGATCTAACACAATGGTTGATAATAGATTTAGCCTTAGATCAAGGATGAGTTGTATATCTTTTAATGTCAATAAGCTTCCGACATTTTTCTGAACTCAGATATCACCCATACTTACTATCTTGGTATAACTTTAGTTGTTCATCTTTATACTACCAAAATCTTTGCTCTTTGTTACCATCACCAACCTCCTGATAATCTTATTTTTTTTAATCCTTCTTTTATTCACAACAAAACCTCATAATATGTCATATCTTATCACAATTGTGACATGTCTTCATGTCTTTGTCACCTCTGGACTTTGAACAATTCTTAGACGTTTCAAGATCTTTGGGACCCTACTCTTGTTCATTTCCCTATTTTATGTCACAAAAGCTTGCACATTGTCGACTCTAACCTCTGTTCTTATAAATTCTTTATTAAATATACCCTCTTTGATTACATCGAAAGAGAGTACACCTTTAGGAGCTGAGTTGCTAATCATCACCACTGGTGTTTTCCAGCTATTTGATAGCAAACTCAAAAATAACAAAGGTTGAAGCTTATCATTAAGAATAATCTTTATTGTAGTAAGCTTGTTGATTATGTCCTAAAAATCATTTAGATTCTCTGACTTTAATTTTCTAACTTTTAACTTCAAATCCATATGCCTCTTAATCAAAGAGGCCTTGTTATCAGCTGTATCCTTTTCATATAGACCTTTTAGCTTCTTTCATAGTTCAAAAGAATTTATTTGTTAAGACACATGGTTGAATATACTGATAGCAATCCATTTTCTTATCGCATCTAGATTTTTTTGCTTCATCTTTTTTCTATTCTTTATCTGACATCTTTTTAGGTTTTGAAGGAACGTCATCCTTCACACCTTTGTTCATATCAATTGGATCAAAAAGATCCTTGCAATACAAAAGGACCTCTATCATGGGCTCCATATTGAGTAATTTGATGATGTTAACTTGACTGTAGAGCTATTTCCACCTTCTATTACGATGACTCTGATACCACTTGTTGGGAGACAAACAACATAACTCTCTAAAAAATCAATCAAATATCAACAATAAGAAAGAACCCTTCAAGATACAGTAGCAAAATAATATGAGAGTAAGAAACTTTAAACGATGAAACAAAAATCAAGACTTACGAAGAAAATCCTCCATTGTAGAGCGAAAAACTACAAGGTAAATTGTCAAATAAATCCACTAAACTCAATAAAGATTTACAGAAAAAGTTGATCTCTCATCTCCAACAACAAGTTATCTCACGAAATTTCAGGATTAAAACTAAAATTTATGTTACAATCAATAATCACTCAAACTAATCCTCAAAACAATCAAATAAGGATTAGAATATAACATTTTTTGCCTTCTCTCTATTACTCCTTACAAAAATAATGCTAGACACTTAACAAAATTTTGAATTGATTAATTTTTAATTTAGTCTATCGTAATAATTTTTGTTATAAACAATCAATCGGTTTAATAATTAATCAATCGATTTTAATAAATTAATAGTTTTCCTAAATTAAAATAAATCAGTTAGTTTTTATTTAATAGTCTTTTTCTTTAAATAAAATTTAATTTCTTCGATAGATAAAATAGTTTCTTTCTTCAATTCTATTTTAAATTCTTCAATTTTATTCGATATTTACTATATATAATTAATTTTATGACAGTACTGTTTAACCTTTAAGCTTCAAATTTTTATCTTATCAATTTGATTTTTGGTGCGGTTTTAAGACATTAGTATATAGAGAACTTCAATACATATTCATAAAATGGGTTGATGAATGTGAAGGACGTATAAAGAGTAGGGCTGGAGTTTTGAGATCGAAGGGAAGGACATTTTAGCTAGGAATTGATTGTGGGGTAGGCTGAAGCTATCAATGAGAAAGAAAAGACAACACGCAGAGACAGCAACACAGCTTTAGTTCGGTAGTAAATCGCTATTGCTCAAATCTACATGTTTTGTCCATAAACAAGTCGACAAACGTGTAAGAGAAGAGAAGCGACCCCTTCTTGTTCGTGCAGTGGCATATCAGTAAAGCAATGCAAGTCAGTGGTTCTAATCCGCTTATAATATTTCCGTGATTAGGTACACGGTTTTGCTTGTTTGTAACATTTTAAGTATAATTTATGGAGATGGTGGGCAGATGCAAGAAGCAATGTCGTAACTAAGGTCGGTGCTGGAAAATTTAAATTAATTGCTGGCTACTGTTAGATCCCAAGACAAAAATTAAACAAAACCTCATTTTTGTTCTGGTTAAAGTGATTCTGTCCAGTTTGGCTTGTGGAATGTTGAAGAAGTAGCCTACCGATATTTCTACAGATTGTATTGACTAATTAAGCTGATTGTTCTGATTTTATGTGTTTGGAGTACTTGAAAAACTTTTAATTGAAACACCACGAACAAAAAGCAAGACAAAGCTCTATGCTTATGCTAATACACAGGTGTCTCCAGGCACTTCCCTCCCAATGCTATATCTAACTTTCAATATCACATTTTCAAACTTTAATTTCAAAAACCAAACCCTCTTTAACTTTAAGAAATCGACCTTCATTTCTTGGTCTGACTATGGCATTTACAAATGCAAAGTTGGGAGCTTTTTGTTGCCGTTGTCACACCAAGGTCACCTGGAACTTCTTTTATTCGCATACAAAGGATAGACAAAGGTTAAATTCTTTTGTTTCTTCTTCTCACATCATGATAGATACGTAGCAGCTTCTACGATATCAAACAATAATATTACTATGTATTGGAATTACGTTATTGGGTAGGGTTCGGTTCCTATATATATATACATATATGTATATATTATAATGTAGAAATTATGTTTCTGTTATTTACATTCTAAATTGCTACAATTTGTCCGTTTATTATATGGAAATAGAGATGTAAAGGGGGGGTAACTTGTAATAAGTCTTGTTGATTTTAATTAAGGTTTGTATAAGATAGACGTTGATTCACGTACTCCTGTCAATGAAGAGCTGAGGAAATAGGCAAATAAGTGGTGATTGCATGTGTATATATACTTGAAAACACATAAAATAAGAATTTTAATGAAATATATTTATTGAAATTAAGTTAAAGAGAGAATATTCAGAGCATTTATAGGTCAAAGACCATTTATTACATCTGAAATTTCACACATATACTGTATAATCATCAATGCTTATTGAAATTAAGCATTGATGATTCACTTAAAAGTATATTTAAGTGAATCATCAATACTTCACTTAAATATACTTTTATTTTCTAAAATCCGTCTTTTCTAATCACCAACTTACGAGAGGAGGAATACTTTGTTCGTTCCTGAAGAAATTAGAAGGATCAATTTCAGTTTTCACCTTTACCAGTCTGTCGAAATTGATGCCAAAATATTTCCTGCCCCAGATGCTTGCCTTCTGATAACTTGTGTTATATAAATCGTTAACTCCAATATCAAGATCACGATAGTTTATGTAGGCCGAGCGAGGATTCTTGGAAACATACGGAGCCATGTATTTATAAAGCTTTCTCATCCACTTGATATGTTTGTTAGCTATTCTAGTGCTATCTTCATCCCATCTGGTGAAGTACCCCATTAGGTACAAAACTTCAGCTCTATGTGAATATGGAATGCTGGTCTCTGGAATCCGATTCATTACTCCTCCATAGGGTACCAGATAAAGAAAACCTACCTCCACCTCGTAGAACATTTTCCAGAGCTTATCCAGTGCAGCTTCAGGGATAGGTTCCTTGA
>JANVCQ010000007.1:1588401-1605450 GCA_025531925.1 Erythroxylum plowmanianum
AATATATTGATTTTCTGCAACAACTTGCGACGATATTCTTATATCGTCGCAAGTGTTGTCGTATTAGGGACAAAACTGTGTAACTGTCGTAAAAACTTGCTCTTGTTGCAACGATTGTCTCTAATTGTCGTAAACCCTTTACTGACGATTTTCTAAACTATCGTCAAATCGTTTACTTATAACGACGAAGGTGTAAAACGTCATTGAAAGGATACTTTTGGCGACGATTTGTAATCGTCTCCAATTAAAACGTAGCCAAAACATGCATCTGTTGTAGTGAATCTTAAAAAGATACTTTTAGCGATAATTTTGTAATCGTCTCCAATTAAAGTTGTATTGAATCTTAAATAGTAAAATAACTCTTTTATTTATAATTATGAATTAACTAACTTTGACTTGATCATTTTGTGACTGAACATTATATTGAGAAATTTCAAATTTAATATTAGTGACTTACAATGATTGTAAGTGTAAAAATAAATCTAGTTAACAAAAATGTCAAATTATTTTAATAATGTATGAAATTATAAACTCAAAATTAATTAATATTACATTGATTTATATGTTTTATTTTTCTCTTTTAAATTATATGATTTTATAATTTTATATAGTGTCACAAAATTTTTAAATAGTTTTAACATAAAGTTTATAATACAATGATGTATGATTCTTACATAAAAAAACCATAAATATTTGATTATTTTATTAATTTACCCCACCAAGTTATATGCTCCTTGCAATAGCCACTCATGGTGGAAACAATCAGTTTTTTTTATTAAAGCTTGCCGGTTAATTTATTTTTCTTTGTAGTCTACTTTTCAACGGACTGTGGATGACAGCGCCGTTCCTTCCTGCTTTCCCAAATTTTCGGTCTTTTCCTGGCGGCCATCAAAGTCAATAATTGTTGATAGAATATGCTCAAAGAGAAACGTCAGCGTGCATGTCACTTTGACACCCTTTTTGTCCATTATCTTAATTATGGATCTATCAGCAAATCATTTCCCTCCTGGAGAATTAGATCCCATGGAGTCTATAAAAAGCCATAGAAACTCGTATTTCTCGTTCATTCTCATTCTTACAGCAAAGTTAAGATTTACAACAGCTATCAGCATCCTTACATCTTCTATTGTTTTGTATCAATTTCTGTCAATTAACTGGAATTATTGTTGTTGGAATTTGCTTGGAGAAAAGCATTAACTAGTCACAATGCAGAAAGGAGAAGTCGACTCTCAGATTAACAACGCCATGTATGTTAATGGAGCTCCTACAATCCCTCTTCTTACCCCTTACAGGATGGGGCAGTTTAATCTTTCTCACAGGTAATAACTTATCATATATGTGCCTTGCAACTTTCTCTGAAGCTACAATTCAACTGGTTGATGTCGTTTGATGGATATTGTTCACCATCTACAGCATCTTCTGCCTCGAAGTTGCATTATTTAAGCATTTTGTGTTCTTGATCCTAATGAAAAAAAGCCCCAGCTTGTTACAAAGCCTGGTTTTGAAAAATCAAACGAGAGAACTAACTGTTCAGTCATCAAAGTTGATCGAGTCCTTATCTCAATTTTAACAAATTGATGTCTGTGGTAAAAAATCTTAAACTGCATGTTTAGAACCTCATTGTTGATTGCTACTGAAGACAATTGGCTTTTGGAAAGTCAAGAGTAAGAAAGCCACATGCTTCTTTTTTTAATTTCATGTAAAGGTCATTCAAACATGTTTATGTTAATTTTCCAGAATAGAAAATTTGAAGCCTACTAAACTATTATATAACTAATGATGGTTCGTAGAGTTGTTCTGGCGCCATTGACAAGAAATAGATCTTACAACAATGTTCCTCAACCTCACGCCATCTTGTATTACTCTCAAAGAACCACGAAAGGTGGCCTTCTCATAACTGAAGCAACAGGAGTTTCTGACACTGCTCAAGGGTAAGTGCTTCCAGAATCCAGTTATGCGATTAGCTCTTAATTCTTACGTTGGAAAATATGGTGTTTATGTTGAATATTATCATATACTTGAATTTTTAGTTTTACACGCAATGATATCTTCGGTGTCTTCTACATATTGTAGGTATCCTGAAACACCTGGTATTTGGACCAAAGAGCAAATTGAGGCATGGAAACCTATTGTAGATGCTGTCCACGCCAAAGGTGGTATCTTCTTTTGTCAAATTTGGCATGTTGGAAGAGTTTCAAATCCAGGTGAGCTTTTCTTTTATTAACTAGATCAAAAACCTTCATTTTTCGAAGTATTCATTGTCCCTAATCCAAAGTCCATATCTTCTATATTATGGAAAGAAAAGATTGGGTAAAATGAATTGACCTTTATTTTTAGTTCCATGCAAAATGCAAATATTCACATGGACTACCAGAGTAGAGCAACTTATCCACTGATATGGTTGGTTTGGTACAGGCTTCCAGCCCGGTGGACAGGATCCGATATCATCGACAGACAAGCCAATTAAAGGCACTGAGTACACATCTCCAAGGCGACTTGGAACAGAAGAAATTCCTCAAATTGTCAAAGATTTCAGAATCGCCGCGAGGAATGCTATAGAAGCTGGTAAGCCATTCTATCTTCTAACTTTAAGTACCAGAAAATGCACTCGTAGATGTACCTTCAAGTACCAGAAACGGTCCTGAATTTGGTGTTATGGTCTCAGGCTTTGATGGGGTCGAGATACATGGAGCACATGGTTACCTGATTGACCAATTTTTGAAAGATAACGTTAATGACCGAACAGACCAGTACGGAGGATCTCTAGAGAACCGATGCAGGTTCGCACTTGAAATAGTGGAAGCTGTGGCAAATGAGATAGGAGCAGATAGACTCGGGATAAGGCTTTCACCATTTGCAGACTATATGGACAGCTTTGACTCAAATCCCACGGCTTTGGGACTATATTTGGCAGAGTCATTGAATAAATATGGGATTCTCTACTGTCACATGGTTGAACCAAGAATGAAGACAGTTGCAGAAAAACATGAAATCTCAGAAACCCTGCTGCCCATGAGAAAGGCTTTCAATGGAACTTTCATATCTGCAGGTGGTTACCACAAGGAAGATGGAAACAAAGCTGTGGAAGAGAACCGGGCAGATCTTGTTGCTTATGGTCGTTGGTTCTTGGCCAATCCTGATTTGCCTAAGAGATTTGAGCTTAATGCTCCTTTGAACAACTACAACAGAACAACATTCTATATACAAGATCCTGTCGTTGGTTACACCGATTACCCATTTCTTGAGGACACTGTTTCGGTTTCTGCCTGAAGGGCAAGTTGAATTTGGTAAATTATTACATTGTCGTTGGTACTTTTCCAAGTCGTCACAGTAGCATTGAAGGATGTGTAAGACTTCAAATAGAGATGACCAATAAGAATTTAATACGTTTGTCTCCAATAATAAAATGATGCTCAGATCAAGTTAAGCAATAGTAAAAAGTATTGTAAAGCTCCCCTTGTAAACCGAAGTAGTGATCAGAAAGGCAAATCCTCTGTAACTTGATGATTGGTGTACCTAGTAATTTTTAGGGTTAGCTTGGCTATTGATAATCAAATATCTTATTCATTTTAGAAAAAAAAATAAAATTCTGTTCTACCAAGAAGAAGAAAACCATATTTGATAAAAGAAGAAAGATACAGAGCTTTGGTTTTCATTGATTGATTTACAATGCAATATAAATGTCATATCTATATACTTTTTTTGGCATAAAAATAAAAAGTAAATAATTGTATATCAAATTGCGCATTGACATTGTTAGAAATTTGTTAGATAATTTCTAGAAATCTACTAAGGAATTAGTTGAAATTCTAGGAAATATTCTAAGGAATATGATAAAAGCAAACATACGTAAAAGCTGAGTGAATTGTGTATGACTTAAAAAATCTTCACAAACTGCTTTCAATAAGATAAAGATAGATGCCTATTAAAAGTTAAAAATAATAGGAGTCTACCAAACGATAATAACATGTTAAACGATAGGAGCCTACCTAAAAAAAGACCAGTTAAAAACAATTTTAAAACATAATGCGCTTGTTGAAATAAAAGGAACCTTTAGCAAGCTATAAACAAAAGGAACCTATTTTAGAATTGAAGAAGCCTCTTGTTAAAATGAGTACACACATAATATAATGCGGAAATATAAAAATTAAGAGAAGAGAGAGAATGAAACAATCGATTTATACTGGTTTGGCTTACAACCCAAGCCTACATCTATTCTCCAAGTATCCAACTTGAGTGTTTCATTATAAAAATCCAAGTAGTAGTTTGACGAGCTTCTCTAAGCTCACAAGTTAATATTTTTCAAGGTTTTCCAACCTTTCAAACTAGTAGTATTTAGCTAATCTCTACATGCTCTGAACATAAAATGAAGTTTGCTTGATATGAGCTATACTAATCTCTCTCAAAAATAGTTTCACTTTCTAAAGAATAAGAGATTTTTCAATGATATCACTTTCAAAAGAGTTTATGCTATAGCTGTATTTCAAAAGTCTGATATGTTTTCGCAACTCTGATCTGTGTTCGGAAAAGCAATTACTCTTCCTTAAGTAAGCTTTTCTTTCAACTAGCTGTTACTTAACTTGCATCTTTAGTTAACTAGATGGATTTAATTCCAAATAACTTCGATGTCATCTTTGTAAAAAATTCTTCCAGTAATCACGCAGCTAATATATGACCTTTATAATAAGTATGATCCTTTTGGATAAACTATTTTTAATAAGATAAGTTCATAAAGAAGGTTATTGCAAGAAAGAAATTCTATGATTTTATTTGCTTTTAAGAATTATACCATTGTTTATATATAAAGAAATAAATCCAATTTGAAAATTGAAATATTATAAGGTTATTATCAAAATTGTTAAATATGAACCTTAAGCTAACAGAATATTTGATGTGTTATCATCCCTTCTTAAGTGTATAGGGTTAGCAATCATGAGCTTGTCTTGTAGCTAGTAAAAGGAAGTGGTAGCTAAAAACTTCGCCATAACATTGACAACCTATCCAAAAATTGGAATATGTTAAATATATCAAGACTTTTTGGCAACTAAATATCAGATAAAATAAATATCAATCTCAATATGCTTTATTTGAGCATGTGAAATAAGATCGACAAATAAAAGTATTTCACCAAGATTATCACACTAGAGAGTTGATTTTAGATGAGGTAAGCCAATTTCACAAAGTAGTAAGGTGATCCAATAGAGTTTTATAGCTGTAAGTGAAATACTTGTGTATTTAGCTTCAGTGTTCGATTGAGCAACTGTGGGTTGTTTCTCAACACTCTAAGAAATAAGGTTTGATCCCAAGAAAACGCAATAGCCATAGGAGAAGCAACAATTATCAAGACAACCAACTTAGTTAGCATCAGAGCAGGTAATAAGGTCAAGAGTGGTGTTTGTGGTTAAGTGAAGTTCATGAGAAGGTGTAGAATGTAGATAGCAAAGAATCTGTTTAACCGTAGTTCAATCAACATTGATAGGGCTATATAAGAATTAAGAGATTTTATTAACAACAAATTGGATATTAGAATGAGTAAGACAAAGTTATAGAAAAATTGTGCTATGGTATTTAATGGGATCTAAGAGAAGTGTGCCATAATTTTTAAAGCAAAGCAAGCCAAAGGTAATAGAAGTGGCCATAAGTTTAGAGGTATCAAAGTGAATATGGGTGAGGGGGTGTGTTGAAATATGAAGTGGGAGTTTGTCCCACATTGAAGAAAAAGAGAAAAGAAGACTAATATGTAAGCCTAGTGGGCTACTCTACCTATCACCAATTGGTTTTAAGATGGAACCTCACTTAGACTTGTATGTGGTCTAACTTTCCTTCTCGTATGAGCCCACAGGCCCATTATAAATTCTAATATGGTATCAGAGCAGATTGCTCTTATGTTAGTCGTTAACCCCTCGAAATGATAGATTATGTCACGTGTTAGACCCACATGTGAGGGGGTGTGTTGAATATAAAGTGGAAGTTTGTCCCTCATTAGAGAAAGAGAGGAAAGAAGACTAACATATAAGTCTAGTAGGCTATTCCACCTATCACCAATTGGTTTTAGGATGGAACCTCACTTAGACTTGTATATGGTCTAACTTTCCTTCTCGTTTGAGCCCGTAGGCCCATTATAAATTCTAACATGGTATCAAAGCAGGTTGCTCTTATGTTAGTCATTAACACCTCGAAATGATAGATTATGTCACGTGTTACATCCACATGTGAGGGGGTGCGTTGAAATATGAAGTGGAAGTTTGTCCCACATTGGAGAAAAAGAGAAAAGAAGATTAATATATAAGCCTAGTGGGCTACTCCACCTATCACTAATTGGTTTTAGGATGGAACCTTACTTAGACTTGTATGTGGTCTAACTTTCCTTCTCGTATGGGCCCGTAGGCCCATTATAAATTCTAACAATGGGTGAAAGGTTATTGATGTATTTGGTTTGGATAAGAAAGAGGTCATCTTAAATTTGTGTTGCTTCAATACCATGATAGTAATGAAGGAAGCCAATGTCTTTGATGGAAGTGGTGTTGTTGAGGTCATTTACGATAGAAGAGATGAATGCTTACGGAGAACATGTAACCAAGACATCATCCCATAAATCAAGAGGAAGATGGTGTGAGATGAGGTAGAATGGATGAAAAGTGAAGTATCAGATTTTAAGCAAGTGAAGTTTAGTTCTTAGAGTTTTCAACTGAGAACATGAAACTAGGCACGAGGTGCTTATTAAGGCCATAAAGAGCTTATTTAAGACAAAAAGTGAGGATGATGAGTTAAGTAAAGCCAGGAGGTTGAACCATATAAATAGGTTCTTGAATGCTTCCATGAAGGCATTATTAATTTTAAGTTATCTAATGAGCCAGTTGCTTATGAAAGCAAGAGTGAGAATGATATGTAGATTGTAATGAGTTTGAATGTAATCGATACTTAGGAATTAATGATAGCCTTTAATGATAAGACAAGCCTTATAGCGATCAAAAGATCTAATGGACTTGAGTTCACTTATAAAAACCCATTTACAACTAACAATATTAATATTAGGAGGAGGAAGGACAAGTGTCTAAGTTTTATTTAGGAGAAGGGCAATGAACTTGTCAAGTATAGTTTAATGCTAGTGAAAAAATTATTGACTTGAGCAAAGAAAGTAGGATCATAAGAGGATTGAGTGGTGGCGGTAGGATTGAATGGTGGTGGTGCGGGTGATATGATTAAAGAATTTTAGAGCGGCACATATATTATCTTTAGTTCGAGTCACCATAAGTTGTAGAGGGGGAGGAGAAAGAGGAGATAAAGGTGAGGGAGTGATGGTGATGATGATGGTTTAAGTGTAACTATGGGTAAGAGATATGTGTTTGTCTAAGATAGTGAGAGAGGTGACAGAGTGAGAAGTAAAAGTAGGTGAATGCTTGAAGATGGTGAAGAATTGGATATAAAAGTTGTTTGCGCAAGAAAAATAGTTTTAAGAAAGTGAACATATCTAGAGATGTAAATTTTGTATATTTGAAGGTCAAGATAGCAATAACTTTTATATTTGGGAAAATATCTAAGACATAGGGAAGGATTTAGGAAAAAGTTTGTCATTTTGAGTGAAGTCAAGAAAAAAATAGGTACAACCAAACACTCAAAGATGGGAAAAGTTAAGTTTGGTGTGAAAAAGGAGTTTATATGGTGACTGGTGATAAGGATATAAGTGGGCAATAAGTTAATGAGGTAAACACAGTTGAGAAAGATTCAAACAAAAAGGATTTGGCCAAAGATGCATAAAAGAGGAGGGTAAGGTAGTAATATGATGTATTTTTCATTTGAAAATACCATTTTATTGAGGGGTATGTAGACAAGAGATATGATAGGTGAAGCCACAATTATTAAGGAATTGAATGACAGGACATCGGACGAGTAATGTGCATCATCACATTGAAAAGTTTTTATTATAATGGAGAAATGGTTTTCAAAAATGGCTTTAAAAAGGCAAACAAAATTAATTTCTTAATAATTTTGAGTAAGAGAAAAAAATCCCAGTATAATTATTAAAGTCATGTATGAAAATAATAAAGTAGTGACACCTAATTAGAGAAAATAATAGGGAAGGCTCCTGAATATCATATCGAATTACTTGTAATGGATATGTAGAGACATAAAAAGATAGTAAAATGAAAGAGGTGTACTTTTTTCTTAAAAATAAGGAGAATAATTTATGATAGAATGCTTTAAAGACTTTAACAAATAATCTAAACTAGAAAGAGTTGCGTGAGATTGGTGAATAAGGTGTCAATTCCAGAGATTTGAAGGAGCAAAATGAGCAATATAGATAGTATGATTGTGAAATTTATGAGAATCTTTAATGGGTAGAGGTTTTTGTGATTGTTACTCTCAAAAAGCCGTATCTAAGTTTGAATGTCCTTCACAACAAAACCATATGAGTTAAATTCAATTAGGCATAAATTATTTCTTGCAAATTTAGCAATAGATAAAAGATTGATAATAAGGTATGGAACAATTAATGTCATGTAAATAAAAGGCTTTGTTATGTGTAATGAGTCTTAATTAACCAATATAAGCAAAATATCCAATGATCTAATTTTTGCCATTTGGTGTATTTGAACAAATGTGTCATTACAATGGAACTTTTAGTAGAAGGCTTATAAGTTCAATTGAGCCATTAACATATCCAAGAAGTTTTGAGGTAATACCAATTGCTTCAACTTATATTTTCTATGCAAAATAGTTGTTATAATCAAACACAATAGTCAAACAATTTAAGATGTTGAAGGATAGAGTGTATTTGGTGTTTTCTAGGAAAAAAAAGAAAGGATATTTTAACCTTCTAGTGTTGTCCCCATTGCACATACTGTGGTATTCTTGACCACACAGAAAATAAGTGCTATAGGCTTCATGGCTATCTGCCAGGACATCGACACTATTGTAAAGGCAACACTTATAGACGACCCTCTACTTCATCTAACCATCTTTTCAATTGTCAGTCCATTAGCACTGCAAAGGACCCACTCCCCAATGAATCTGTACAAAATCTCCTTCTTCGTCTTTTATGGAGGTAAATCAGCCCAAAGCCAACCTCACTGATGATTCTATAGCTCTTTTGCCCTCTGTATGCCTAATTAATGGTTCATTAATGCTAGAGCAACATATCATGTTTCTTTCACCTCTCCTTCTTTCATATGCTACCCTTCCCCTCTTTTTCCCTTCCACTATTTGTGTACATAACGAATCTTTTATTCCCATTCATGGCATTGGCAATGTGTAAGTCTCATCAAATATTAATTTAAATGATTTCCTTTTTGTGCATTCCTTTAAGTTTAATCTTGTATCAGTGCTAAAGCTCAACAAAACTTCAAATTATGTTGTGATTTTTCACCTTAATTATTGTATGTTTCAGGACCCGATTGGTCAGGGCCATATAAAAGTTGGACTTTACTTTCTCAATGCCCTTACATCTACTACTGTCCTTCTAGTTACTTACTCACCATTTGGCATGCTCGGTTTAGCCATCTTCTTAGTTTCAATAATGATTCTTGAGATTATTGTGAAATGTCACTTGTCCAAGCAATCTAGGCTTCCATTTCCTTTATATATGTCCATTAATAACAATCTATTTGATTTAATTCATATTGATGTTTGGGCCAAATATGCTACGCCTACTCAGAATGGTCATTGTAATTTTCTAACTCTTGTTAATGACTTTCCACATACGAACTGGACTTATGAAATATAATGCCTACTTATTACTTGTTCATTTTTTGGTTTACTTGTACAAATTAGGACCCATCCACACTATGATGACAAATCAATTATCCACACTATGATGACAAATCAATTGATTTGTCATCATAGTGTGGATGGGTCCTACTCGGTCAAAACTGGTTATAGATTGGCTCTTTCTTTGTTTATTGACATTGTTAACCTTTTCAAGGATGCCTCTTGTACTCAGCTGTGGAATTTGGCTCTTCCTCCAAAGATCAAGGATTTTACTTGGCAATGTCTCCGCGATTTCCTCCCCTGTAAAGATCGTCTTAGTCAGAAGGGAATTACGCTCAATACTGCATGTGATGTTTGTGGTCATGTAGAAGATATGAATCATGTGCTGATGGAATGCTCTCCAGCTAAAGAAATTTGGTCTTTGATGGGTTGGCATCTCCCAAGTAATGGGGTTGAATCTTTTATCGTGCAGAGCTTAAACACCCAGTCGCCTCCTAGCCTCGAACGTATGCTGGCTATGTTTTGGAGTATTTGGTATCATCGAAACCTTAGAGTTTGGCAAAACAAGACTAGCCAGCCCCGGATGGTAGCTAACTTCGCTGATAGTTTTCTTAAAGATTGACAAGAGGCTCGGGTGACTTTTGAGAAGGTAACTATCATGGCTAGAGATTCAAGAGCTACTCTTTCTGCTTGGGCTAGACCCCTGGAGGGCTTTCTAAAATGCAATGTGGATGCGACTGTGTTTAAAGACAAGAATGTCACGGGGTTTGCAGAGGAGCTTCGGGACTAACGAGGGTATTTTGTGGCTACTATCTCAGGTCACTATTCTTCCCTTTTTGACCCAGTCCTTGCTGAACTTTTTTTTAATGTTAATATGTAATTAAAGTTATCTATAAGCTTTTGATTGATTTGGTAAAAGAGTTAGAACTGAAAAGTTGCACAGGTGTATGTGCATGTTTCTTTTGTAATTATTCATTTCAAAGTCCAAGTTTTTTCTAGGTGTAGAAATTATGTTCCAATTTCGGTGGCAAATCTGGACTTGATCAAAGCAAAATTAGTAAAATTGTCTTTGGAAAATTGTAGCTTATCCTTCTAGCTTTCCAACAATATATAGTACGAAAGTTTTGGACTTCTAGGCTGAAAGTTATGGTTCTTATAAGGAAAGATGTATCTTCTACTTTTTGCTTCTTCTGCTTTTTGCTTCTTCTATGTTGCGCTTCTTCTACTTTTTGCTTCTTCTATGTTTTGCTTCTTTTGTGATGATGTCATATCTTCTATGTTTTGGTTCTTCTGCTTTTTGCTTCTTCTATGTTTTTCTTCTTTTGTGATGACGTCACATGGCCTGTGATGACGTCATATCTTCTATGTTTTGCTTCTTTTGCTTTTTCGTCTGACCTATCTTTTAGTCCATTTTTGACCCTTCAATAGATGGAATATGTCTTCAAGGTCTTCATGAAAGTTATATATCTTGATGTCTTCTTTGAAACCATATAAAGAATATCCTAATCTGATATCTGTAAGGAAAGTTATAGTAATTTTCCCGATTCATCTGTCTTTTTCTATTAGTCTATTTTTCCATTGGCTTCGTCTATACCTATCTTCTATTAAATGTTTGATCATTAAGAAGATAGAATCTGTCTTTAAGGTCTTCATGAAAGTTGTATATCTTAAAGTTTTCTTTCGAACCATATAAATAACATCTTAATCCGATATTTTTAGGGAAAGTTATAGCAATTTTCTCTATTCATCTGTCTTTTTCCATTGGCTTCATCTATACTTATCTTCTATTCCTTTTTTGACCCTTCATAAGATAGAATCTATCTTCAAGATCTTCATAAACGTTGTATATCTTGAATTCCTCTTTCGAACCATATAAAGAAAATCTTAATCCGATATTTGTAGGGAAAGTTATAACAAATTTTACAATTTATCTGTCTTTTTCCATTAGTTTGTTTTTCCTTTGGTTTCTTCTATACCTATCTTCTATTCCATTTTTGGCCCTTCAAAAGATAGAATATGCTTTTGAGGTCTTCATGAAAGTTGTATATCTTGAAGTCCTCTTTCAAACTGTCTAAAGAACACCTAAATTTGAGTTCTCTAGAGGAATTTTTACTAAATGTTCAGAAATAGGTATTATATAGTTGAGGGCAAGTACTGCTTCCGTGTTGGGCTCTGAAAGCGGGGTCCAACAATTACCTTTAACTCACTCTCTCAATTTATTATCACAGTATCAAATGCATAATTATCACAATATAGAATATATATTGAATCAATAAAGATTAAAGTCACAAAACAAAAATGGAATAAACCCTAATATGAAATTTAGAACATCATAAATGTAATAGACATTTGGAAATTCAGTTTACACATCAAGTAATAAGAAAGTAACAAAGGATAAAGAAAGAAAAACTCTATTTGGAGCTTAATCTGGAAAACTAAAAATCTAGACATCTCTCTCGATCTTCCTTATTTGATCTACTTTTGTAAGATGGCAGTTGTGTTTTTAAGGCTTCATAAGGTTCTTAAATAGTCCTAGAGGGTCTTGGGGGTGTAATTAGGGTTTTCACCCTTTCATCGGTTCCAAAAAAAACCCTCGAACCTTAAAAGATGGAAAAAGTTGCACCTAGGAAGCCTCTGTCACAATTGTGACTCCCACTCTAGAAAAATTGCTTCTGTCATTATCCTGAAAATGTAGTCACAATCATGACTCTGGGTGATTCTCGTCTGTCACGATTGTGACATAGGAGTGATGATTGTGACCTAGTCTATGCAAATCTATGAACGTCCAAATCTCTTGTTCTTCACTTATATGATTTTCAACACTTAAACACGTCAAGAAATATATAAATAAGAATGAAAACATGCTCTAAACCACACAAACACTTATAATATAACTAAACACTCACATTAACATAATTATAAGCCTATACATGGAACAATCATATAATAAAAACCTATAAACACACTAAAATACTATTCAAAATATAACGTGAGCTACACCTATTAGGGCCTTTGTCAATGAGGCTTGAATTTATCAAATTTCAGAAAGTAGAATGATTTTTGCCAACCCTTTATTCCCTTATCATTATCCAATCATCATTAAGAACTTTAATAGAAATCCACCAAGGAGATCACATTTTTACTTTAATAATTATTTGAATAAAGTTAAGGGACTTGAATATGCCAACCCTTTATTATTTATCATTATCAATCATCATTGAAAAAATTCAATTGAAATCCATCAAGGAGATCACTTTTTGCTTTAACAACTATTTGCCTAAAATTTAAGGGATTTGAAATTGCAATAGTCATAGCACTAGCTTTACCAATTCAAGATTTTAAGGGCTTTATTTATATAAAGAAACTGCACAAGGTGAAATAGGAACTTAAGTTCTTTAACGAAATAAGATTTTTTGACACACAATTGGCTTTACCTTCTACATGCTTAAAGTTAAAGGAAAATCAGGAGGTTTTTTTATCAAAATCCTGGTGACCTTAGTAGTTTATTAGAGGAGAAGAATGTAATAGTGGAATACTCAAAAGCATTGGAGATCTATAACTCCTTACTAAGATAGAAATCAATGATTCTTTAGTTGAGAGAGGGTGATAAAAACATGATTTTTTTTTCATAAACATGTCTCAATAAGAAGGAACTCTACTAGATTAACTCCCCTTACAAGGTAGAATGGTAGTTTAACATAAAATCAAGAAGAGTTGAAGTACAAAGTTTTTGAATTTTTCAAAAACACTTTAAGTACACAATCAGTTGAGATCTCTTTTACTAGTCTCTTAAGATATTTTACCACTAATCGTATCTTTTAAGGTTGAAGCATAATTTCTTGTTTAAATAGTGGTATTTGAGTTATATCAAAGTAAATACCCTAGTTTTGATGGTTTAAATGCCCTATTTTATTTAGAAAGCGTGGCCTTTTATTAAAGACTTCATAATAGATGTAGTTTTGGAATTTTGTTGATAGTGGTAAGTTATAATTCCTAAGGGAAATTAATAAAACCTATATTTATCTCATCCCTAAAATGAAAAACCAGGTTCCCTACAAGACTTCAAGCTTATTTCTTATTGTAATGACATATACGAGATAAATGTAAAACTTATTACTTCTAGGATTAAGGTTATGCTAAAGCTTATCATAGGTGACACTTAAGGAGCTTTTATCTTAAAAAGATTGACAAGTAACAATATGCTTTTATCCAAAATAAATATTAAAAGGATATAGGAGGACAAATTCAAACAAGAATTGTGAAATAAAAGTGGCTTTTTATAAGACATTTAATTCAATTCAATACAGTTATATTTTCATACATTCAAGGTTTGGCTTCCCTCAAACTTTCATCAATTGGATAAATCAATGCATTTTAACAACCTCCTATAGAGTTCTTAAAAATGGGGAATCTACAAAATTGTTTAAGGTGGGAAAGGGTTAAGACAAAAGGATCCTATCTGCCCATGTCCTTTTATCATTTTTTAAAAATCCCTTTCTAGGTTGATTGCTTACTTTATTAGGCAAGACAATGGTCTTAAATTCCCGTTTAACTATAAGAAACTAAAGATATTTAGGTTTGCTTTTGCAGATGACATTATTATTCTTAAAAGCATATGACAAATTAATTAACACACTCATAACAGTATTGCAACCATTTAAACTAATGGTTGGTTTATTAAGAAATAGAAACAAAAGTTACATTATCGTATTAGTAGGGGAAAAGAACTTGGCTTTATGGCTATTGTCAATTATAGGTCTCAAGATAAAGAACTTGGGATTACTAATAACTATACAAAAATTAAGTTATAGATACTGCTTATAATTGTTGGATAAATTCAAAGGAGGATCAATCACTGGTGCAATAGATCCCTTGCATATGCTAGAAGGATTCAACTAGGAAACTTCATTTTAACTGCCTTCATATATACTAATCATCACACATATTCCTCTCCAAAGGTTTAATTATGAAAATTGAAAGGATGATTAAGAGTTTCCTATATTTAAGTAAGCTCATTAAGAAATCTTTTTACAGGGTTAAGTGGATAGAAGTTTGTTATTCAAAAGAAATAGGAGAAGTAGAAATTATTGTTGCATCTCTAACCAACAAAGTGCCTATGGTAAAGAGATTATAGAGAATTCTCGCTAACAAGTAGGAAGTATAGGCGAACAACTACTTCCTAAAGGGTAAAAGCTAACAAGAAATGTATACCAAAACCACAACATTTTGGATCATAACTCAATTGTTAAAATTAAGAGGACCCCTTTCTCAAAATAATGTCTGAAAAATTGGAAATGGAAAAGGTCTAACTTACTTATGAGATATATGTTCCCTAAAAACTCCAAGGAATGTGCGATAGTAAATGAGAATAATTGGCAGCAAACTCGTCCTTAATTTTAAATTGTATTCTTGACTGTACTCCTAGAGAAAGTAAAGAGGACTCTTATATTTGGATCAAGCATCCATCAAGGAATAATCTAGTGCAAATAAAGCACTATTAAAATCTCCCTCCTTGTGTGACTTATCTATAAGAAGAAGCTAAGAATATTGGATATAATGAGTTTCCTAAATATTTCTGCAATATTTAGCCTTTACAGAACCTTGTATGAGTCTTTGTCACACATGTTTTGCGATTTTTTGACATTCATATGGAACTAAATCCAATCAATTTACAAGGTTAAGAAGAAGAGTCTCTCTTACCAGGAGATCCTATTGATAATTGATTAAGGAAAAGTCTCACCAATAATGATAAAACATTTTTAATTATAGTGGTAGTCTATGTACTTTATATTGGAAGAGAGAGATGTCAGACTATTGTAAGGATATAAATGAATGGAGCAAGTGTTAAATATTCTTATTTATGAGATAAAAGGAACAAACGATGGCAAACCAACTACACACAACTTGTTGACTTGAACTTGTCACATCTTGGAACTTACAAAAGCTTATAAGTTTACATCCTTCATATCAATACTATAAGGGGGAATTATACCCATTTTATGTCACTGTTCAGTAGCTAAAAGTGACGTATCAACTTAAAGGGGGTGAAGTATCTATCTCGAACACAAAATCAGCTCTTGAACATATTTTTCCAACATTCTATTACATTGCAACTAGTTAGGGAATATGGTTCATTGCATAGAAGTAGCTTTTCGATAAATTAGGGAGTTAATTCCAATTGATGTCATGATCACATGCATGGCTTAGTTGTTTCTTTTTGAAATATATTATTTAATTTTTAAAAATAAATATTAATGCCATCTTTACAAGAAACATGGTTTTTGGAATTGGCAAAATATGAGACTTGATAAATCCTACTTGCAACAACCAAATTTCATTGAAAATCTGCTGTCAAATAGGAGAATGGGATCCAAAGGATTTCCTTCCATACTCAATATTGATGAGAAGCTATTTGAAGACTAGCTCTTAAAAAAGTTATGAGCTCTAACGAGTGGAAGCATGTTGAAGTAGAGGGAAAACAACGGCAAGGTGGATTTAATTTCCATAAAGGAGATTTAATAAATTAAAGTTTTTTTAAAAGGGTTCTTGGTATGGTATGGGAAGAAAGAAATGCATAAGGAATTAAAAAAGATGATTGGTAATATATTGATTGGATGAACAATGTTTTTATATCTAGTTCTGGGGCAATACTTCATACTCTCAATATAGTAAGGAATGAAAGCCTCATTACAATTTTTATTACAATTCTTCAATATGAACCAAGCACGCCCTAAACTTTATTGTCACATGTGCAGGGATTGTGATTTTGTTAAATTGGTAATTTAGATCTAATTAGGTTTTGAATAAATTTAAATTTGCTATTCACATTAATTTATGTTTATTAACGTTAATTAATATAATCATAATTAAAAATAAAAATAAATTTATTTTGAAAATATGGGTGCTATATTATCATATGCCACATGTATAATACAGTGAATGTCAACATGATTAATAAAAATAATAAACTCATATTACAACATTGAATTCTATTTAAATTTTTATTTATTTAGTATTTAATTTAAATATTTAATAAATGTAAATTTCATTTTAAATATTATAAAATATTAGTATCTAACCTATTTTTAAGAAAAAAAAAAGGTAAAGTTTGGATTACGTAGGATACAATCGTGTTAAACTCTTATTGGCCACCTCTCGCTTGAACCAACGGACAATTTACCAAGTTCAACTTGTGTTCTTCATTCAGGAACGGAAAGTGTGCTCAAGAAATGGGTAATCGGTGTAACCAATGACAGGATCTTGAGTGTAGAATGTTGCTCTGCTGTAGTTGTTCAAAGGAGCATTAAGCTCAAATCTCTTTGGCAAATCAGGATTGGCCAA
>JANVCQ010000007.1:1613673-1635625 GCA_025531925.1 Erythroxylum plowmanianum
TCACATGGTGAGTCATGATCAAGTGGCATGATCAAGTGGCAGATATATTCACAATTGCAGATTGAACTCTTCAACAAATTCAAGAAGTTGCTCGGGATGCAAGAAAGAAAATAATTAAGTTTAAGGGGGAATGTTGCAAATCTAAACTAAATATGATCAAATAGTTAAAAGTGTTTGAAGTGGATAGAATTTGAGGCTAATTTAAAGAGAATTTGAAAGAAAAAGCATTGTTCATTTTGGGCATGTGACCTATGGATTTGAAGCTCTTTTAAGTCTTGTTTCAGGTAGTGAACGTTTCAAGTCGTTTGGACTTCTTTATAAAAAATTATGGTTGTTTTAGTGAAGGATGATCAAAATTAATTGTGTTTTTTATAATTGTGTTTTTTTAATTTATTGTACGAATTTCTAGAGTTTTTATCTAATATTTAGGCTTATAAAAAGAGTTATAATCAGTTGTTGTAAAATAATCAAAAGAGTTAATAATAAAAAGAAATTTGCTTGTTAATTTTCTCCTCTTTACCTCAAAAAGTGTTGAATACACCATTAGACTCTTTAACAAATTCCATCCCAGAATTCTTGACAGAGACTTGAGCTTGTCCAGGGCCAAACTTAGACGTGTCAAGGGCTTTCAGTATTGGAAAGACTAACCAGATATGTGCAGAAACCAGACGGAGTGAGCCTCTGGACGGAGCGTTGCTGCAAGGGAGAGGAGAAGGAAGATAACTATAAGAAGACACAAAGAGCTTGAGAAGCTGATTCCTGAAGGAAATAAGATGAACACTGCTGAAATGTTCCAGGCTGCTTCCACGTACGTCAAGTTCTTGCAAGCTCAAGTCAACATTCCAGAGGTCACGGAGTCATTGCAGGTGGTTATTTCTCTATTTGCAGTACTTCTGGCAGCTAGTTCCTTCTGTTTTAGCCTTTAGGCCATGTCATATGTATACTCTAATTTTTTTTAGAGCATTACATTTGATATTCAGAACTAACATGTAGGATATGATTCCAATGCAGGCAAAGAAGGAATCAATAGTACCTAAAAACGAAGTCCAGCTACTTGCGTCTCCAGAAATACAAGAAATGTTGTATTCATTGTTTGATTCCTATAGAGTTTGTTTAAACCGTGATGACTGTTAATTCATGAGATCAAATCAAATTCCTTAGTCAAGAAGGAGATTCATCAGTTACAGAATACCATTAATAATCACTAAAATTCCTTCAATTAAAGAAGCTTATTTCTTTTTCTTCTTTTTCATGTATTCATTTTTCTAAGTACGTTTTCACATTTAACTTTTCATCTCAACTTCTTATCCAGGGATGTAAAAGACAGACTTAGTTATAGTTTCTGGGTATCATTTTTCTTCAATCTGATCCCTTTCATGCAAAATTTTTATCTACAAGAGGCCCATTTACTTTCTTTTGCTTTCGTATGTGCTGTTATGTGTCAATGCTCGACGTTCAAAATCAAGTAACATCAAAAGCCTTGTTGCATTATGCAATTATGTAACAATGGAAAAGTGAAAAATAAATAAATGATTGTGTTAATTGTTTAAGAAAAATATTTATTATGAGATTCAACTCTAATCCCACTTTCCCTGAACTTAATAGGAAGATCGTAACAAGGTTACTAATGACAAAATGCATGCACTAAGTTGAGAGGAGTGGCAACCGAATGCTTTGTAACCATCCAGAGAAAGATCTTATGTTCAGTTCTTGTTTCCGCTTTGTTTAGATCGCAGTATCCTCCTATGAACCATCTCTAATTTAAGATAGACAAACATAAAAAAAGATGTCTTACACTAACCAACCGACCAACGAAATCATTTTTCAGGAAGGTGGCCATGGTTATAGCTAATTTGAACTTTGATGTAGTAACTAAGTGATAACGTTGTTGTATTGTATTGCCCTGCTCTCTCAAGGTTCTGTTTGCTCTTAATATAGGATTTGGGCATGAGACGTCTATGACGTAAAAAAACTCTTTACCAAAACTTGGGGACATGTAGGATTAATCAGAATGGAGTAGACAGTTCTAGCCCTATGTGCCTTGCAAGACTCGTTGTAACTGTAACTTTTGCCGCAACGTGGGAACGTGGTTTATCCCACTTCCCATATTTCAGGAACCATGCATTATTGCATATTCCAGGCAGTGCAGTTTTGACAAATGTTTTCACACCAAGAACTTGACAATGGCTTCCCTTTCTGCGAGATTTCTCCTCTTGGTCACGCAAGTTTTTACGTCGGTTTCTACAACACTTTCTGCAACAGTAATAGAGGACCTCATGAACTTAAAACCCCCTCCAGATTTCAACTCCACTATCTCTGTCAACTGTATTAACAACCCTTCTCTTAGATACTGCAGCTCTTTCCCCATGGAACTCAATGAGATCTTCAAGTCCACCATTGTTGCAAGCCACCTTTGCAACGAATCAAAGAACCCAAATTGTGTTGAGTCGTTCCCCAGAATAGACCTTAGGAATCGTCCCAAGATTGCACCCCTTTACCTGTCGTATGATTTCTTTTGGAAATACTGCCCTTTGAGCATTCTATCGATTGATCTTGCAAACAACTCTTTAAAAGGCAGTTTCCCGTCTGAGGTGCTGCGCTGTGCACAAATCCATGCTCTTGATTTGAGCTTCAATAGCTTTACAGGTGATCTTCCAATAAATAGCTTCTCTGCTCTAACTAACCTCACATCTCTCAATTTGTCATACAACCATTTTTCAGAGAGTGAAGTGTCAGAATCCCAGTTTTTCAAACGTTTCAACGCTTCAAGTTTTCTTGATTCTGGTCTCCTTGTGAGTCACAGAACTTATAAGGTGAAGGGTATACTTCTCTTAGTCGGATTTCCCATATTTGTGATTCTGGTGGTGGGTTGTTCTGGGTGGTTATGTTTTCGAAGGCCCGATTACCTACCTAGGGCACTCCAGCAAAAACACAAGTTTACAAAAGCAATGTTAAAAGCAGCAACTGATGGGTTTTCGAAGAGACATTTAGTGGTGAAGGGCGATGGAGTATACATGTACAGAGGAAACCTGAGAGACGGTACTGAAGTCGGGATAGAAATCTACCACGACAACATTTCAAGGGAAAGTTGCAAAAAATTTGTTGAGGATTGCAAGGTTCTTGCTCAGTTAAGCCACAAGAATCTAGTTCAAGTACTAGGTTGGTGTAGTGACAGAAACTTCAGAGCCATTGTCACAAAATGGTCCGAGAGACAGAATGTTGAGATGTGGTTGTCAGCGTCAGCTCCTCCATGGAATCAAAGGTTGAAAGTACTTAAGGGAGTTGTGGAGGGCATGTGTTACCTGAATGAACAATGGCCTGAAGTGGGATATGATCTCAGGACACGAAGTATCCTACTCTCTGACGATCTAGAGCCCCAAATATCAAGATTTAAGATTGAAGCCCAAATTGGCATTAACAAAAGTACGTTAAATAATTTGTTTACTAGTTTGATTCTTTCACGATGTTACCTAGTACCGTGTTTGTGTCCATAACGCTCTAATGTAATGTGCTTGGTCTTTCCAGAGGTTTACAAGTTAGGAGTGCTTTTACTAGAGATGATAGCTAACAGAAGGCCACATGAAGAGTTTGCAAAAGGTGAGGCTGGTTTTATCGAGTATATCAGAATGAACTACCCTGCAAATCTGAATGATGTAATGGATACAAGGCTGAAAATATCGGATAATGCTTTCGATCAAGCGGAACAAGGGGTGGGGCTGGGATTGTTGTGCACTGATCAATCAGCTAGCAAGTACCCAAACTTGAATCAGTTATGTAACATAATTAGGAAAGCCTACCAGACTTCGCTTGTTTTAGCAACTCAAAATCACAGATCTCATGGAGGAAAAGCACACAAACGTGCTCCGTCGAGATAGAGATGACCAGTCAAGAATCAGAGTTTCTTTTCGTGCAATCTGTAAGTGTACTGACCTGGAAGAACATATTGTTTTGGTCGATAAGGATGCTAACGGCTGTTGAATAACATAAAGTTTTCAACAAGTGAATTTCCTCCAATGTGGTACAAGTCTATCACTTTCCTAATAGCTCAAAAGTCATATCCAAGGGGAAAGACAAAATCGTAGAAGATTTAAAATAAATCCTCAATACAAACTTCCTCATATACAGAACTAAAAAGAAATTTGTAAGATATTCTATATAGAATCAAGATTTTCATCCGAACTAACCAATCCCTTTCTGCAACAATACCATTGACAAACTGACCAAATTCAAGTGAATCATATAAGAAGATAGATTACTGAGTCTTCATTTTTTTTGTTCATGGGGTGTGGAATAATTCCACTTTATTAAATTTAACAATTTCTGACAAGTAAATTCATTCAAATCGACTAATCATAATCCCCCATTCAAAGTCGTCACTAAACACCACTCTAACCATGGACACAGGAACTGATTCTACTGGAATTTCATCACACTAGACTCTAATACTACTAGCTGGAGAAAGGGCTAGAATAACTAGTTTTTAACAAACTAGGTTAGAATGGGGTAAATTGCTCTAAAATGAAGAGGAATTCCTAATCTACAGTAATCCTAGTAAAATTTCTACTAGTTATAGGTAAACTACTAACAGAGAAACATAAAATATTGAAAAGAAAAAAAGCTTAATCTAAATAATGAAAACATTGTAAGAGGATGACTAAATAAGCAAATATAAAAGAAATAAATCACATATGTTTAATGTGCTCCTATATCAGCCAAGCTAGCAACATATAGAATAATCAAAACGACAGAAAAACTATTCTACAATCAAAATTTCTCCCTGTACTATTTAAAATCACATTTAAATTAGACTATCATAGTGGTACAAAATTTTTCCCTATACTATTTAAAGTCACATTTAAATTAGTCTATTTTAGTCATAGTATTCTTGAAAGGCAGTTTGCTGAGTTTAGGATGGCAGGAATGAAGCACAGTCCAGAATCAGAACTTTACAATCATCAAAATCGTTTCCCTGGGAAAAGAGGAAATATAAAGGCAAAAATCATTCATTAAAATGCAGTCTGGAAGAATTCTTTAGATGGTTGTCAGGTTAAAAGAAGCACCTTTTGTACTAACATCAGGAAAGTTGACAATTCATCATCTTATTATGCCAGGCCTGTTTGCTTGTACCTTAGATCTGTTCTTGCTGATCATCTTTGGCACATCAGGTGTTAAAGCATACATTTTAACAGCAAACAGTTCCTGGGGAAATCCCCTCTGGTCCTGAAAAGAAGTAAGGTATGAGCAAATAAACAACCAATATAGTTGAAAATAATTAATCTTTAGTCTTTATAGCCTAGCATCGACGTAAATGCTAATATGGCTGGCAGTTGAAAACCAGACAGCTTCAACTTCCAGCTCAAGAAGATGGACAATAAACCTAAGATATTCTCTCAAGCCAACTAAAATTCTAAAGGAAAAACAATCAGAAAGCAGCATTCTGGAAAGAAAATGTACTCTTTTCTACTGATTGAAGCTGGATTTAGTTAATTCATGCTCTTAAACAGTTCCTTTAGCTAATTAGAACAAAACCACAAATGTATCTTTTCTACTGACTGAACCTGGATTTTGGTTAATTAATGCTCTTAAACAGTTCCTTTAGCTGACTAGAGAAAAACCAAGAATGAATTGAACTAATTATACTAATAATAAGGAGAAATATTAGCTTATATTAAAATATAATCTTAAACAGAAACTTAAATAATTAGATTGTATAAATAAATTAACATACAAAATAAATAGACAGTATAAATGTAAAGAAGCTAACCCTTGATTTGTATAGATGCAACCCACACCTACTAAAGAGCTCCTTGAAGTATGAATCAGATCTGGTGATGCTTCTATCATCTTTGTCTAATACAAATCCTGCCAACAGGCAGTTTATAGTCAGAGTAACATCTAAACAATGCAGCATTTGCAAGTGGGGCCACAGAAATCCACCACCAACCTATATATCTTATTTCAAAAGATGCAGATTAAATTTTTAGCATTTTTGGATGTTTGGAAGATTTTGGCTGTACAATTTTGATGAATGCAATTGTAGCCTGAATTGTATTACAGGAGAACTTACACAAATGAATGTATGTTTGGGTTTTGGACCCGAGAATAAATGTTTTGAATGGGTAACACTAGAACTACAAGCTCAGTGGCTGTGGTGAATATCTCCTACAACAAGAACTCACCTCATAACATGTCTATTTTCTGCTTATAGCCAGTTCATGCCAATTGTTCAAATTCACATGGAAATGGCAAGAAGTAGTTGATTTCTAACTAACATTGTATTATGATGCTCATGATGTGACTAATACTTGGATCTAAATAAGCAAAATTGGCAGACCTAACATTATTTCACAAATTTGCTCCTGATTGTTTCCTTTTGCTTGAGAGTTAATATGGAAAATATGGCAAACTTAACTATGCACATTTGAAAGAATGAAACAGAGTACCATTTCTGGCAATGTTCTCCTTCAGGACAAAAAACCCACCAGGTTTGAGGCCAGTCTGCAATGAAAATCAGTTGCATAATTTAAGACGAACAGATTTTAGAACAACTTAAAGCACCATAACTAGAAGGAAGCCAAAATTAAAGTTGCAAGGAAAAGTTACCAATGAAGAATAGGGCAAACAACATTCTATAGCAGACTTTATTCAACACTGTTTGATACTAAAAAATGAGTATAGTTGAATGTAATATGCTAAAGCACTTAATTAGGTAAACAAACACATTAAGAGTTGATGAACTTTCCGCATTATAAAGAAAGATTAAGGATGACTACAAGTTTAATTTTTCAACCAATGAGATAATTGACTGGGCCAAATAATTGAACATAATGTTTTCAATTCTAGAAACCATACCTTTGCTCTCTTGAAAAATGAGATGAAATCATCATCAGTTAGATGGCCAATACACCACTGGACCCAGATAACATCATATCTCCCTTCATCAGGCATAAATTCCTAAAAGGGAAAGAAATCCTCATTTTGCGTCTAAAAGAGTATAAAGAGGAAAGCGCTTCTGCATACAAGATCAAAAGATCATTATTCAAAGATATTTAAATTGCAGGGTGGCTAGAAGGCTATAATCTATCTTCCTCTCCCGACTTCCTTTGTTTTAACTTGCTAAATGGATTGCTTGAACAAGATATCATATGTGTCTACCTTCCAACAGATAATTTAAATTAACTACTCAAGGATGAAGAATTTGCAACTTGAACTAATTCCCCCATGCTTGCAAAGTATTCTCAATCAAACAATTCATTATTGTTCCAATGTCTAACTTTGTCTTCTGAATAAGTGTTAGCAACACAAGTCCAGAGTTCTACTTCCACCTGGATACAAATTAAATACAAGTGCTACCTGAAGTGGAATACAAAAAAAGTTCGTGGCTTTGTGTGCATCAGATGCCATAGGATTTTCCTGGACTAAGCTTTCACGAGCAGCATCTAAGAAATGTGAGACAGGCTCAAGAAGATCAACCTGGAGAAAAAAGAAATGGAAAGGTAAAGGAAGCACAGCACTAAGCTCTCGGTAATGAGAAGGCAGACTGGACAACAATCTCAAGAATTTCTCAGAACTGTGCATATGCACCCTTTAGCCATGCAATGAACATAAACACTGGAGACCCTAGAATCAAATCCCATTACCTCATTGAAATATCTGATCAGAAGTTTCTTGGTGATTCTCCCAATGCCACTGCCACAATCTGTATAAGTTTTAAATTAATTGCCAACAGTATGAATGTGTTGGTGTGCGTGTATATATAGAGTAAAGCATGATCACTCAACATTTAACATATTGAGATTTGGCCATAGACTTTTAACATCTTAAAAATACACAACGCAAACTAAAATTCACGAACATATACTCCTCAGGAAACACAAAGTTAATTAAGTAAATCAACGGAGCATACAAGCAGGTAAAAATTACACACATTTATAAGCACACAAAATCAAGTTGCATAACAGAAGAGTACCAAGAGCAACAAGATGACGATTCTTTCCAGCATCAACGAATAGTTCGGATAGAAGGGCTTGAAGAAAACCTTCACTGCCCTTGACGTCAGTGTGGCTAACAAGCCCGTAGCCTCCTAAAACCCCATCTACAGATGCCTCCACACCCTAAACGAAGAAGAAAAGAGGCCCAGAAGCTCTATTTCAACTAGAACGCAACAAAACAAAACAATTACTGGATCAGTGCTTAAAGGGTGTAATACTTACTTCCCAGTAAGCAACCCCGTCGCGGTACCAAAGGGACTTCTTCAAGGTGTCTCCGGCGTGTTCTCTCCACACCTCGTCCGCGTTCTTGAACCGCCTGCCGCTGGAATCGGAGCCAGAGGCCTCCATCGGCGAAGCTCTCACGGCAGTGGAGTTGGAAGCGAGTCTGGAACAGAAGAAGAGTGACCCTAGTGCGGTTGGATTATGGAGGGAAACATGGACCGCACTGGTTGTTATTTGTTAAGCCCGTGCGAATTCGGTGCATACACGAAAAAGGAAACTTCAAGTCCTGCCGGTCGAAATCGTTTTATGACTAAAATCGTCTTCTTTCTTAATTTAAGTCCTGATGTAAATACGGTTAGTTAGTTTTTTTTTTTTTAAACGGTTAGTTAGTTCATTTGCCGATAAAAATATCAACGGTAAAAATTTTAAATCATTTAAGTTTTTTATTCAAAATTTAAATTTTTTATTTATTTTATTTTAATAATTTTTGTTATTAAAAATTGATTAATTTTTTAATTAGTTGATCAATTTTATATAATAAATTTTTATAAAATAAATCAATTAATTTTTATTTAATAAGTTTTTAATTAAACTTCAAATTCTTCGATACGTAAAAATAATAACTTTCAATTATATTTAAATTCTTTAATTATATTTAATTTTTACCCCATTTTATGATGACTAATTAAATTTTTTAAATATTAAACTTCTTATCTTGCTATTTTAATTTTCAGTTTAAAACATCGATCAACTTCTTTAAGTTACATAAGGATATCGTCTATGAACACCACAACAAACTAGTCTAACTAGAGCCTAAATACTCTATTCATCATATCCATAAATGCAGCTAGAGCATTAGTTAACCTGAATATCATTACCAAGATTTCATAATGCCTACAACAGGTCTTAAATACAGTCTTCGGAACATCCATATCCTTTACCAGAAGTTGATAATATCATGATCGCAAATCTATCTTTAAAAATACTCCTGCATCTTTCAATTGATCGAATAGATCTTCTATCATTGGTAATAGATACTTATTATTCACTATGACTCTATTCAGTTGCTTGTAATCAATGCACATTCGAATAGTACCATCTTTCTTCTTAATAAATAAAATCGGTGCTCCCCAAGGTAAGACACTAGGTCGAATGCATCCCTTATCCAGTAGCTCTTACAACTGAACCTTCAACTCATTCAATTTAGTAGGAGCCATCCTGTACGATGCTTTGGATATAGAAGCAATGTCAAGCATAATTATGATAAACAACTCCATTTCCCTTTCAGGAGGGAGTCCAAGTAGCTCTTCAGGAAACACATATGGGAATTCACTCACTACTAGAATATCTTGTAATTTGCCACCCTCCTTCTTAGAATCAAACATAAAAGCAAGATAAGCTTCACATTCCTTCCTAAAAAACCTTTGAGCTTACATATCAAATACCAAACTCGACAAAGAACTAGTGTGAATTCCATACAGTATTATTTCAGGTTTATCAGGCTTTCTAAGCACAAATGTCTTAGCACTACAGTTAACCACTGCCTAATGCTTGGTTAACCAATCCATATCAAAATCCAAATCAAATTCATAAAAAAGGCAATCTAATCAAATTCACAACATACTCATTTCCTTGGATCATAATAGGACATTTTCTATACACCTGATTAACCAACACACTACTACCCAAAGGACTAGTCACATGAATTTGATAATCTAACTGATCTATAGGCATTTCTTTATCAGACATTGGGATATGTACAATGCATGCTCCATGACAATCCTGGGTATATTTCCTTTATTTTTCATCTCATGATCACTCATACTTCAAAACTTATATATGTCTAATTTGAACTTAGGTTTACACCTCAATAATACAAATTTATTCTAAGTTTAGTACTCAATCATGAATTAAGGTTTGTGGCTCAATATACTTGATTATTGTAATGTCATTAATCAATCATTATCAATCCTTTCCTAATAAATTCAGATATTATGAAATTTTTTGGAGAGGAAGGATAATGTGTGAGAAGTTTGTGGTTCAAATTTTAAGTCAATCGGAGGTCCGGAGAAGAAGTTATAGTTAAAAGAGTAAAGGGTGTAGAAAGCTGTCAAATAGCAGTGCACCTTCACTGTCACAATCGTGCACATGACAATCCCTCCATGTCACGATCGTGCTTGTGCACAATCATGCAACTCCCTAATGTTCCTGCACAATCGTGCACTCCTTTATTCAAGCATCATTCCAGCTTTTCTTCAAAACAAATTTTTGAGTCAATCTTGTATGGCCATTTTGACAAGAAAAATGAGGCATTTAGGCAATACATTCTTCCAAAAAAATGTTTCCATAAGTCTTAAGTTTCGAATAACACTAATTTCATGAAATTTGGTTTATAATATGCAAGTTATATTCAAAATACTATAGACTACTCTCAAACCATGACAGTACACAATACTCAACTTCAAGCAAATTTTGAAACTCTTAGAGATAGAATTAAATTTTTATTTCTTCATGAAAAATATATCCATATGTCTCTAGTTTAATCTAAATCAAAAATCATGCCATTTGGATGTCTACAGTTCATGATATGGCTAAAATAAAGATGCTTGTCTAATGGAAACATTACATCTAACACATTCCAGCACACATTTATCTTCATTTTCAACTTTACTTGGTCTCAAAACTATCATCATGCATGTTTTACTCAACATATCAAGAAGAATAACATACTACTTACCTGTTTAAGCATCAAGATCTTCAAATCACTCTTAGCCCTAGCTTCTCAACACCCACGGAGAGATTAGGTTTTTAGTTCCAAAAAGAAGAGATAGCAAAGACCTTGAAGAACCAAAGTGAAGGAAAGCAAGATCTCAAAGTGATGAGGGTGAAGGTGAGAAGATCGTGAGTAGAGAAGAAGAAATTGAAGAAGAGAACATATGGCAACGTGAAAGTCAAAGCAAAGATGGTCTTTCAAATGTAAATAACGATGAGTTTAATGCTTGGTGATTGCCATGACAAAAGACAAAGCAAACATGATCTTTCAAATGTAAATAACGATGAGTTTAATGCTTCGTGAGTGTCATGACACTTGTCATGACACTCATCACTCGAAAATCAAAATAGCATCTTTTACTAATGGTACTCAATACCATTAATCTCTAGTCCATTTATCACCCAATTTCTAATCCAATTATCTCCCAATTTTCTGTGACACTTGTCATTAAATCATAATATCACTTATCAAAATTTTGCACTGCCATTTGACAATTAATTTTACTACCATTTATCAATTGTTCTACCACTTGGCATTTTTCCTAGTCCAAAATACCCATAATTTCAGAAAATTCTCAAATTTCATCAAAAATTCTAAATCAATAATTTAATTCACCAAATCAAATTTTAAGAAAAAATATTCACTATCCATATCATAATTACATCAAAATAATCATTTATACCTGGAAAGTGTCAAATGAGTATATGAACAAATCATTGTAATGTGTGCAATATTCTAGTTTATGTGTGTGTATGCTAATATTATGTATGAGCATGAAATGCACTTTTCTAATCTCTCCTTAATATTTCTTAGCTATAAAAATCTAGAGTTCTAACCTTTAGTATGAAAATGACATGTTACACCTTTGATGTAGCCAGATCATGTACTAAGCACCTTGTTTCAAATGTCAACTACACTTGGCTCATTTCTGTCAAAAATTGATATTTGCAACAACTCCTACTTCTTATTATAAAATTTAAAAACAAATCAATATTCAATTCAAATATTATTAGTTAGTGCTACATAAATAAATAAAGTTAAAATTTAAACAAATTTCTATACTTATATAATTATTATGCCCTTCTTCAGACATTCAACCTTCACCTTCCTTATAGTGTGTTGGTTTATAGAGTGTGATCCTATCACATTGTTATCCATGTAGTTCCTTCTGACTTTGTTTTATAAAAATTACAAAACATAATAAATAATATTGTATTTACTGATATAATTATAACTTGTAAACAAAGAGCTTACATATTCATTTCGTAGGACAATAAATGATTTGGAAACTTGGTTGTGAGGAGTTTCATTTTTCCTTTGTTAACCTTGGCTTTCTCACACTTTTCCTAAATAAAGAAAAAATAGTCGTTAAATTGTGTAACAAGATTAATGGAAGCAAATGTGAAAAGAAAGAAAGAAAACCTTAATGTTGGCAGAGGCCTAATCATTACACATATTGCTCTAATTTTCTGGAGACATCTGTTTAAGAATATGTCTCCTTACCTCCTCATCTGAAGGAAAGATTTGTAATATTGATATACTCGATAATGATGATCCCTAGTCCTTTGTTTCAATAGTGAATTCATATAGTTTGAAACATTAGGATTATCGATATCGACAATATTGAGCTTCATCTATGAACAACAAATAAAAGTGAAATTAATCTTTAAATAAGTAAATTAATATTACATATAATTAAATAAATTAAAATTTTACCAAAACTTTATCTAAAGCATTCTCTAGCAAGTTGTCTTGCTTCAACTGCTTGGCATGCTTAAGACAAGGCGATTCAATTATAGCAATTACCCTAAACCTACTAGATAATTTTGGTTATTGAATTTTAGCTACTGGACAACCTTGTGAGGTATCAATATATATAGACAACTTGCTATTCATTGCAACATTTATTTGTTGCAATTCACAACCTTTAGTTATACCTCTACCTCTTTTTCTGACGTTGATATTGGAACTTGACAACAAATGAATAATGATTAAAAAATACACATTAAAAATGTAAATATATATTTGAGCATAAATAAGTCTATTCGTAGGTGTTAGAGAATAATAAACCTGCAAATCCGTCAGTATTAGTTGAGGCAAATGGAGTTAGTTGCTGACTAGGTTGATTCGTGGATGAAGTCAATTGTTGTTATTAGCTAGGATTTAATTGATCTAGTTGTTGTAGGGGAGGAACAATTTTGATACTTGTCACCTTCTTCCCTTTGTTTCTACCAGATGTCATTATATTGGATATCTATAACTCATACATCAATAATACTCATAAACATAACTCAAACATCATCAAGAACTAGAAGTTGAAGATATGTCATTACAAAATGTAAGCAACATTGGACTTAGAACTAAACAGTTAGGTTTTGTTATTTCAAAGATGCTCCATTCTTTTAGGACTTGTATAACTAGTTTATTTAATTTTTAAACTTCCATATTTGTGTTTAGATAGGAATTGATTGTCTTCCAATGTTATAGCTAGATATATCTAGGATGTTATTTCCTTTTAGGATTTTGGCTTTTAAGGTTTTGATGTATATAGTGTTTTGACCTATATGAGGCTATGTTATTTTCTCACCTTTGAACCCAAATTTTTAAATTCCTTATAACAATCACTAGATTATTAGAACAAAATGTAACCACATCTTATTTGGAGTGATAGTCAATGGTGAGTCAACCTAAATCTTAAGTGGTGCAAATAGATTTAGGTAAGAACCTTGAGATCTTCAATCTCCCCTTTGCAGCTGAACTTTTAATGCTTTGTAAGTTCAATATGGAATCAATGAATGTTATCCTTAGGTCTTTATAAAGTTTTTAAAAGTTGTGAAGCCTGTTTATTGTAAAAGCAACTTATTTACATTTCTTGGATACCAAAACTTTAAAAAGAAGTCTCCTTAATTTCAAGTTATAAACTGAATTAGCCTCCTTTTAAGTATCTTATCTTAGCATTCATATTGTTACTCTAAAGATCACCTTCAAATATTACTAAACTTTCTATGCATTAACATAACTCAAACATCAACAATATATTTCAAACAATATAAACATCAATTTTATTACCTTCAATTATCATGATCAAGATCTTGAAAATCATCATCATTAATTACATTATAATTCGACTCTTCATCACTATTATATTTGGACAAAGTATCATCATTGTCATATAATTCATCCTCATTATAGTCTTCTTCTCTTTCTACGATAAGATTGACTTGTACTTCATCCACTTATATAATATTGGGATCAATATCTCTCTTATGGAATGATGATATATCTACATCTTTTTTTTGAATTGCTTTATTATTCAACTTCTATTCAATCTCTTGATATAATTCATCACCATCTTCACTTATTAAACCATTTCCCCTTTCACAAAAATTGAAGAAATTTTGGTGTTAAAACTTTTGAACAACCTTCCAGCTGCTTCCCAATACAGGATCATTGAGGTAGAAAATTTGCTTCACTTAATTTGCAAGGACAAAAGGATCTTTGTTATACCATCTCTTACTAACATTGATGCTAGCAATAATGCCATTCACTTTTATGTGACCAAGATTAAATCATTTACACTTAAATAGAACAACCTTTTATCCTTGATGTAATGCAACTTTATTATTTCTGAGATGGCATCGTATAAGTCAAAAAATTGTCATCATAACATCCCTCAACAACAACCCCATAATTTTGGCTTCTAAATCACTGTCTAGATTTTATATACGAAATCTAACTCCATTGACAATGCAACCTGTATATTTTTTTCACACATATGAGGTCCATATGCCAAAGAATATAATGTTTTTCTCACCTCTTGCATGTTAGGATTATGTAATTGTATCATTTTTAAGACAAAATATAATTTGAAGTTAATCTGACATACAAATTTCCATAAGTTCATAAGCTTAAACCATGATGGGAACTTAATCTTATATATTTCTTCAACAATAACAATCCCTTTATTTCGAAACGAATCTTTGTGCTTTCTATTTAAGAAAGTAAATATAAATTGAAAAATAAAATTTAAATATGAAATAATGAATGAGAAGTAATATTCTTAATCCATATATATATATCGACTTCCTCTTAATTCTTCAAATATACAAATGGTCAATTTCGAGTTAGTTGTTATTTAACTCCACATATTTTCTGACACCAAGTGGCCTTACTTTTTAGGAGAAAAATAACAAGCTACCATTTTGATTAAGATCAAAGTTACATTCTTTTTTGTTAAATCTTGCCTCCACGTCATTTAAATACATTGAATAAAATGTCAACCATTCAGTTGCTATATAAGCCTTTACAATAGACCCTTTAGGTTGAGCTCCATTACGTATGTAGCGTTTAAGAGAGCATAAAAACCTAAACAAAATATAAAACATTAACAAATTATTACTAAGTAATAACTTTTTTTAAAAAGTAAAAGTTAATATGAATAACCTTAATGTTAGCATGTTGCATTGGACCTTCCAAGTCCATGTGAATTAATTCCAAAATATGTGAGGAAGAAACTTGACTAACCTTTTTGTGTGGCACTCTCATTTGTTTACCCGTTTGACATGCACTACATATCTTCTTATCTTCTTTATTCAATGAAGGCAAACCTCTCACTGCTTCCAATTTCTTTAACTTACTAATAAGCTCATAATTAACGTGCCCAAGCTTTTGATGCCATAAATCTATATTGTCATCATGTGAAGTTGATTTATAAGTGGAAGTGACCTGCAATATATAACAATTGTCTGTTGATCATTCCCAACTCATAAGACATTCTCCTTGTTCAGTTAACACCTTGCACTTATCACTTGTAAATTTAACCAATAAACCATCATCACAAAATTGGCTTATATTTAACAAATTGTCTTTTAATTCATCAACGTGAAGCACATTCTCAAGGTTTAGCAATCCATCCACACATAGTGTTCCTCTACTAATGACCGAAGCCTTCTTTCTACCACCGAAAGTCACATGCCCATCTATACAACTTTTATAATCAATTAAGTAGCTCCTTTTTTCTATCATATGACGTGAACATCCACTGTCAAAATACCAACCATTATAAGAAATAGCCTTTATGGATTTAAGAACTAAAAGCACTTGGAATTGAACCTTTAAGTGTGCCTTGGTATCATTGGTCGCTAACGAAAATTTAGTAAGGGATATATAGATTTTCGATTTTAGGTCCTTTGAAATACCATTTGCAACAACTTGTAGCATCTTGGTCTTATGTGCCCAACAACTCCACAAAAATGACATATAGATATGAACCTCTGATTCTTCCTTGTGATTTCCCTCTAGATAGGTCTGATTGTGTCATTATTTTCATCATTTGACTTAGAGCATTCATCTTTATAGCCAATACCTTGGAGATCTCCTTTAATCTTACAGATTTCTAACAACTTTTCAGTACCTCCATTTAACATTCTTATCCCTTTTCTGTGCTAACTAGCTTTAGCTTTGTTTCATTCAACTCATCTATTATAGATAATAATTTCTTCTTTAAATCTCAAATGATGTTCTTCATAGTAGAGTTTTCCTTCTTTAATTTTTCATTCTTCTCACTTATTTGCACCAACTTTGCATACATTAATTCGTAGGCTTTATAAATATCCTCTTCTTTGTTTTCTAAATCATTGCCATCACAGATATGATCTACAATTAAGCTTTGGGTTGATTCATCCATTTTTTTTTCTGAAATTCTGAATTGATTTATCTATGGTTTCATCATCAGTTTCTTCCTTCTTGGTTATTGTTAAACAAGCAACTAAACTTTTGCTATATAAAGCTACCAATGCAGCATTACTCACAAATTCCTCTTCATTACTATACTCACTTTTGGATTCATTCTCACTCCAAGTGCTAGTATAAGACTTCCCCTTTTTCTTCTTCAAGGTGTTAGTACATTCCGCTTGAACATGTCCGAATTCTTGACATTCATGAAATTGAATTTTCTTCACTTCTCTTTCACCGTTTTGAGTTTTAGCTTATTGTTTGAAGTTGTTGTTTGATGAGCTTCTACCGTTTTGCCTAAACTCCGATCTGTCCTTTTTTACTTTCTTTAACCACTTACTAAAATTTCTTGTCAATAATACCAGATCCTCATTTTCGTCGGATTCATCTTCTACATCATTCACAGCTTTACTGATTTCAGCTTGCAGTGCCAATCTGTTGCTTTTCTCTCATTTATCCCTCAATAAGTTCATCTCAAAATTGGTTACAATCCCAATTACCTTATCTAACTACAATTCATTGATATCATAAGCTTCCAATTTTTAGTATGAACCTCGAAGGTGACGATCTCAATGTTTTCTTAACCTGTTTTAAGTTAGAGTGCTTCTTCCTAAGTTGATATGCTTGATTTGCTATATCACACAATCTCTCATGAAAGTCTTTAATGGTTTCACTCTCATCCATCTTCAACTTTTTAAATCTCATTGCCAACATATGAAGTTTTGAGGTTATCACAAATTTTGATCCCTCATATATAGTTTGTAAGGAGTCCCACGCTTCTTTTGCCAATTAACAAGCTGATATTATCAAAAATCGACCTTCATCAATGACATTAAATATGGCATGCATGGCTTGAGAATTTCCTAGTGCTCTCTCTTCTTTAGCTCTTGTCTACTCAGAAGGATCTTTTAGTACTACTTCTCCCTTGTTCTCAATTATCATAAGATATGTCCAGCCATGTAGCACTGAGTTCCACGCTTTTGTTCCCTGTGCCTAAATAAAAACTCTCATTCATGATTTCCATACAGGATAATTGGAACCATCCAACAGAGTTGACCTAGTGATTGATACTCCTTGTCTTGTAGCCATATTTGCAAAATGCATATCTACACTAACTTGTTGTACGAAGTTCTACTTTGGTGACCTGTTCTAATACCAATTGAAAATTATAAAAGAATGTAATTTTGTAAAATTTCTGATTCGAGCGCTGTTGATTCTAGCATAATAAAAAATAAAATTAATAACACAAATGTAAATCAATGTCAGAAATTTGTTAACATAATTCGACATATTTTGCCTATATCTACGAGGCCCTCACCCATTTTAATATTTTCACTAACGAAAATAGTTCTACAAGGCTTTATCGAGCCGACATACTTAATCCTTGACAGTATCTCTCATCCTCACAACCTGTGAAAGTAATTCACACCTAATAACATGACTAACTCATGCTAATCTTAACAAAGGATTTTCTCAGCAACAATTTTTAATGATAAAAGTTATGAAGAAACAACTCCAATGATTAAAAATACTAACAATCATAGCCAAATACACTTGAGATAATAGAAATAACTTTCCTAATTAATTCAACTCCTTCAATGATAGATTGGAAAGTCGTTCATCAATAGTTATGTTGTATTTAGCTACTAAATTTTTCGGACATCACTTCCACTATGAACAGATACAATCAACATCAATTTAGTTCACTAAATTAAGAGTCATGCAATGGATGAGAAGCAACAACACAAAAGGAATAAATAAACCAGAAAATAAATCAACTGCAAAACTCTCAAGGAACACCCCTAATATTTGTTGAATAATAGAAGAATACCCAACCAAGAACCAACCACGATTTTAGCCAGAACATAGCCAAATATTGTGTAAGCCAAGAGAGGAAAAATACCCTAGGTTGCATGATTCACCTAAAGGTTTTCAACAGATAGATGCTTACCTTCACATAATCAGCTCATAAAAAACATATCGATATTTTCCCTAGAAATCCTAACTGTCAGGTTGTCAATAACTCCTTACCAAAAACGACAACATCCAATCCAATACACGTCAGGATCCTAGCCATATTACATATTCCATAATCAATTCAAAATTCCCAGAAAATTTAAATCCTTGTATAACCATTATCCCAAAAATAATCAATTCAAAAAACCCTTGATTAGGATTTTAAGCCATATCAACACTTCTCTTTCTTATCAACACTTATCTTGAAATGGTTCCTCATAAACACAACTAGGTCTAATTATCAAATAATGTCCAAAATTAAATAATAAGATATAATCACCTATATCTTAGAAAAGTTATTTAAAGGTATTTAGAGACTTGATGGACAAGAATACAAATTGTTAATGGGTAGGTAACGTCTTAAATCACTAAGTTCATTAGTAAATAAAAGAAGCATGCTAAAAGTGAAGCTAAGACACCTCACCCACTAATATTGCAAAGTTTAAGAACACATTTTAAAGCAACAATTCTCTTAGCTTCAAAATTATCATATTTAGTACTAAAAAACCAAACAATTCAAAAATGTTCTCTACAAAACCAAATAATTCAAAAAACCAAATAGGAATTAACTTAATGTCACTAACATCTAGCAAAAAATTCCAAAATATCCCTAAGAGACATTTCACCAAACAATCCATATGCAAGTCGAATTCATCTCTAACTAATAACAAAACCACTGTATTTTTCCATTATTCACCAACATAAACACATTGAAATAAAAAAAGAACCAATCATAGCTAAAAAAATGAAGAATACTCAAACCATATTAACAAAACTGACGACCATATAAGCATTTAATAACAACATTGGAAGCAGAAAAATAAACCCAGGAGCAAAACATGGATGACTAACCTCGATGGATGATTAATTGGAGATGATAGATGGTGGAAGAACAACTACAGAAGATAAATGATGACAATTACAGAAGAAACTCAGGAAATAATGAAGAGCACGAAATGAGCAAGGGAGGGGGGCTTCAATTGCAAGGTTTAAGTTTTAAGGAAAACAATGTTGTTAGTTGTTAAAATAAACGACATCGTTTTGTTTGATTTAAAATGTTCAACTAATTTTAAATGGTGCAGCTAAAGACAACAACGACGTCATTTGTTGTTTACAATAGGTGATGATTTAATAAGACCTCGCCAAAGGTTTGCCATAAATCATAGCCAACGTAGATGCCCTTTAGCGACAATCTCGTGTAATCATCACTAAATGGATATATAAAATCGTAAGCAATTCTTTTCATATTTATGATAATTTTTAATATAGCAATTTTTTTGTAATATATCATTTATATAAAATAGTATAAAATAAATAGAGTTTTATAACAATAGATAAAATTGTCAAATAATATATTTTAAAAGAGAACAATAAAAAATATAAATTAATGTAATATAAATTAATTTTGTGCTTTTAGTTTTATAAATTGGAAGAAATGACATTGTTGTTAACAAAATTTATTTTTAGACTTACAATCATTATCCATAACATTGAATTTGATTTTTAAGAATATGATATTAATATGTAATATTTATTTCCATTTTTACTATATTGTGATTATTTTTAATTATATTTCAATATATATAATTGTATATGGTAACTAATATAATGCTATATTAATGTATAGATAATAATTGTAACTTGTATAATGATTTATGAATGCATAGATAATAGATAAATTTTCGCATATCTTACTTATCTAATATATTAGTCGATTTAATCATAATTATGTATTAATATAAATTTGGTATTATTATAAAAAATTTTATATTTATACAATTTCGTCGCTAAAGGTCAAGCTAAATGGTAATGGGACACCATTTGGCGATGATTATCTTAATCATGGCCTAATGGTAAATTTTTTCTGAATTAATCAAAAACGACATCATTTTGCTTAACAACAAATTACGCCACTCTCTACTAGTCGTCATGTTTTTGAAGAAGCGTTGTCTCTTGTGTTGTGGTCGTCATCATCAAATGAGCATCGTGTCTTATGTTGTTACTGTTCTTCTTTCCTATTTTCAAGAATCCTCCGTATATTATGCACTATTTTCTACTATATTTTGGAGTTTATATGAGTTTTGTGTTTTTTCTTATGTTGTATGGGTTTTTGTTTATGTTTATGTATGGAAGATATACAATTGTGTTTTGTGTTGGTTGTATATGGGTTGACATTTTTTTCCTACCTTCAATGCTTCTTTAAGGAAAGCCTACGAACTGTTTGATGAAAGTTCATTGAGAGTATTTAACTTCTAGAAGGGATGTTTATGAACTTCATTTTGTTTTTTAACATTTAGTCGGTTCTCTTCTCCTATCTTCCTCCTCTTTCTCTCTCTCTCAACATTTAGTCGGTTCTCTTCTCCTATCTTCCTCCTCTTTCTCTCTCTCTCAACATTCTCAATATAGCTTTTCCTGAGTATTCATCGATTGGATCAAGTATGTCTTCAACAAGAGAATTGGTTTAAATCTAATGTTGGATTTGAGCTATGTTGTTTTTGATCATAATAAATAACAAGTTGCTAAGGAGAAGGTTGTTTTTAGCTTTACTAAAAAGGAATGATCTTTTCTTTTTATTGCTAGTTTTTGTATGGTAAAGTTTCATTCAATTTTGGATCAATTTATTCCACCCCTAAGAATTTATGAGATTTGACTACCAAAAGAATTTAATTAAACATAATAAATTTTATGCTAAATTGACTTTTTAGAGTAAAACTGTTAGTATTAATTCATCACAAAATGAAACAAGGTGACTAGTTTCCGATCGCAAAAATGAGCTCTACTATGAGGAATGCGACAAAATTCTACCTGATGAAGAACAAATCGATGAACAACAAATCTCCTCATTAAAGTCTAATCACCGCTTACCTTCAATGGCCAATCTTCTTCTTCAAGGTTCTTAGTATCATTCAAATTGCCTCTGTTCCTTAATTATTTGTAGCTCATTTTTTGCTAGGAAGCTATAAAATGAAACGTTTGATTGTTTATACTATATGTTGTGTAAAACTTCCTCAAATCTTCAAGAGAACATAAATGAAAATAGAAGTGGTGGCAATGTCCCGATGGTTGGTACAACACTAGGAAAATCGATTATTTTGGAACAATAGTCGATCCAGTTACTATGTTTGTTCAATCAGGTATATATGTAACATCCCACCCCCTACTGGAAGGGTAAAATAGGAAATTTGTCATAGGATGGGATTGATAGGGAATAATTAGT
>JANVCQ010000007.1:1635725-1653075 GCA_025531925.1 Erythroxylum plowmanianum
CAATTAATTTCTGTTTAATTCCCAAATTGCAAAACCCCCCCTTTCTTATTGCGTAACTACTAACGTCTGAATTCCTCGTGGGAACGATCCCGACTTTCCACTACTACATTAATTTGTGTTGCAGGAAGTTGGATTTTTTTTATATTTGGTTGCAGGCGACAGCATTCACCATTAACTATAGCAGAAACACTGTTATAAGAAGGTGTTAAAAACCCTACACCTGAGGGAAGAACTATCATTGTTTCAATTGGTGCATTTGAACACGTCAGGCAAACACACCAGGACCTTTCTCGAGAATCTAGACATTGAGGACTCATTTAGCTTTACGACTCTCACGTCACTTGGAATCTATGAAAATAGTTATATTATTGTCATTTATCGATGCAATATACTGGACTCAGCCTTAAAGTTGATTTATTGTTGTATTTGTAAGAATTTATCAAACAACCTCCTTACTAGTTAGGGGTCAAGCTGCATACTATTGAGTGTAGACTGTTATTGTTCTTGTTATATGATTGTAACAATTGTTAACCTTCTATTTCAAAGTATGCACTTGAATATTATATTCAACAAATCGCCTTATTTCCTTTTCAATATATTGTGTTAAATATTGAATTCAAATTCTTATAATTCTATAAAATTCAATAAACAATGAATTTCAGGTAGAAGTATGCCACCAAAGAGACAACTTGATATAATGCAACCCAGGTTCAAACAACGATTTGGAGGTACTTACTGTTAAGGTGAACCATTATACTCTACAGCTGTATCTGAATCACCTCCTCCCCCTCCAGCTACTACAGTTACAGATGACGCATCAACTGATGATCCTCATCCTACACCATCCACCACTCCTACATCATCTACTACCCCCAATATCGAATGAAGGAGATAGTCACCAGTTGGAGTTGAGGAACCTGATGGAAGAACATAACATAACAATTGTCAATAATTTGTTAGTGAAATTACATGAAACACTATATGTTTATAATTAAGGTATAGGTTTAAATTTTTGCAAATGGTATAAAATTATTTGTTCTTATTTTATGTTGATTCCATCTGGGCTGTGCTCTAGAAATATGAAATATAAATTTAAGGAGAGGATTGATCCTGAGTGTTATATATGAAAGAATATCTCTCAAGCCACAAAGGCATTTTACTTTCAGGAGTTTGAGGTACTATAAAAAATTTATTTTCTTTTTAATTGATTTGTATACAATAATTAGATAAATATTATTAGATTATGAGTATTTACCAAACTTTTTCCTTTTATTTTAGAAAGAACTTTTTTGGGATTCTAAATTTGACGCGGTCATAGATAAAGTATAGGAGAGATGAGCACGTACACGCCATCATGACTTTATTGGTGCAATACACAAGGCTGGTGTACAACTACCTTATACTTATGAGCAAATATGGAATCATTGGCAGGAGTTTTGGACATCACTTAAGCCAATGTCCATCTTAGAGCATAACTCGACCAATAGATGTGGAGGATTAGGGGGATAGAGTCTTCCCATACATACGAGAAGATCAATTACCCACCACAAGTATGCAGAGAGACTTGTAAGTATCTAAACATTACACTTATATTCTAATTGTTTTACTTTGTTGTATTTCAATTTAAATTGATATGTGAATGTTGGAATAAAAATATGTGTATTATGGATAATGATAATGGTATAAATGTTTGGTGCCACATATGGCTGTGTTGAGTTAGTTTCTTTGTTCAATAGGAGGTAAATATCATAAAATAGAGAAAACTTAACCGAAATTTTTATAAATTCTAGTTCACTTATAACATTTTATTCTTATGCAGAAAAAGTCTATGGACATGAGGCCTACACCCCATCAACTACTTTTGCACACTCACACTAAGAAGTATGACGGTGTGACATTCGTCAACACCCGACGTAGAGAACTTAATGTATGTGAAATTTATGCTTTAATATTAATTCTTAATAATTATCACTTATTAATATAAACATTGCCTCCTAATAGGACCAAATACAAGAAAACATCCAGCGATAGTCTCAGCATGAACAAGTTATTGATGAGAACCAAACATATCTTGATGCAGTGGGTGGTAGGGACTATCGTGGAAGGATCTTCAGGCTAGGTTCATTTGCAAACATATGCTATTCGTAATCCTCCACATCTAGTACAGCAGCATCTAGTAGACAGTTGCAAACTACTGAAGTCAATAAGCTTCGAACCATCGTGGACACATTGATGGACTACATAGCTCAGCTGAGACATGAGGTCGATAAGTTGAAGGTGAGGGGTAGCACCTCAGATCACCCGCAGTCACTGGGATAATAGGGTTGTTGTAGTCATTTGCTTTAAATTACAAAGACTTATTATATACACTATAATGTTTTTATTATCAATTAAGATAATTTTAACTTTATATCATCAATCAACTTTCTGTTTAAACAAATTAAATATATAAACAAATCAAAATATTATGCACAGATAATTCATAACTATTGAGATTATGCATTAATCATAAGATCATGAAATAAAATTTAATGCTGAGATTTTTTTAAATTTTAAATTTTCTTTAATGACCGAAAATAAAAGCCCATCTGTAAAATGCACTATATTTATCAACAGAACAACATAAACTGTCGATAAAATGTAAGATACTTATCGATAGGTGCTCTTTATTTCATTGATAATATTGCAAGTCGTCGCCCACTTAACCATTAGGATTTTCTAAACCATCGGTATACTCACCAATGGTCAATCATAACCATCGAAAATCTTACCGACAAAATAACTAGTACCATTAGAAAATATTCCAACAGAATATTTAGGTCCATAGGTAAATTTACTGACAGTTCACAGCAAATCCGTTGGTAAATTTACTGACAGCCACAGCCATCCATTAGTATATTTATCGACAATTGTATAATATGTCCGTCGGTATACCTACAGTTTTTTTAATGATGTCGTTGTCTGTCAGTTGATTCCATTGCTAATTTATATTATCGACAGAATCCAAACGTTTTCCATCGGCAATTTTCGTCGATAAACAACATTTTTCTTGATGTGGTATTAGTTAACAGACAACCCTTTAAACCTTTTAAAATTGGTTGAGGAATATAGCAAGGAGATCCCTTGTCTCCATATCTCTTCACACTTTTAATGGAGGGCTTCTCTAGATTATTAAGCAGGCTTGTCTCATGCAGTAAGGGCTTCAAGTTCCATTATAAGTGCAAGGAGGTAAACATCACACATCTAATATATGCTGACGACTTGATTTTACCATATGTTGCAGATATTCATTCTGTTTCGCTTATAATGAACACTCTTGGGTTGTTTTCTCAATAGTCTAGGTTGTATCACAATACAACTAAGAGCAACATTTGTGTATCAGCTGATGTACAGATTGTGGATGAAATTATGTGACTAACAGGCCATTAAAATATTACTACAATGTTTAGCTATCTTGGTGTCCCTATATCAGCACATAAACTTAAGTTTCAAGATTGTTTCCCACTCATTAATCGTCTAAGAACTCAAGTGATGGCTTGGCAGAACTGACACTTATCATATACAGTGAGAGTCACCTTAATCACTTCGATACTCACAAGCCTTCATCTTCACTAGCTGGCGCACATTGCAATACCGAGAATAGCTATCAAGGAGATAGATTGAATCATGAAAATGTTTCTATGGTCTAGTCAACTGGGAAACTCAAAGAAGGAAAAATAAAGTGGAGCAAAGTCACCATATTAAAAAACACGAAGGACTTTGGATTATCTCGATACCAAATGTGTAGAGAGTTCTAATGAGCAAGATATTATAGAGACTATAAACAAATAAGAAGGCTCTATGGATAAAATGGTTACATGAAAACTATTTCAAGAATTTGAACTTTTGGCAAGCATATTTCACCTCATTTGGCACCCCTATTCCTAAACAACTAATGAAGATGACGGAGCTTCTATATCCCTTCATAAAGAATCAAATTAGAAATGGTGGAAGAACCTAGTTATGGTTTGACAATTGGTTGGATATCAATCCAATCATACAACACCCTCTCCTTTAGCAACTAGGAAATTGATTACCAACTCACCTTAAGGTCTCTTCTCTAATCACAAATGGAGAGTGGTAAGGGGAGTTCAGGGGATTTGCCACCTTATTGCTACATTTCCCTGATTAATGTTAGTGCATAGTGAGGATTTGATTTTATAGATGTTGAACGATAACCATATCTTCACCAACCAATCATGCTTCTAACTGTTTCATAGCAGTCACTCATGAGGCCCATAGTCTGATTTACTTTAAAGAAACACCATCAGCCCAAAGGCCTTTTTCATCACCTAGTAAGCGATCAAGAATCATATTCAAACCTTGAGCTAATGGTATAGAAATGTAAGGAATACTACATGCATTCTTTGTAATGAGAAATGGAGGATAGAGACCATTTGTTCTTCCTCTATAGCTATACTAAAGTGACTTGGAGCCAAATATTTCACATGTTACCTCCAGGTAATTTTTGATACCCTTGGGAACATTCTTTGCAATGGATCTTTCCAAGACTGGAAAAAGAAATGCAGCTTTTATAAAGCTTCCTTCACACATACCATCTATAAAATTTGGAAAGAACAAAATAATCATTGGTTCATAGATGCAAAGGTATACAAATACCTACTTGCCAATTGGATTGTAAACTTGATACGTGAACACATCTTGACTAAGCAACTGTAGTTCACTTTATCATCTGGTATGTAGCACCGATGGCATTTTTAATTTATCCTGGCTCATTTGGATTCCCTTCTTTACTACTTGATTTACTATTTTTTGTAATATGTAGATGAGTCTAACCGATGTGAACTCATTATAATGTAAGTAATAGTTTTATCTATAGTAATATATACTTTTCATTTAAAAAAAATGCATAAACATAACTTAAACATCAATAATACATTTCAAACAATTTAAATAACGTTTTTGTTACCTTCAATTATCATGATCAAGATCTTGAAAATCTTCATCATTAATTTCATTATGATTCAACTCTCCATCACTATTATATTCAACCAAAGTATCATCATTTTCATATAATTCATCCTCGATATAGTCTTCATCTCTTTATACGACAAGATTGGCTTGTACTTCATCCGCTTGTATTATTTAGGGATCAATATCTCCCCTATAGAATGATGACATATATGCATCTTCTATTTGTATGGCTCCATTATTCAGCTCTGATATACTTCATCGCCATCTTCACTTATTTGACCATTTTATCTTTTATAAAAATAAAAGGGATTTTAGTGTTGAAACTTTTGAACAACCTTCCAATTATTGTCTAATACAGTGTCGTTGAGGTAAAAAAACTTGCTTCACTTATCTTGTAAAGACAAAATGGACATTATTCTTGATGTAATGCAACTCTATTATTTCTTAGATGACCCCGTAGAAGTCAATAAAATCATTATCATGACAACCCTCAACAACAACCACACAATTTTGGCTTCTAAGTCGACTATCTCAATCGTGTATGTGAAACCTAACTCCATTAACATCATAATTTGTATATTTTTTGCTACAAATATGAGGCCCACATCCTAAATCATATAATGTTGTTATCGCCTCTTATATGTTATGGTTATATAACCATATCATTTGTAAAACAAATTATAATTAGAAGTTAATCTAGTATACAACATAAGTTCATAATATTCCATCAATAATTTATTTGAATCCTAGGCCATGATGTGAACTTAACATTATACCTTTCTTCAACATTAATAATCCCTTTGCTTTGAATCAAATATTTGTGCTCTCTATTTAAAAAAATAAATAAAGATCAGGAAATATGAAATGTACCACAAAATTTAAATATGATATTTTGAATCAAAAGTAATACACATACTCTATATCTCTATCAACTTCCTCACAATTGTTCAAAATATACCAATGCCTAATTTTGAGTTCATCTTTAATTAACTCCACATATTTTCTAACATCAAATGGCCTTATTTTTTAGAAGAAAATGACAACCCACCATCTTGATCAAAATCAAAGTTATGCTTTTGTCTATTAAATCTTGTCTCCACTTCATTTAAATACATCGAACAAATTGTCAAACATTTATTGGCTATATAAGCCTCTACAATAGACCCTTCAAGTCGAGCTCTAGTACGTATATAACACTTAAGAGAACATAAAAACCTAAACAAAATGTAAAACATTAACAATTGTACTAACTTTGGAAAAAAAATAGAAGTTAATATAAATTACCTTTGAATAGGGAATATCCATCAAAATTGAACTAGTCTATAAAGTTTTGCTTCATACCGTAAGTGAATTACCAAATGCATCGTAACATCAAAAAAGATAGGGGAAACCTAGTTCCATCTTCCTTATAATCAAAGCTATATCTTTTTAAAAAATTTCATGTTATTCTAGTTTTAGTGGCTTAGAACATAATTGCTTTAAAAACTTAACCAAATGTCTTAAAAAACTTAACCAATTATCCCAAAGTTATGGACACATCCTTAAGCAAACATCCATATATACCAACAGGAAGTAATCATTGCAGAAGTACATTACAATCATGGATTTTCAATCATGATAGTTATCCCTCTTTAACATTGTCACAATGGGCTATATTAGATGCATACCTATTAGGAAACTTGATTGATTTAAAAAATTGACAAAAATTTTGCTTCTCCTTCGTTGGCTTGTTGTAACAAACTGGTGGAATGATGTATGATCCATCACCTCCTCTTTTCAAATGCAAATATTTTCTTATATTCATGTCTTCCAATTCTAATCTAGCTTTAATTATGACTTTCTTTTTGTCATCAATTCCCATCAAAGTTTCTGAAATATTCTCACAAATATTTTTTTCAATATACATCACATTAAGATTATGCCTTAATAGCAATTCCCTCTAATATAGCATATTAAAAAAGATGCTTTTTTATTCCAATTTAGCTCAACAACATTTCCCTTCCACTTTCTATTACTTGGGTGCTTTCCAGTTGTAAAATCACCAAAATTTGACCAGACAAGTGTAAAGGAACTTCACCCAATTATGGTTTGCCATTAAACAATTTTCCTCTTTGCCATTTATGCCTATGTTCTAAGTACATTGATATCCTGTATAACATATTTTACTTCGTAACCTCATTAAATGAGTTTGATGGTTACACATGGACATGTCATATACCTTTAGTACTCCATCCAAAAAAATTTCCATAGGTTAGAAAATCATTTATAGTCTACAAAATAACCACATGCATTCTAAATGTTTCACCTTCAACAATATCATAAGTTTCTAATCCAACCTCGCAAAGATGGTCAAGTAGTGGTTGCATATAAACATCGATATCCTTAGTAGGAGCAATAGGTCTTAGAAAAAGTAAAGACAATAATATAAAAGGCTCCTTCATACACTTCTATGGAGGTAAATTGCATGGCACTATAATTACTGGCTAGATGTTGTAAGAAGTACCCATATTACTAAATGGATTAAAACCATCGGAGGCTAAACCAAGTCGAACATTACGATAATCCTATGCAAACCATGAAAACTTTCCATGTCATTGAGTTTGCTGGATGACATATAATGTTATCTTCAATGTGTTTCTCTTTATGCCACCTCACATCTATGACTATTTTTATTGACATAAAAAGCCTTCACAATTTTGGTTTAATAGGGAAGTATCTTAAGATTTTATATGGTTCCTTTTTCCCTTCCCCATCATTCACTCGTCAACGTTATGTCCCACAAATAGGACACTCTTCAAAATCTTTGCTGTCTTTCCAAAATATAGCTTAATTATATTTACAAGCAATATATATATATATATATACCCTAATTCACGATCCCTTAACAATTTTTTTGTTTTATAGTAAGATTTGGGCAATTTATGCCCAACACATAATGCATCATTAAACAAGTCAATTAACATGTCAAAGGACTTGTTACCCCATTTATTATAGACCATCAAATGCAACAACTTAACAACAAAACATAGCTGTGAGAATTTTAAGCACCCTAGATATAATTCTTCTTGAGCAACTTTCAATAACTTCCCAAAATTATGTTTTGTAATAATGCAAATTATGTTACACAAACCAGGTTCATTCATTGTCTCCATATAATTCCCATAATCCTCTAACATCTCGACAATCCCATCATCACCATCGTCATTAATATCACAATCTTCTCCATCATTATTTTTACTATCATCAACACTTATATCAACACTTTTACTACAACTTGCTTCTAAACGTTCTTCATAATAAAGCTATAGAGTATAGAATTTATCTATTCCTTGGATTAGCAAGTGATTATATACCACATCTTGGATTTGAATGTTGACATTTAAGCAATCCATATATGGACAAATACAACATTTAACATCTATTTGATCTTTTACAAATTACATGAAACTCTTAACTCCTTCTAAGTATTCAGTGACCATTTTTTATGAGACATCTAACTTTTGTCCATCTAGCTATACAATTAAAAGTAAATAACTGAAAAACTAAATTCAATCATTGTTCTATGTAACATAATGATAAATCAATACAAGTTACTAGTCCTTAATTAATCAGTACAAGTTCATATATTAAGTTTGAATTCAAACAAACATTATGGTACGTGGCATTGTTAGATCATACGAATCAATAAAGGATCTTCTCACTGTGACTCCTACACTTGTGGAATATTTCACCGATAAGCCTTAAAAGAGCTGCATAATGGGTTTCTAATCTATATACCATCCTAGGGGTTTATTACGCCTTAAATTATCCATAATTATAAGTACTAGTTCTTAATTAATCAATATAAGTTAACATACAAAAGTTAGGCTCTCCGTCCATTCACACAAATTCTTCTCTATTTAACATAATATAAAAATTGAACAAAAGTTTGATGACTTACTTAGAAGGACGAACAATCAAAGATGTGGTTGATGAACAATAGAAGTTAGTGGTCTTATTATGAAATTAGCCTTGGTTTAAATCAGTTAAGCCATTAGAAGAAATAAAGAAATAAAAGTTTAGGTAAATAAATGTGTTAACCCAATTCCAAAAAAGAATAACAAACAAGTAGTAAACAATTCACGTGCTAACTTTTTATAAACTCTTAAAATAGTTACAAAGGCATAATGCTCCAACTCTCTCCATATTGAAAATATTTTGTGAAATGGGTTACTTAAAGGTATTTGAAGGCTTGGTGGATAAGAATACAAATTGTTAGTAGGTATTTAACCTCTTAAATCACTAAGTTCACTAATAAATAAAAGAAACATTTTAAAAGTGAAGCTAAGACACCTCACCCACTAATATTGCAAAGTTTAAGAACACATTTTAAAGCAACAATTCCCAATAAGAAATAAATTTAGTTGGATATGGGATTTGATCATCTTGTCTTGAATTATATCTATATATAAAGAATTTGTCTATATAAGAAATAGGAATGAAGATGTATAGATGAATAAGCTACAAATATTAGTTATGATTGACTATCTAATAAATGAATTATATGATTAGTTATAGTGAATATTAAGTCTATGAATATTATTTTTTAAATTAATGAAAACTAAATTATGTTTTATTTACAAGAATAAAATCCTAGATGTTAATGATGCTTAATTATATTTTTATGCATGTTTCTAGCTATAGTGAAAATTTAAACTTATAATTCTTTATTGATTATATTCAACAAAGATACAAAGTTGTTTTTAATTTAAATATTGAAAGTTATAGCATATAACATATAATTTCTTAAAATGTTATTTGAAATTTAACAAATGAAAATTTCAAATAATGATGACATTGCAGATATCTTTCATTATATATTACATAAACAAAAGAGAAATTGTCTAGTAAATTATTCACGACATTGTTAAACAAAAGAGACATTGTTTATTAAAATGCTCACGACATTGTATATAAAGATGCCACATTCACTGACATGACTAACTATACAACAATCAATTTAATTTGAACAATCCTTGCATTAAAAGAAATGCAGCTGTTATAATTTATTGAGAAAAAAACAATGGTCATCCCTAATAGAATTTTCATCGAACACTTGATACGCATCATAAATTCATCCCTAACTAATAACAAAATCGTTGTCTTTTTCCATTATTCACTAACATTAACACAGAACAACAAACAATGACCCATTAACAACTGAAATAGACGTAGATAACTCAATCCACAGTAACAAAATTGTTGAACATAAAACCATTTAACAACAAAAATTGAAGCAAAAAAATAAACCTAAGAATAGAGCATGGATGACCAACCTCAACGGACAGTTAACCGAAGACAATGGAAGGAGATGATGGAAGCAGTCGATGAAAAAAATAAATGAAGATGATGAATGACAAAGATGGAAGAAGAAAAGGATAGAAAATAAAGGAAGAAAGTGAAAATGAAAGGGGAGGGGGCTTCTGTTTTGTCACTTAAAGTGGAAGGAAAATGTCATTGTTTGTTATTAGAACAAACGACGTCATTTTCCTTCCACTTTAAACAAAACAACCGAAGCCAAGAATACAACAAACGACTTCATTTTTGTTCGATTTTATACAAAAAAAAACTAAAGTTAACAACAAACAATGTCATTTTCCTTCGATCTTAAATAGAACAATTAAAGCCAAGAACACAACAAACAATGTTGTTCCACTTTATACCAAAAAATTGCTAAAGCCAACAACAACATCATTTATTGTTATCACTTGAAGATGATTTTATAAAATCATATATGTTTCATATATATACAACTTTTATATTTAACAAATGTTTTGAGATATATCATTTATATAAAAAAATATACAACCTATATATAATAAATAAAGTTTTATGACATCATAAAAAATTGCCTAATCATATCAATTAATGTAATATAAATTATTTTTATCTTTTCTGAATAGTTGCCAAATGCGAAATTTCTTCTGAATTAATTGAAATGAAGTTGTTTTCTTTAATAAAAATACGGTTGTTTTATACTAGGTTATAAACATGAAAACAAAGCTCTCTTCATTTTCATGTTAGCCACATATTTTCTCTTAGTTCACCATCGAAGAAGCATCGTCTCCTCTATTGTGGTCGTCACCGTCCAAGAAACATCATCTCTTGTATTGGTACTGTTAAACTTTTCTACTTTTAAGAACCCTCCTTGTGTTGTGCTATGTTTTTTTAGGTTTTGGAGTTAATGTGGGTTTTCTGGTATGGGTTTTTGTTTGTGTTTGTGTTAAAAAGATGGAGACCTATGTTTTTATGTTGGATGTGTATAGGTTGACAATTTTTTCACACTCCATACTTCTTTGGGGATAGCCAAACAACCTACTAATTGTTTGATTAAAGGTCTGTTAGAGTATTTAACTTCTGAAAGGGGTCACCTTTTCTTTTTGTTGCTAAGACTTGTATGATAAAGTTTCATTCAATTTTCAATCAGTTTATTCCACCCCTGAGAATTTATCGGATTTGATTACCAAAAGAATTTAACTAAACATAATGAATTTTATGCTAAATTGACTTTTTAAAATAAAAATATTAACATTAATCCATCGCAGAATGTCTTTTCGATGGGGGAAATGAGCTCAACTATGAGGAATATGACAAAATTCTCCCTAGTGAAGAACAAATTGATGGACAACTAATCTCCTTATAAAATTCTAATTACCACTTGCCTTCAATAGTCAATCTTCTTCTTCAAGGTTCTTAGTATTATCAAAATTAACTCTCTTCCTTAATTATTTGTATATCAATTTTTGTTAGGAAGCTATCAAATGAACTTTTGATTGTATATACTATTTATTTTGTAAAGCTTCCTCAAATCTTTAAGAGAACATAGATGAAAATGAAAACAGTGGCAATATCTTGATGGTCAGTATAGGATTAGGGAAATTGGTTATTTTAGAGCAGTAGTCAATTTAAATTACTATGTTTGTTCAATCAGGTTCGCATAAGTTCAAATTTTAGTTTGTTATACCATTAAACTTAATTAGATATTATAGTTTACTAATAATTGTTTATTAGATGAAATGCATCGTACAAGTGGTTCATCTAATTCGGTGATCTATACTGCATCTAGGAATTTGTTCACTAAATCTTTTGTTAGTTTAGTTAAACCCAAAAAGTTGTTGGAAGAGAGTGTCAATAACCGATCATCTTAGGGAAGATCTTTGACTATTTCAATTGACACCTTCGAACGTACAAGGACCCTTATTGGGAATCCAAACATAGGGGACTCCTTTACCTCTTCTACCAAGTCTCATGTCACTTAAAATCCAAAAAAATAATTATTTCTTTTCCTTTTCGGTGGATTAAGCATGAAACTTTATTTACTGTTTTGTCTGTAAGAATTGTTGAACTTGTAATTAAAATCTTATACCACTTATCTTATATCAATATAATATATTGCTTACCATATTTCAATATTTATATGTATTATTATTTTATTATTAATAAACATTAATGATTAAGAGTAGTAGTCAACTTAAATTTATTAGATTTTGATCTTATTAATATTAAATTTTTATGTAGGTTTATCTTTTTATATCGAAAAAGATAATTTAAAAAGGTATGTTTGTCTTTTTAAGTTACCTAACATCATGTGTTTTTCAACAATATATTTAAAACTTTGAAAACATTTAACAATTTTAAGATGCTCAATATTTTGTGAAATATTTGTATTAACGGATGTGTATGATAAACAATAGGCATCATTAAAGAATTATTTGTGTATAAATTTATAAATCCATAAATTTAAACAAATTTATAGAGTTTTAATGCATTAGCTATTTACACAAATTAATAAAGAAGGCAAATGAACCTATATGAAAAATCATATATAAATGTCAATTATAATTAACCTTAGGATTATTAAGCACACTTAACATTAAAAATTATATTTTTAACATTATTAATTTTAAAATTTTTAATATCGACTTTTGGTGACAAATTTGTTACTTGGTCACCAAAAGTCCAACTTTTCGTGACGATTTTGCTATTTTGTGATGAAAACTATATTTTTTGAGATGTTTAAAACTATCATCACATAAGGCTCAACCTTTGGCAACAATTTGGCTACGAAATACATAAATCTTTGCCAAATGTCCAGAATTCTGTGACGATTCATATAAAATATTTGCTAAAGAAATGCCTTTAGCTACAATACTATGACAAAGAAGAGTAAGTGATTCTCTGCCCTCCTTACATAGGATGTAAACTTCTAAAATATTGATGAACCTTAACATGTCCTTTGTTAATAGGCCTTGTTTAACAACTAGCACATTATGAACGACAACGTAGGCATCAGGTTCTTATTCCATTCAATATTGTGTTAACTTACCTTTTCCTTTCCTTTTGTTAACACTTTCTTAAAGGACTCTTTTGTGAATTTACCTGATGACTATTGGAGCTAGGTATACTTATCTCCTTTCGTAGGATTAGGGTTGTAGCTAGTATTATCAAAGCTCTTCATAGGGGTAGTTGTTCCATTGGTTCCTTATAATCCATGTTTTTGTTTTAGCATTAATAAGGATACTATTTAGCTAGGTTCCTTATAGATTAGTCAAGTGTAGGGTCCTACTTTACTCCAGTTATCATAAAGGATGGAGGCTCTTTCTCCATTTCCAATCTCACATAAGAGCTAGACAAGTTGTCCCAAGCTTCATGAATTAGTTTACTAACTAAAAGTTGTTTGGCCCTGGTTGAATTTCTCATAGGCTTTTATCTTTTTGGAGATGTATGTTTATGCACTTAGTCCACAAGTTGTTCTTATTATTTAGTAGTCCCTATAACCTCTTTGCTACGAGGACCTTATCAGTCAGGCTGATAGAGTTTATCCCTAACCCACCTTCTAAAATTGGATTGTTAACCTCCTTCTAGCTAACCTTGTCCATTAGTATACCTACTTTTCCTTCCCATAAGATGCCTCCCATCAATCTATCCAATGACTTGTTCACTCTCTTTGATAGGAACATATGGACTAACCAATTCACATGTAAGAAGTTTATAACTAACTTTGTTAGCATAGTTCTACCTCTATTAGAAAGATCCTTATTACACCAAGATCCTGACTTTTTTAAATTTTATCGAAAAGAAGTAAGAAATCTCTATATTGTATTCATTTGGTGGATAAGGAGACTCTGAAGTAAATGAATGAGAGTTCCTAATTTGTACTCATGATAACCTAGACAACCAATCTACTTCAGTACCTGCACTTGATGAGATAATTAAATAAAATTTTCTATAATTGATTTAGAGACTAAATAACTATTTTAATATCTAGAGGGATGTTATTAATGTAAAGATTGACATATCATTATCTTTATAGAACATTATAAGGTCATCTACAAAGCTTAGGCTAAATAATCCAAGTTTCTTGCATTTGTTATGGTAGCCAAAGTGAGGGTTTATAGGTATATTGTATCTCACCAATTTTGTCAATACTTCCATGCATATGATTAATAAATAAGGGAATATAGGGTCCCTTTATCCCAGTATTTACTCCCTTTAAACAATTCAGTAGGTCCCTATTAACTAAGACATAAAATAAGGGAGTTGTTATGCATTCTTTAACTCATTCACTAAATCTAAGAGGAAATCTAAATAATGCCAATAGTAAGATAACGTCCTACGCTTATTGTATCAAAAGAGTTTTGGAAATGTATCTTTAGGGCATAGTTTTTTAATGAGTTTCTTCTTTCATATCCTTTAACAACTCTTGTATTAGTAGGAAATTTTCTCCAATTTATCCTCCAAGATTCGTTATTATGTTTCATTGATCATATTACTCATCATATTTTTCATTCTAAAAGCCAATATTTTCTTAGATAATTTTGTAAAGAAAGCTAAAACAAGAAATTGGACTATATTCACTAGAGTTAGGGTACTAAACCTATGGTTTTCAAGATTATAAAGGTTTTATTGACCCCTTTTAAGATTTTTCCACTTTTAAAGAACTCCAAGGTTGCTTCTATAACCAAGTTTTTGATCTGAGGTTACTTTTATGTTTTCCTTCCTCTTTATTCAATTCAAGGACTTTAGTTTGAAGGTATAGATCCTATTGCATCTTGATCATTACCCTCCTAGCTTCCTTAACATCTTTTAAATATGTAAGGTCCTTTTAACATTGGGAGCTTTCATCTCTTGCTTCATGGCCTTTAGTATTGCATCATATATATACTTTTAGTGACGTTTCTTTAAGAATTGTTTCCTCAAAAGCCTAAATCTTATATTAGGAAGTTGTTAATCCTAAACTAAAACCTCCTTCTTCTCTTGATTATCATGTATTGTACTTTAATGTTGAATGGTTTGAGATCAAAGGCTCAATGCAAGTGATTTTTCTTTCATGGAACTCATCTATCCAATTTGAATTGATCATTTCCTTGTCTAACTTTTTTTTAGGTGCCTTTTTCAAGCTTGTTTGTTACTCCAATTGAAGAAGCTTCCCTTTAATTTCAAGTATGTTACCCTAATATTTTGCATATATTCTTTGAAGTTATTATTGAAATTCTTCAATCTTGCATAACCTTCAACCCATATTTGTGTGATCCTATTGAAATCACTTGTAATGAGCCGTGGACCTTACATTCTTGTACCAATTTGCTCTAGCTTTATCCTTTAACAACCTCCTCTAGAAGTGGAAATTAGAGTTATAAACAAAAGTTGCACATAATTGTATTTTTTCTATATCATTTTTATAGATACATGCATCATATGTAACAAGAGTCTAATAGATTAACCATTGATTTAATAGAATCATATGCCACTATTACTCTGGCATAGTGATGACGTTGATGATTGGTCATGAATTCCAAATAGTTCCCTAAAATCTTTAGTTTAGGAATATTCTCCTCTTTTATTTTTGTCTCTATAAGCCTAATACTGCCAGTTTAGTTTTAACCATAAAATCTTTCAAAGCAACAAATTTATTAAGGATCGGTACACTTTATATTCTAATATACTATTGACTTCATTATTAGGTTTGGAGCCCTTCCCTTTACCTTTCCTTCCTGCCTTCTTCTTACAACCACTCTGGAAGCCTTCTAATTTATGCTTTTTAGGTTCTTGGGTACAAGAACTATCTCTTATATTTGCTTCTTTGACCCTCTAACATTCTTTCATCTTGCTATCAACAATTGGGTTGTTTGGTTCTTCTAACCACTCTTCATTGGATACATGTTATTGGGACACTTCCTTACTAATAGAACTTCCCTCTTCTTGAATGTTTATTAGTACACTCCCCTCTAATGTATCCATGACTATTTCATTATCTATTCCAACCCTATTAACCTCAGGTGGGTTTGTAAATTTTTCTATGACTAAGCCTTGCCCCAATTTGTTGTCATTATTTTTGTATCACTCATGTGTTTTTTCTTTTGTTGCTCATCCAACTTTATGGGCTCTAGGTAGTCCCCTCTCTTAAATATCCTACCAGTTACAATCCACTGCTTGCCTTGTTGCTTTAAGGAGGGCTTCTAATGGTAGGATATCAAGACAAAATCATTAATTAACTTCTATTCATCTTTAAGCCTCATTAGCTGTTACTACACTAACATATAGCCTAGCAAACTTAGTTATCTTCCTCTTTACTGTATTTTCATTTGTGCATAAGGTTTTTCCTTAGTAGCTAGCAATAATGTTAATCTTTTTTTGGATCAATACTCTAGGGAACATTATGTATGTTAATCTACATTGGCATATTCTCACACTTAATTTTATCAAGTCTAATACCTATACCTGATCAAATAGTTGTGAATATGTCATGGTCTTAACTCAACTATGCCTCTTACCTCATCTTCTATGGTGAATTTAAATAATACGTTATTATCTTCAGAGATTATAACTTCGTGCGACTCTTTCCCCTTCCATTATTTTATGTCTACTTGTTTATCATATGGAAAGGAGGTTTTTTTCCAAAGAAGAAGCTGACTAAGATAGTGTTCTACTCTTGGCTTCCTCCTTCATTACTTCTAATTTTGGTGTCTTAAAGGCTCTCCCTTCTTTTTTAGTAAGGAAAATAGTTCAAGGATGCTGTAGATGTTTCCCCTACTAACTTTCTCTAATTCATTTAAGTACTGTTGGATCAGAAAATGAAAGCAAGCTATATTTAGAGAACCGGTAGATTTCAAAACTTTTTAGAAATCATTTTTGCAGCAGAAGCAATATATCCAAATCATCATGCCAATCCATACATGATATGGTATAAGGATAATAAACATAAACAAGATGAAGAGTATTGCCGACTCCTTTACTACAGCTTTAATTCCTCGTTGCGTTATCCTCTCCTTCTTCTTGTATCCTAAGCCTTTACTTTTGACAATCTATCTTCTCCTTGTTGTTGTATCCTCAACCA
>JANVCQ010000007.1:1653175-1663381 GCA_025531925.1 Erythroxylum plowmanianum
CCACCCTCGTGGGACACGGACTCGGATATCACCATCGATGTCGGGTTCGGGTCATACGGGAGTGGGGTGTTACAATATATGTGTTCGAATTTAGGTTCGTTATACTATTTGACTTAATTAGCTATTTAAGTTCTATACTAATTGTTTCTTAGGTGAAACACATTGGATATGTAGTTCATCTAATTTATTAATTCATACTGCATCTGGGGATTTGTTCACTGTATCTTTTGCTAATTTAGTTAAAGCTAAGAAGTTGTTGGAAGATGGTGTCAATAACCCATCACCTGAGGCAAGATCATTGAATGTTTCAATTAATGCTTTCAAACGTGCAAGGACCTTTCTTGGGAATCCAAATATAGGGAACTTCTTTACCTTTTCTACTGAGTTTCATGTCACTTAAAATTTAAGAAAATAATTATTTCTTTTCCTTTTCGATGGAATAAGTGTGAAACTTTATTTATCGTTTTATCTTTAAAAATTGTTAAACTTCTAATTAAAATCTTATACTACTAACTATATATCATTATATTATATTGCTTACCATATTTCAATATTAATGTGTTATTATTTTATTGTTAAAAAATATTGATGATTAAGAATAGTGGTTAATTTAAATTTGTTATATTTTGATCTTGTTAATATTAAAATTTTAGATATGCTTATCTTTTTATGTCCAAATAATATTTCTTTTCAAAAATTTAAATTGTCTACGATTTGTCTTTCAACAATATGTTTAAAACTTTGAAAACATTTTAGAATTTTTACATGCTTCATTCTATTTTCAAGAAATATTTGTATGAACTGAAGTAATAATACTATGTGCAATAGACATCATTAAAGAATCATTTGTGTATAAAAAACCATAGATTTAAAGAAATTTATAGAGTTTGAATGCATTAGCTACTTTAAAAAATTTATAAAAAGGCAAATGAAAATATATGAAAAATATATAAATGTCAATTATAATTAACCTTACGATTATTAAGCACACTTACTATTCAAAAATTATCTTCTTAATATTATTATTTTAAAGAATACTATCACACACAAAATTCATCACAATTCTTCTAAGAAATATATAAGATATAAAATGTTGCCAAAAGTACAACTTTTAGCAATGATTGAGAGAATCATCACCACCAAAGGCTCGACTTGTGGTGATGAAATTCTTAGGCCATCGCAAAATGTTGCTCATTTTATGAGATGATTCACATAAATTATGGCAAAATATATTTCTTTAGCTTCGATTAGGTAAAATGTTGCAAAAAGTTGGACTTTTGGCGATGAATTTAGAAATCATAAAACATAGCTAAAATTCAGTTTTGTTTTAATGTCTCCCCTTCATTACAATGTGTTTTCCTCCATGTATTCGAGTGCAGTTAAATGATAGCTTTCTAACATTTCTCTTAATCTTATTCCATCCTCTGCTTGGTGCCATTTTATACGAATTTCTTCACTGGGATCAAAATTATGTTCGAACCTGTTTACATCTGTATATGAACCGTTGACCAAAAGCTGCAATACAGATTCGAATAATTGAATCTGTGCATCTTGTGTCAATACAGATAACCTCAGCTATTAACTTTCAACATTCTCAGTACCTTTCTCTTCCTTTTCTAAAGAAAGAAAGTGGAATAAGGATATAATCATTGGTTCAATGGGACAACACGTGCCAGGGACATTTCATTTTAGAACTGCAAAATTTGCAGAAATAGACGTGAACCAGGCCATCACATGGAAATTATGGTGAAAACTTTACAGAGGATCGATGGGCCACAAATACCATATCATACATTATAATGGCCAAAAACTAAGCAACAGTAATCTTTTCTCATTCTGTATCCACAGAAATGGCACGCAACACTATGGTCTCTACCGTCACACCGGGCCCGAATCCCATCAGAACACCCCACTCAAGTCCGTCGCCTGTGGTCCCTTTCCCTTCCTTCTTCGATCTCCTTCTCATCTCGTCCAATATGAACAGCACTGTCGCACTTGACATGTTCCCGTACTCGCTGAGCACATGTCTAGTTGCTCTCAGCTTGCCCGGTTTCAATTCCAATTTCGCTTCTATCTCTGCTAAAATCGCAGGCCCTCCTGGATGTGGTATCCAGAATATTGAGTTCCAATCATTTATACCAAGTGGACTAAACGCTTTATCCAAGCATTGCTCAATGTTGCTCGCCACCAAAGTTGGAACCATTTTGTCAACGTAAAACGTTAGCCCCATTTCTTTAACACGTCCGCGAATTGCTTTGCTTGTGTTAGGAACCAATGTCTGGGAAGCTGAGAAAATTTCAAAGATAGGTTTTTCGATGGATAGGTCAGGGTCAGCACCAATAATGAGAGCAGCTGCACCGTCACCGAAAATACCCATACGTATAAGATTAGCCAAGTCGGTCTCTGACGGTCCACGAAACGTCATGACGGTAAGCTCGCTGCAAACTACAAGAACGCGTGAACCGACATTGTTTTCTGCCAAGTCCTTGGCAATGCGAAGCACAGTGCCACCTGCATGACAGCCAATAGTGTAGAGCATTACTCGGTTTACAGACAACGGAAGACCTAGAAGGTGCACGAGGTGACAGTCCACGCCAGGCTTTTCTATGCCTGAAGTTGAAGAGAAGATGAGGTGTGTGATTTTGTTTTTGGGTTCTCCCCATTCCTCGATGGCCCTGGTTGCTGCTCTGGCAGCGAGTTTGGGGACCTCAGCAACTTCGATCTCTTGACGTGCGTCCAGTGATGGAGCGTCGTAGGCTGCTATGCTGGGATACTCTTGGAGAACTTCCTCTGTCAAGTGCAAGTATCGCTTCCTCACTGTTGATCTCTCGCCTGTTGATGTCATGGAACGTTGAGTTAATCCGCAATTTGATTAAGATCATAAGTCCGTTTTGACATGAGCATTTCTTGCTGGTTGGCAGGTCACTATTAAATTTATCTACTCATCAAGGACTGATTAGCTATTGAAATATAAAAACATTTTAAAGAGAAATACAAAGCTTACTAAAATGAGTCGAGATCCTCTGTCCAGTTTTTATGATGTCTTATTGTGTCCAGTGAATCTCAGCCATTCATTTATGCTATGTGGAGTTCACATGGGACCCACATAAATAAATGGCTGAGATTCTCCGGACACAATAAGACACCATAAAACTGAACAGAGGATTTTGTTCTTAATAAGATTGTTCTAATTTCTTTCTCAATTTTACTAAACGACCAGAAAAGGGTACTACAGTCATTGCTTAGACATTCATTTCCATGAACCATAACCCAATTATCTCTCCATTTGAGTTAGTGTCATATTTCAATTAAGCAAAAATGTCAATTAGCAAAATACGTCCAACTTAGAGTTGAAATGTTAATGAAAAGTTTACATTTAAGTATTATTTGCTTCCTTTCTACAGTATTGTGTTGAGTGTTCCATTTTTGTTAGGCTTTATACCACATTAAGAACTTGCTCCTAACAAAAAAAACATACATGCGTATGTATCACAGCGCAAGGACTAAATACTCCGACATGCAAATATATAATAGCTCTCTTAAACATACACAAGTCAAGAAACTAGACAAGCTTTTTCTAATCAAACTGCCCTTCATGACCTTTTTGTATGTTGATTGTCCTAAATGTATCTAAATGGATATGCACATACCACAAATGATCACAATCCTATATATTTGAATCAAAGAATGGTAGAGTTATTCTTTCTAATTGTTAAGAAAGAGTGCTTATGATGTTTTGTTATCATGATAGAGAAACATATATGGTTTAATTAAGAAGGCAAATAAGCATAACAAATGGAGCACAATAGGGTATTGTGATGCTCACATATGCGCTTGAACTTGTCTTTAAGGGACGTCAAGTGCTCGGACTTGGTAACTCTGAAGCTATAGTCAGGAAATTCGTCTTGGTTAAAACAGTTTGATGGATTTGCGGTGCCAATGGCTAGAATAGAGGCCAGACCATGAGGTCGCCGAGCTCCATTCATTTTCTTGACGGTTCCGTTCATTTCTAGGCAAAATATAAAGCACCAGAGCACTCTCGCCAAGCGTGGTGGTAAAAGGAAGAGGGGAGATAGAGAAGGGTTGAGTCTCCAAAGTGTGCAACTAAAGCCTCAGGTTTTATAGCCAAAAAGGGATATGAACACAGAAGGGGAGAAATTGTTATTTTAAACAAATTAGGCACACATGACCGTTAAAATTTCATGTGTCAACATTTGTTTGATTGGTCTGGGAATATACTCACAAGCTAGATTGCTGTCCTTTCATTTGACATTCAGAATGAGACTGTTATCTAGTGTACAAAGCTACAATCAGAATAGATTTGTCTGGGAATATATTCACAATCAAATTGTTATCTAGTATACAAACCTCCGCGTTTTGCGAAGGGAGAAAGATCTACATTATTTATACGCAATATTTTCTTTGTATCTTATAAAAATATCATTTTCGTAACTCAAATCTGCAACTTTTTAATTATAAAGAAATAATTTTACCGGGTGTTAAAAATTTACCCTCTTCATATGCCCTGCCAACTATACCATAAAAATGCGTAAAATGGAAATAATTAATTAAAGAGTCGGTCATGTTATCCAGAATTTCAATCTTGATGGTGCACAAATGATTTATAACCTCTCTTTCACTGCTATATATACACAATTTAATGGTATTCATGAGCTTTTTAAACTTTGGATTGGACTGAATTAAGTTGTTTTCAATCTATTTTTTCTACCTCAATATACCGTTACTCAAGAGTATCTACCTGAGCATTTAATTAGTTGGGGTCATGATTTCAGTGGAGGGGGCTACAAAAGTTTAACATGTGGAGTGTATCGAACGGGGAAATTTCCTATCCGTCCCCTCTTCTTTCCATGACACTTGGGGTCCACAAGCAACCCCTGAAAACCACATTGTCCATTCCGCAATATTGAAAAAACCTGGAATAAGAAGTTTGCATTTTCCTTATCTCCCCGCATGTCAAGAACACATCCATAAATGTGTCATTAAAATGAGATCACAACTTGGTGCACGAGAACCAAAACCAATATTAATTGTAAGGCAAATTAGTGATGGTGGTCGTCCGCGTAGTGTAATGAACTTTTGTTTTTTTGTATCTGTTAGCCATTGGATCAAGAATCTCGAGACAGAAGACTTCTAGTCGTTTGATGATATGTTTTCTTTCTAATATCTCACGAATTGCGTATATCAAATATATTATAAATCGTTCGATGGCTTTTTCAATATTTCAAAATTACGCATATTAAATTAATTATTTAACAAAATAAGACGTAACTCGTAACCTTTTAATGCAAAAGACTCATTTCCTCTTTTTGAGAATAAAGCGTAGAAATTTAAAAACTTAGCATTTTCAAAACACTGTATATAAAATATAACTGTGTCAAATCTTCTGTTTTTAAAAAAAGACTTAAGAATCATATAACTTGTATATGAACTTAATAAGAAAAGGTTCAGTCTCTCTTTATATGTTCCCCCGTCCAAAAAATGTACTTGTCAAGGGTCTGAATACTGTACCGTATCTATTGAAAAATGTACTTGTCATATTAGCTTAAGGTACAAGTCGATACTGAAAATATATTAGGTTAAATTGAAAAATTATGTAAATTTAATTAGGAACTAATTTTTTTAAAAAAATCTAACCCTAAATGCTAAAACTCCTCCTGCCTCTCCTCTCCTTCTTCACTCACCTTTGCTCCTCACTGTTGCGTTGCCTCTCCTCCAATCTTCACTGTTGTTACTGCTCGTCACCCTTCTCTCCTCCTCCTATCGTAGTTGCTTATCGCTAGTTGCTACTACTATGCAGTGGTGCCGTCTCACTCTTCCTCTTGACCCTCTCCTTCTTCTATCACGCCATCACTGTCCATTGTAGCCCATCGCCATTTGTCCAACATCCGGCACCAATCAAATCCTATTCAAGTACATCAATATTGTAAATCTTCATCAAGCAACCAATCTTCAAATCCCATAATATTGCTTAATTATTTGGATGTTTTGGATTCTTTATTCTGCTAATAACTTTTCATTTCATCAAAATTGATTAAATCCATTAAATTATTGATTGATATACTGATACAATCTCCATGTGTACTTTTGGTTAGAAAAAGTAGAACCTAAGTATAAAAGTTATTTTATAATTAGTTGACTTATGTAATCACACAAAATGAGTACATACCATTCATAAATTATTACAAAAGTATGAATAATAGCTGACAAAGTGTAACAGTTAGAGGATTTTTTAATCTTGGGTTAAGAAACCTAAGAATTAATGTATATACCTTAAATATGATCAAAAGTAGTGTTTATGGCAACAATCCATTTGTCTCTTTCAATATTTGCACGTTCTATTAACATTCTTCTGTTAACATCTTTAGCTAGATTTGCTTTATAGGCTCTCTCCTCAACTTCTATAATGGCTCGCACTTTAATTGTTTTACGTTTAAGCTTAGTTTTCTCCCTATTTGTTTGTTATTATTGTGCTTGAAATTATTATTCAATTGCTCTTTAAACTTGTTAATGCCATATTATGGATTCTTCTTGCTTTTTTACAAGCTCTTAATTTCTTGTTCTTTGATATTCATTGTTTGCCTACAACATAAATCAATTAAAGCTTCTCCCAACATGATATGAAGTTATTAATTTACTTTTAACATATGTCTTTATTTATTTTTTATAGATAAATAGTGGAAAGCTCAGATACTATTGATAGTTCAACTTGTTCATGATGATCCAATGATCTAGATTCGGCTACTGGATTAGTTAGTTTCAAGAATCATACTATTTATTTGTAGTACAACAAATATTTGAAAGATAGGGCAATCACTAGATTAAAGAAACATTTAGCTATGATCAAAAGTGATGTAGAATCTTATCAGAAAGTTATTCATATTGTGACATGAAAAATAAAAGCTTTGCTTGAAGAGTATCAGAATGAGAAGGACAAAAGCTAAATACTAACATATGAAATTGATATTAGAAGTTCTTTTTGCAGTGGTTAGAGTGATACTGAAAATATTGAAGATGAGATTCTTACTTAAAAAGAATAGATTTATGCACTTGATATGAGAAAGAGAAGAAGATATGTATTTAAATTTTTTGCTCAATAAATATTTTCAAGCATTGATTGAAAGAATTAATAACTAATGCAATAAAAGTTTGTAATTTGCAGGCATGACCTAACTTATTAACTTGGTAATTCATAGATTGCATGTGTATTACTTCTCATATGATGTTTCCAAAGAGTTGATCAAAAAATTAGAAGAATGATGGGGAAAATCTGAAGAGTCTAATGATTTCATAAGAAAATCAATAATAAAAGTGAAATAGAGTGATATTTTCTTACCAAAGGAGGAAGGGAATTTAGGAATTATTCCCTTTACATTCATTAAAAAAGTCTTAATAATCAACAAATATGAAAAATTCTTATAGATAAATTAGCTCTTTGGGTGAGATGGATCCATGCTTATTACCTAAATAAAGGGAGCTTTTGAAATATCATACTTAAAAGTAACACCTTATGAACTATGTTGTATATTCTCAATTTGAGAGAGCAAGTCAGATTGGAATTTAAGGTGGTGGATCAAAAAGAATGATAATTAGAGCAACAAAGGTCCTCCTTGTAGAATCACTAAGCTTAATGTTCTTAGGGACTTAATACCAAATAATGCCACAGTCAGATATATCTTTAAGAACAATTTATGTAATCTCAATGAAATGGAGTGGTTAACTTTTATAGCCTTCACATCTACTCCCTTCATTAAATCTAATTGAGAAGATTCAATATAATGGCTAAATAATTCCTTAAGGAGCTTTACAAACCATTCTTACAAGCAATTTTTAAGGACCTGGTCCCTTAAAACGAGATGGTACAAAAACAATGCGGTTTAAGCAGACAAATCATAAAGTATGATTTATCCTCTATCTTGCTATTATGAAGATGATTAACATAATTGATATATTAAATGACAATCACAACATTGTTAATTGTTGTGATATGTATAAGCAAGACCATGTTATTAGTCATTTTGAATGTAATTAACATGGGAAATGGTATAAAAACTCTATAGCCTCTCTTCTCCACACAGTGATTGGCTTGAAACAATCAACTGAATCAATCAAAGACAAAGTGTCTATAAATGAGACCCCCTTATCTAGAAAGTGCATTTGGCAATATAGTTTACTCAATATAGAGAGAAAAAAATCAAAGAATTTTTCAAAACAAAGGCTTCAGAGTAATAATAAGTTCTACTTAACATAAAGAACTTGATAAAGGAGTAATTGATTATGTATAATATTCATTTTAGTTACAACTTAACTTTAGCTACCAATTTAGGAATCTCCATTTACATCTAGCAGGTTCTCTTTAGGATCCATCTTGACCATTTATCCTCCTATTCTGATCAAAGTATCACTCCTTTCAAGGATAATTCTTCCAACATCCTAGGTCCTCCTTGATTATAGTTACTCTATGCTCCTTTGTAATCATTTTAGCGTAAGTTTTATTTCAATTGTATCTAACTTTGCATCTTACCTCTATAAGGAGCCTTTTTCTCGTGTTAATACAATTTATTTTCTATAAAAAAAACCTACATAAACTTATTAGTACAAAAATAAGATAAGAGAAAGGTAAATAATAAGATAGAGAGCCTAAAACATAAGTTTGATATAATAATAAGTTAAAAATCTTTATATAAAATTATATGACATCAATTAATTTGATATCCAAGTTAGTAAGATATGTTAATAAACTTGTACATAAAACTTTGAACTTTATAAAAGTTAAAAAAAAAAGTTATGAAGACATTCAATTTTCTTTTTTCATTTTTATAAACTAAATATATTCTACAATTATTATATCAATATATATATTTTGCAATAAAGTTCTAAATTATTTTATGAAATTTTAAAGATAAGTAATATCAAAAATATATTTCAATTATTATATATTGTTTAATTTTATTTAATTATTTCTTATTATATATTGTTTAATTAGTGTAAATTGATAATTAAAAATTTTGTAATTTTTAAATAAACTAAGGTTGTAGAATTAAGGATAATATATATTAATTTTTTATCTATTATTCACTTTATATTTTATTTCATTTTGATTACAATAAATATTAAAATTAATATTCTTATTTATTAAGTTTCAAATCAAAACTTTCAAGGAAATCTGGGGTCTCTCAATTGATAGATATAAAATCTAAATGTTTGTGATGGATCCTATTTTCGGAGCCCAACTATCGTTCCGAATATCATAAAACGTTAGCGTGCGTATTACCTTGAAGGGTTATTTCAAAGAACCCTCATTAGCCATCATCTCACAAGAGTAGTGTGCCCACACCAGTCAAACACCAAAATCACAATTTGACTTCTTCAACAAAATTGTGGCTCCATGTATCTAGTTTATTTTGAACTAAGAATCATCTTAATCAGAGCTCTACAGTTCAAGATATAATTAAAAATACCAAAGTATGTTTGGTAAACAACCAATCCATTCTCTTCCAATCAATTTCCTCACTTTCTCTCCATCAATCTTTTTCAAATCAACACGAATGAATACTAGTTTCCATGGAGAGATAGAAAAATGTCTTATAAATCTGTTGCTTCAAGAATCACCTCATTTGGAGGTCGAATGGTGAAGTTATGATCAAAAAATTCAAACATGTTCGTGTCCTAAATCATATTGTACCTGTCTTAGCGCAATTGCCATAACTTCCAATAGTAATGACGGATTGAGTTCATTCTTAAACTATTTGAAAGAAGACTTATAAATATACAACTTTCGTGAGACCACAAAGTGAGATTATGCCTCTAAAAGGGTCAAAATCGCAATTTGTTGTAGCTGTCCCGTGAATATCCATTTAACGGACATACATATGTCTGCCTAACGGACATAGACAGGCTTGGGAGTGCTTTCTGGAGCCGAGAAGGTCCGTTTAATGGACCTAATATCCGTTTAATGGACATGGACTGGGCTGGAGGTGTTTTTACCCCGAGAAGGTCCGTTTAACGGACCTGAAGTCCGTCTAACGGACATTGGTGATCTAAAACCCCTTTCAAAGCCTCTCCAAAGGTACCTACATCCATTCTAACATCATATTCACTAATAATCTTTCCAAATTCACTTCTTCTAATGTAATATCACTTCTTAAACATCCAATTACCAAAATGATTTCATGAAAACTCCCAAAT
>JANVCQ010000007.1:1672895-1684884 GCA_025531925.1 Erythroxylum plowmanianum
AAACACATGGTTCTCAAGTTTTCAACCAAATTCACAATTAAACAAAATCATGTATGCATCAATCTTGTCACATATTAGCAATATATATGGGTTAAGTATTAGACTCCAATTCTTTGACAAAAACTTGATAAAAATATTCAAAAATACCTAAAATTGGTTTTAAGAATCAATAAGATTTTTCTAAAGATTAAAATTATAATTTTTATCATAATGAAAACATTTATATATATGGAGCTCCCTAAAGTATTAAAATCATCATAGTAACTGTATATAAATGATTATAATTTTTTGTTTACATTTGTAAGTTCTTAATCTTCTTTGTTATTATTCCATTTAACTTGTTTTTCATTCGAATGATTTTGAAACTCATGAATTTTCTTAATTTCTTTAATTAGACCTATATTTTTTTACTTAATGCTCCACGTAGCACCAAATCCATAATGTTTTTTTTAACTCAATCGTCAATTTTCTTAAATAATTTCATATTACTATCCATAAATCATAACAAGCAAATCATTAATAACATTTATATTTTATTATCATCAAAACTTAGATTGAAATCTCATTTTGGTTCGATAATCTCCCTTTTATAACGATAAAACATAATATGATTTTGAAGAAAATAAAATTTATAATTTAATCATAATTATCCCTAATTTAAAACAATATATGACAAACATAATTTTTAAATAACTAAAAATACTTCAAACTATTTTAATCATCTTGAAAGTAATTACTAATCTCTCAAGCATAGAAAGACACATTTTATCGTATGTTATAATGACTAACAAGTAGAATGTGCGTCAATTATGCTTTATTCCTTGCTAATTATGCAAAATCTATCCTCATTAATGATTTGTTAAATATATAGATCAATTGGTGTAAATTTTTAACAAATCCAATCTCTATATCCCACTCTGCATATGTTCTATAATAAAATGATATTTAGCCTTTATATGCTTGGTCTTAAAGTTTTTAATATCAAACAAAGAAACTAATATGTCAAACCTAATATTATAGCAAAAAATTTCCAAACATTCCTATTAGTATTATAGCAAAAAAAATTCATACCTAATAGTTAAGTTCGAAATTTTTTTGTTATAATTGTTAAATTATTACATAAATAAGATAATTTGTGCATAACTATCAATAACTACATATTCAAATTTTAGGATTGATAAGATTATTGAATTTTTTTCTTGCTAAACCATAAGCCAAATGCATTGCCTAGGAATTTATAAGTACCAAATGTCCTCTATCTATATAACAAGCTCCACATAATCTACATTGAAATATTCAATCAAATCAAATAACATATGTGTAAGGTACAAAATTCTTAATGACATAGTACCATATAGAATTTCAAACTTTTAATCATAAAAAATTTTAATGGCAATTATATTTTGTTATCATCAAAACATAAATTAGAAATCCCTTTTGGTCAATATGATCCTTTGGTTAATAAACTTATTCTTAATTATGATGATGTACTTGATGAAACTAATGATAGTTTTTATTCACTACCCTCATCTCTACCTACTTCATCCTCTTTAATAACTTCAACATATACCACCAGATCTATACCTTCAACTTTAATATAGCCTACACCTTAAACTTTTCATAAATCTACTAAAAAACAATGTTCCTTAGTTAAGATTCATAATCATATGAAAATGTGTTCACTTCATAACAATTTAAAACTTTAGAGCTCAATTATTTAGAAGATACTATATAAATAAATAAATAAAGTGTCTATAGTTAAAGATGAAGGATTCAGAGCTTTAATTTAATATGATAACTTCTTCTTTACATTACTATTTTTTAAATAATGAATATATTAGTTCCATGAAAGGTTGAGCAATAATGTTCTTATTGAATAAAAGAGCATCAAAGAAGAATAAATATTAAGTGATACAAGAAATCAAAAGACTGGTATGTTAAAAACGACTCTAATAACTTTAATAAAATGACCTCGTTTTGCTTCATCTCACAATAAATGTTTATAGTTTAAAACAATGTCGTTTTGTTTATAAAGCAAAACGACAACATTTTGTTCTTAAAGTTAGTTAAGTCTATGCCCAGCCTCGGGCTCGAGCTCGAACTTATGCTTAGACGTGAGGCCTGACTATCTTTCAATCCTAAAGCTCGAGGCCTGGTTAAACTAGTTTTGGATCGTTGATCATAAACTAGGCCAGGTCAAACTCAAGCCATATTGCCAGCCCTACTAATAATCTTGTATAGTACAAGAAAGTGTTAATTGATTCTCCACTTGGTAAGTTGTTGGCTAAATGAGTGTTTCTTCTTGTAGAAAAAAATGTGTGGTATAAATTTGCCATGTATAGCTTATAAAAGACCTCCTTTGGTGATGGATTATAAATGAATATCCTTTGGTTTCTTTCATCCCGTAAACTAGAGACTAAGTAACTAAAATCTAATATGAAGATCCAAAGATCGCCTTCAAAATTCATCTTAGTGTTCAAATTCCATTTAATAATGCTAGTCTAGAGAATATGGGGATTGCTGACAGTGTAGAGTTGAATAAATGCTTATTGCAGGTACCTGTTATAATGACATTGAAAGAATAGATGTTTTAAAATTTCAAGAGAAGATTTACAAAGTATACACTAGTTTGGCAAGTAAGAATTTGGCTAGTCTGTTAGAACTTGGAAGACTATTTTTGATAACTTACTATACCATGACTGAAGATCTAGGTGAGTGATGCTTGATCCACATTATTTTGTACCAAGGTGCAATACAATAAGGGTTGCTAAAGAGATACCAACATAATCTAGTTTTGTAGTTACAAAAAGGAGTCTTTAGCTAACCTGTTTAAATTGTAAATGAGGAGGAATGGAGAAATGCTTAGAGTAAGATTAAGTCTGTTAATGTTGTTAGATGATAGTCCTTTAACAACTAATTAGGCATTTATGGGGATAAAAGCTTTTAAGGGAGTGACTTCAATTACACGTTTTAAGTCCAGTTGTCATACTAGAATGAGGTAGGTCTAGTTGTCATACCAAAATGAGATGCTCTTACCATTCTTGACAATTGATCCACATGAGTCTTTGATGCTCCATTTTAGTTTAAACAAGTTATTCATGAGCAAAGAGGTAGTTATTCAAATCTTTGCTGTAATAGCTAGTTTTACCATACTAAGGGTTAGAGCCTTATAATTTTGCATATAAGTCATATAATTGAGAGTTCGTGAAATGCATTTCATTCACATGCATATCATTAAGCATAAACATATGAATTATGAATTAGTACACATTACAAAGATAATATATGCACTCAATGGACATATTCCGGGGTATGAAAAGTTTAAAATGATCATGATGTAAATTATGTATTGTTTATGTCTTGAATTTTAGTTTGATTGGTTATAAGTAGTAAACTTGGAATTAATTGTTACAATTGGAAAATTGATGAATTAAAATGTACATTTAGACTAGGAAAAATGTCAAGTGACAAGACAAGTTGACATGGAAAATCAGAATGACTAAGCCTATAATTGAGTGACATTTGGCATAGGTAATTAATTGACAAATGACAGCAATGAATGAGTGACAAATGGACTAATAACTAGGAGACATTTGGTGGATTATGAAGAGGATATGTGGATTTCTTTTAAAAGTACAGTTGTGTTTGAGGCTTTCCTTGTAGCAATAGATCTGTAAAAGAAACTTATTTTTTGTCTCCATCTTGTAGCCACTTAATCTTAGATCTTTGTTTCAATAGAGAGAAGTAGAAGTTAACTGCTTTTGAGTTATTATTCAATGCAATATTTTCTACCTCTCAGAGCCTTAGATAAGTGGGATTAATGTATAAGTTATTTTGAGCTTTATTAAGAGCAAATTTTGCAGTGTTCAAAAAATGATGAAGGTTCCCCACAATTGCCTTTTGAAAGGCTTTTAATTCATCTTTGATGTTTTTGATTTTCATATAATATTGAAATTGCTTGGAGCTGTAGAAATGAGAAGCATAACCTTTTATAACAGCATCTTAAAAAACCAGATATGGAATTTAGGAAGTTACTGAATCAAAAAGGATATGTAAGAGGGGCATGGTCTAGTTCAAACTTAACAACCACAAGAGAGTGATTAGAAATGCTGTGTTGGGAAAATAGAAACCAGTGTTAGAAAAATGTTACAACCAAAACAAATTGGATAAGCCTCTATCAAGTTTTTGCCTCAAGAAGGTCTCATTATTGTGTTTATTACTCCAAGTGAAAAAATTTCGAGGTAAATCAAAAACTTGAAGATCAGCTAAGTAATTTTTAAGATCATGACAGACAGGTTTATTGGAATGATGGCCTTCAACTTCATCATGATGAATGATGGAATTAAAATCACCAACCAAGAGCTAAAGAGAGTTGACACCAGGTGCTAGCTCTTTTAACTTACTACATAAGGAAAATATTTAAAAGACATAATTGATAGCATATATGATAGAAATATCCTAGACTTTAAATAGATGTTTGGAAATACTTGTAATCAATTGGTCAGTAATGGTGGAACCAATTATGTTAATCTCGTCACTATTATAGATTACTATAATGTTTCCATTGGGGTGAAAATCTTGATTAGAGATGGACCTCTAACCATTATTAGAAAAAAAAAAAAGAGAGGAGGCTACCGATGTTCTTTTTCATTCTGGTTTCCAGAATACTTATCAAATAGGGCTTATTTTTTATAATAAGGTCTCTGATCACTTTCCTTTCTATAGAAGAATTCATACCCCTAATGTTCCATGAACAAAAAGACATTAAGAAATAGAATAAGAAGTATTCTTCTTTATACCAGATATTCTTCTTGACATAGTTTTGAAATTAGCTTCAATACCTGATGCTTAAGTTGTGATTACTAATTCACATGTAAAGACTTCAATTATTCTTTCCTTTACAGGAGGAGTAACTACTTCTATACTATCTATAGGATTATTAGTGTCAATGGAATGATTAGCATAATCAATATTATGATTGTTATTGGCTACCAAGGTATGAGAATGGAAGTCCTTACTGATGTCTCCAACAGGAACCTCAACCTGAACTTCACCGATCAATTCCTCAAAGCTACATGTTTAAAAAAAATTTCCCATTGGTTGCCAATTTTTTATTGGTTTAACTGGGGGGTTTCCATACATATTTAATCTTCATTGTGTCTTCAATAAGCTCAAGATTGTCATCAAACTTCATGATTCGTGTCTTCTTAAGTTGCTCAGCATAATTATCAATAACCACACATATTCTAACAAAAATAATCCTTTTTTATGCATTGTCCTGATCAAAATGTAGAGGTTTACCAATTGAGCTAGCTAGAAGGCTCAATCCTTCAGTGGTCCAATATTCAAGAGGTATATCATATATATAAAGCCATAAAGGTATGTTAGTCTGCTAGTTCTCTTCAAATTTAACACTAGGTCTCCATGTTTGAATAAGGAAAGGTTTATTGTAAATGTGCTAAGGATCAGAATTAATAACTGCTCCATTACATCAAGAGAGTTAAATTTGAAGAAGAATATGTCTTGGTTGTTAAGAATGTCATCAAGAAGGTTGTTAAGCATGTCATCAAGAAGACCAAATTGTTTCGAGTTGCTAGTTGCCCAAGTTTTCACAATAGGAAAAGGAACTCTTTTATCTAGAAAGAAACCAACTAGAGTGGATTTCCATTTCTAAGCTCCAGCATGAAGAATGGAGATGGGAGGTGACACTATTAGGTTGTCAAAAGTAATACTGGGGGAAGTAGGAAGGCTTACCTTTAAGGTTCATATTGCCAACAACTTGAACCTAAGAAGGATTGGTAGAAAAGAAATAGGACAATTACTAGATGGATCAGAAGTAATAGAGGCAGGAAGGTGATTATGAGGAGGTAGAAGAGTATGGATAGACATTGAAGGAGATTTTAGTGAAGTAGGCGAAGAAGGAGCTGGAGGAGACTGGATTTTTTCTATTGGTGGGAAAATTTAGAAGATGACATAGTATTTTGTCTACTGGGTAATAAAAATACCTATTATGAAAGAACTCCAAAGGTAGAATTTAGATGGATAACTATTGAGTATGAGAAGGAAGGAGAGTACAAGAATGGAAATGAAGGAGGGAGGTGGAAGCTAAACAAAATAAGATAAGACGCACTAAACATAAGTTGAAAAGACAAAAACAGGACTTTGATAGCAAAAACTGAAGATCCTTAACCAAGAAGAGGAATGTGGAGTAAAGTAGGAGGTAAGGAGGGAGAAGAGGAAGCTTAGGTTGGGGAGGCAGTGCCATGAAAATGAGATGTTGAATGATGGAGGAAGTTCTCTACAACTATTTCCATAACCATTCTTTACATTGATATTGCAATCAACAAATGTAAGCAAAAAATTGCAACCTTTAAGTGTGGGTACTTTGATATATACATAAACTTTTGGTATAGGTGGGATTCGTTTCCTAATAAAGAGATTAGTCAACATGTTATTTAGTCTTTCAAAGACAATTTAGTACAGCATCAATTTTTAAAGAAGCAGAAATCGATGTAGAAAAAAGAGAGATTATGAGTCATTTTGAAACTAATATTTTGGTTAAAAACATTAGAAGACACATGAAATTTCAATGAGAAGACAATTGAATTGATTAAAAAAATATTGGTAATTTGATTTTATTGTTTGTTATTATTATTTCAATTATAATTATTTTATATCCCATGTTATTGCTGACTTGTAAAAGGTCTCACCTATATGGTGTTCCACATCAACACAGTTAGCTATAGAGTTAATGATAGGTTTTTCTCGCAATAAATTGAAAGTTAATAACATTTGATTGATATTTTTGGTAGTTCTAGTTAGTTCATAAACTTAGAAAATTTTCAAGATTTTAAATATAATTTATCTTAAAATTAAAGGAAAAAGAACTACTACTAAGTTAGAAACCTATTATGTGAACTTAAATAAGTATAAAATGTTTCATACTTAATGACTAATGGATATTTCATAAAGTTTAGAATTTATAAGGTCTAATTAAATCAAATTTGTATGCTAAAACCAAAAAGGGATTACTAAGTTACCTATTATGTGTTTATAAGTAGATTATTTCATTTTTTACAACTAATAATATGCTTTGATGAAAGATGTTAGAAGGATGATGATCAGTGAGTTTGACATAATTGATTTAGGCTTAATGATGTTTTTATCATGTTTTTCTCCCTTTAGAGAAGTATGTTAAAGATCCAATTATGAAATTTCAAATATAATATTGTAATCATATAATAGCTTTATTGGAAAATTAATCAAAATCAAGCCACAAGTATAACGAAATAGTTTTTACAATTTTTTAAAAGATCATTTTAACAAAATAACTCTAAATAATAATTAATAAATAAAAAGGTTAAACATAAACATGATTTAGGTATCTTACAATTTTTTTTCTTCTCTAATGAAGTTGTTAACCATTAATTATTTAATTGTCTAACTATTAATGGTATCTATAGAGTAAACAACGAGAACTTAAATCTTTTAAAAGAGATTAACAAAAGAAATAGTTCACTTATTGTCTTTCCCTTTTCATAGAGAAAGACTAAGAATTCTTTCAAAGTTTAATTAAAATTAAACTCTAAATTATAAAAAAAATTTACTCTAATTATAATTGTATTTTTATATTAATAAAATCAAATATCCCATCTTTAGTGTTAAAAGTTTCTTAAACTTCACAATTAAATTTAACTTAATTTAAATTATTTTTCTCTCTTTAATTGCTTTATATGTGTAACCTATTAAGTTTCTAATATAAATTATAACTATAATTCATAGTAGGATTAACTAAATTAAAACTATTTTTTATTTATCTTTAATTCTTTAATTAAAGAATTATAATCATGGATCAAAATTAAAGTCTAACAACATATCATAACCAACCAAATATTATAAATATCGAAGTGATTTGAGTTAACCTATTGAGACATGGTTGTAATCATAATTTAATCATTTCATCATCTAAACTTTCAATTGGACATAGATTATGAGATTAATGTGTACTCTATTTAAATGTAATTATTTTCATTCTTACAAATTAGTAATTAATTTATAAATGACATTTGAGAACAACCTTAACAAATTTCAAGTCATTCTGACCAAAAAAATTTCAAATCACTACTAATTAAGAATTGTATAGCATTCTCTTTAATTACTTAGGAATAATCAGTCCTAAAGTGCTCAAGCTTGGGCACTAGATTGAAAAAATCCTTAAAGGTTGGGAACTTTAGAATTGCTTATCCCATACTTTAAAGTAGTGAATCTTTTATTAACTTACTCTATTAACTTCATAGAGTTTATATGATATCCAAATACTATCGAGTTACTATTAATAAAATAGATCATAAGTAGCACCAAAATATAATAATTCTCATATAAAATACTTTGTTAATCTCTAGTTTAAGAATCAATTATATAACTATCATAATTAGGACACACTACAAGAAATCAAAGAATTACCGATGGAAATAACCGACACTAAATCCAATTATTCTGTCGATATTAATATTTACCGATAAAATTAAAAGATGGACAAAAGCTTCGTTAATATGGGCGTAGGTAACTGCAATGACGAAAATTTCATATGCCTTTCCGTCGGTAAAATATACCAACGGAAATAAGGAAACTGTCGATAAAATGTTGTAAATATAGAGACGGATTAATAGAAATAGTCGGTAAATAAAACGAACAATTTACCGACAGTATACAATTTTCCATCGGTAATATGGAAATACTTTTCCAACGGATTCCTTACTCCATTGGAAATATTTAAACATGTTTTCCGACGGTTTTATGTAATCCGTTGGTAATTGGAAGTTAGAATTTTTTTAAAAAATTCCGATGTTAAATTTTATTTGATGGTCTTATGAAAAATGCATAATTTCAACAATTGTGAATTTTCTGTGCATATTAAATTTATTTGTTTATATATTTAATTTGTTAAAATAAAAGTTGATTGGTGATATAAAGTTTAAAATTTGTTAATTGATAATAAAAACATTAAAGTGTACATAACATATCTTTATAATTGAAAGCAAATGACTACAACAATTTTAATGTCCTAGTGATAGAGGGTGCTCAGAGATGCTACCCCTCCCCTTTAGCTGCTCCAACTCCTGTCTTAGTTGAACTATCTGCTCCATTTGCTCTTGCATGTGAGCCATCTGGTCCATCTTCTCTTGCATGTGAGTCATCCTCTCCATCAATGTATCCACTGTGGCTCGAAGCTCAGTGACTTCCGACGATTGTGCTTATCTGGTAGACGTTGTTGTACTGGACATGGATGATTGTGAATAACAAGTATTCACAAATGAACCTAGCCTGAATATCCGTCCATGACAATCCCTACCACCGATAGCATCAAAATACGTCTAAGTCTTATCAACAGGTTGTTCCTCTTGAGACTACCGTTGAATGGTTTGTTGTATTTGATCCTATTAGGAACCAATGTTTACATTATTAAGGGATTATTTATAATCGTAAAACTAAATGATTATAAAAGAAATAATAATAAGGCATTAAGTTCACATACATTCAGTTCTCTACATCGGCTGTCAATCTACAATTTATCATAAGAGTGCATCACATTGTTCCCCAATTAGAATTATATGTCTCCATAAGTAACTGAAATTCCTTTTTTAAATCTTAAATTAAAGGAATATGAATCTCATAATAATAAGGTTCCTCAAATCTTGGACACATTGTTGTATCATCTATTACTTCTTTAATGTAAGGTGAATTTAAGACTTTTAAAGGAAATATATGAATTATAAACTATCTATCCCAAGCTTTTTTATATCGTAAGACAACATCCTTATCAATCAAAGGACTTTTTAAACTTAGATAAAAAGCAAGTATAGGTCTTAGAAGAAAATAAGAATTTATGTCAATAATAACTTTTCTTTTTTTTAATCTAATACTTGTTATACTTCGTCATCTTGAAAAGATACATTTTGTATCTATTTATTTTCTATTTTTTATACTTATTTTAGAAAATGATTTCTAATCCTTTTACAAATATCAAATGGTGCTTTTTTCTGTAAAAAGTAATGTTACCTTTAACATTAACAAATTGTTCTTTTATTCTATAAATTTATCTCCTTTTAAACATTCTACCACATACATATCGTTATTTTGAAAATTTCCATATGATGTTTAAGCAAAAAAAAATCCATATTGGGTTAATCTTATCACAAACACAATATTTTAAGTTTAATGAATATTTTTTTATTCCATATTCTCTATTGTAATATTAATCTAAAAAATATGAGAAATTTTTTTATGACATGATTACCAAAACAGCCAAATAATTAAGCATTAAATTTAAAGATCAATGATTCTTATTGTTCCCTTTTTCATTTCAATAGTTAAATACTATTAAAGTTTTTGTATATGATGTATATCCATTTATGAATATGTACAATAAGTAGAATTATAACACAAGTTTAAACACTGACTATTGGTAAGTTATAATTAAAAGATTTTAAAAGTAACTATTAATTAATCAATATATTATCACCATAAGGCCCATTGCCTAAAATCTTATAGATAGATATGTGCATTTTAAAGAAGACAACAAACATTATCTGGTAGTTGGAAGTTTTGAGGAAAAAAAATGTGAGACTATTTTGATATATTCAGCATGGATAATAACATTGAATATAGTAAATATTAAGAAACAACTTCATCTAGAAAGATGAGTGGTTGCTTTTCCAATAATACTTTTGGCAACAAAAAAAAAACGTTCTACAAAAAAGGTACTATCAATTGTCTAAGTTTTAATTTTAGTCCTACTTTGTCATAGGTGTAAACAATATCACTTTAGTTTGTAAGTTATATTCCGAGCTTGGTGATAGTGAGTATATAACACACTGTCAAATGGATGAATAAAGAAAATTAAATTGACACAATAATTAGATGATAAACTTATTAACTGATGAACTAATTAATACTCAAGACCATAATTAGCTAAATATCCTAAGCGTAATCTCGATTCCATAAAATTTAAAAGAATGATTATTTAAAACTATACTTCTACTAAATATTGTGGTAATACAAATTTTTTCAAATATTCAAATAATTACATGCATGGTAAAATCATATAGTAGTATAAGATCTTTTTCTAAGAAGTATATTTCAAGAAATAATAAAAAAGACAACATCTTTCTCCATGCAAAAGTGTTCATACAGGATGCTCGTAAATTGCTGGAAATCATAACAATTGGTGTTCACAAAGAGAATAAACTACAAATCTTTCTTTTACTATAAGTTTAAATCTTGATACAACCGTTTAACTTTTTTACTATAGTAAAAGAAATCATCAAGTGCTCTCTAAAATATAGAATATCACTTCACTATCAAAACCAATTTATATACTACTTATAATATACATAGATATATGATCTTCCTTTCTTCCAAAAATTAGCAAAATGTTTATATTTACTTAGCATGTACACTCCTCAGCGCAAGTAACCTAATAAACCTTTTTTTACCATAAAATTCTTAATTATCAAGATCCAATGGCATCAAAAGATTATCTCCAAATGATAGAATTTAGAATACATATTCACATATGATCATGCTCTTAAAACCACTATATCAAACTTACAGTAATTCAAATACCTAAGGATGTATTCATGAGGTATAATTATAAGTCACAAACTCACATATGTTTTTAGAGCCACCAAATAAGGAACAAAGAAAAGAAAAATGATCTATGTTTTATACGAATCTTGTTCATGAATGATGCAAACAAAGAAATTGAGTATAAAAAACAAAGACACAAAAACAGACATTTCAACAAACACCTAACATAAATCAACCAACCTTTGCAACATCACAGAAAAATTTCATAACACAACCTTCTTCTAACACTAACATTTAAACCTTAATTCTTCTTACCCAAAATACTCAAACATACCAAACAAATCAAATAAATACAACACCCACATCAACACAAAACTAAACCATTTCCAACATGCCTCAC
>JANVCQ010000007.1:1700639-1710686 GCA_025531925.1 Erythroxylum plowmanianum
ATTCAATCCCAACTTCATTAATGTAATTGAATTCAATTCGTTAATGAATTCAATTCGAAGGTTTCCAAACAGCCTGTAAGTTATATAATAAAATATAATTTATGTTTATCTTTATCTTTATTATGTTTACATATTAATCAATTCTCCTAGTTAAGAGAGGCCTTTGCAGAGTTGGAGCACCATCTTTATTACAGTACTGCAATAACAATAAGAAAAAGGATTATTCTTTTTTTGAAAATAATAGGAAAAGCATTTGGTAGGCGAAGTTATGGAACTCAACACAACTCACTCTGGAGCTTCGATTTAGGGTTTGAGACGTCTTAATGGACTGGACTGGAAGGTGACCTGGGCTTTTGGGTTTGCTTACATTTCCACAGAAAGGATAAATACATATCGTACGTGACCAGTGAACCGCAAGAGCACATGCACAGATCGGGGATGAATATTGGGGTCGACTGGCACTTTGAATAGTTAGCCAGTCAAATGGTCTTTGGCTTTTCTTGTTATCTGAGGAAGATAAGAGGGAGCCATGAATCATCTTCTAAATTTGTAATGTACATGAATTGGTCACTGATCATGGGATTTCCCATCTCTTCAATTAATTTTCTGCTCCCTACTTTGTAAGTTAAAGGTAAACTCTAACTTACGACATAGTGTTTAAGGGTAGTTTGCTCTTATTAATTTCGTTCATCACTGGTAATTAATACCTTAATGCTTCTGACATCAGTCCAAGATCCTTGCTTTACTTCATCCCCTTCATCTTATCATTCTCATCAGTTACTTAAAAATTCATCAAACCGTTGACTGAATTATTATAAGTTGACTGCGTGAGTGGGTCTTTTCTTAACCATAAAGATGACTAATGACCAACTGCTTCAAAAGTCAGAACCATTTACCTTTCAAAGCTTTCATGTCGTTAGTGCCCAATTTAAAATTACCAACTAATGTTTGATTAGATTAGATGCCACAATCCACGATAACAAAGCCTTTCTCTAACAATCTTGTCTGACACAAACAGGGAATTGATACTTTTTGCTGGTTTGATTTTACTTCTCAAGTTTCTGTTTCCCTTCTATTTTTTTTTTAATTTGTAACTTTTGATTGCGAATTTTTCCAGTTTTATAGAACTTGTGAAAATTATTAAATACAGTATTATTTTGTAATACTGTTTTATTATTACATTTTTAAAATTATTTAAAATAAAATTTAAATAATAAAAAAATTTAGAATTAGTTACTTAATTTATAATATATAGATTTCAATTAATTAATGTTATAATTATTTATGAAGACGAGATAAATTTATTATTTATATCCAATTTACATAAAATTAATCAATTTCACTAAAATAATTGTCACTTATTAATAAATTTTTAGTTATAATTGATATGATAAATATATTTTATTTAGTAATTAATATAGATGAACATTAATTTAATACTACTCTGACTTGACTCTAGTGATGAATACATTAATTTAATACTACTCTGACTTGACTCTAGTGATGAATTTACATGAAACAATGAAAGATATTTGTATGTTTTATCCATATTTATAAGTTCACAAAAGAAGGCAAAAACATATAAAGGGATGGATGTGATTGGGTGACTAGGGTTTTTTGAGCTTCAATTGGATTTGCATATGGGATTGGGAATCTCTAAATGATCCCCTAATTAAAGGGCTAAAAGGTTTGAAGTTGTTCTCATTGCAGGTAAAGTTACCACATGGGATATGCACCATGTGCCACACTAACCAAGGCCTCAGTAAGTCAAGACAACACTTAATTTAACCACATGCATTGATGATAGTTTAGCAGTTACCAATGTGTAGTGTAGAATTGATTCCAATATCTTAAGTTAACCTCATAATTTGGAATGATCTAATTATGATAATCTCATAATTGAAGAAGCCGTTAAAGTTGTGGATTTTATAGAAATACCATACACACACAAACACACATATATAGATTCACAAACCTCTTTTTTCACACATTTTGTCGGAATTTTTCATTTGAATCGTGCTCTGTGACATGCTCTTGGACCGTCAAGCTAAAAGTTTCCTTCTTCCAACTCAAGATGATAGGGACTACTCCAAAATCATTATTAATTTCGCCCGCAAACCATTCCACTGTAGAAGAGTCAAGCTTTAATGTCATCCAATCAGTTACTTTTACCTGAATTTTACTGTGTGCAATTTACTTGGGATCCATGTCCATCAACAGTCCAAATTCGGCCACAGCAACCCTCGGCCATTGCTACTATTGGTCACTTTTGTGAAGTTCCGAAACTTGAGGGCATGTGCTGAATCCCACTGCATCCAACCTATCAAACCTAGAAGCCAAGTCGCATTGCTTTAATTCCTTTTTAAATTGGTTCACAACTGCAATTTTGATTATTATCTTGACATTTATTAATGTCAGTCATGTTTGTAATTATATTCTCCATTAGTTGTAATTACTGCAATAACTAATAAATAGTATCACCAACCCACTACTTAAATACGCTGGTTTTAATATTGGAAGCTTGGTAATATGTTAATTCAACTTATAGCATGAAGAGAAAAATTAACTCCATGCATGACCAGTGCTTACTTATACTTCTGGTCACCAGCATATACAGTAAGAAGTCAACTGGATGTAATTTACACTGGGGTCTTACTTAGAAAATCATAGGAAGGCCAGTAAGTCTGCAAAAACTTCTGAATTCCAGCCCTCTAGTCACTTTCCAATACGCATAGAGATCAGTAGTTGAGAATTGAAACCCTAGCTAATTAAGTGGGTCAAAGTGGGATAATAGCTAGTTGCATGCGCCAGGGCTATCAAGCTAAGCTTCATTTGATTATATTTGGCACTAGGGACAAAAAGGAGAGAGGTCCTCATTTAGGAACAATATTCGTATTCTTCTGGATAATGAATGCATAAAACAATTCTTATTAGAACGAGAGCAATCAATATAAAAGAAAAAAGAAAAGAGGCTATAGGTGGGATCAAATCCTAGCCGTCCTTATGGACAGATGGCCACAGGCAGAGCGACTGGTGAAGTTGGCCGGTAGACGGCTGACGATGAAGGGGGTTAGATGTCTCCCTGACGTGCATATATATGTAACAAATGGCCGAGAATAAAATTAATTAAGGCATTCCAATTCTTGACAGATAATTAAATCACCAGACACAGGCAATCGTCAGCGTTGGAGCAGGACAGAGCCAAAGAGCTAAGGTTGGCATGTTAACGAGTCATGATTCGGCTGTCATATTTTAATGTGGCAGTGATTAAAATACGAGGGAGTCTCACATGGCGGATTCTCGGTGCCTCTCTGTATGTAATACTCAGAGAATCCCAGTTCTATTTTGTTTTCTTGTTTTTGTAGTGGGAGGAGATAAGATACAAACAATGATCGAGGGAGCATAAGACATTAATTGTCTGCCATTTTTGCATATATATTCACTTTAACTATAATTGTTGAGCATATAGAAACACTTTGGTTGGATTATTTGATCCATACTTGTACCTATTACACACTCACACACAAAGTCATGAATGGGTTTATATAGTAAATTGCATTTAAGCCTACATTATATCAATACCAAGAGGTGAGATGGGATTCTAATACGTGCCATATACAAATTGGGTATTCAATTGGAAATAGGGAGGAGAGGGGATGGGAGGAGTTTGTTTGATTGAAATGTTATTTTCCGAGAAATGCGGCTGCTGGCCGCATCTTTGCTTTCCCATCACTTGTTTTCTCGGGAAAATATCTTTTTAGGCCAAAGTCATTTCTAGGCCATATTTTCCCTAACTTCTTACATAAAAGAAGAGAGAGAAATTGACCAAACTGAGAGACAATAGACTTACTTATCTTAATTATAAAACATTAAACAGTTGCCTAAACCTCTACATTATTACTTTATTCTCACTTCGATTTTTTGTTTGCCTCTCTCTTTTGTTAGTGTGTTGCGTGTACAAGTAGAGAAGCTGTTTTGTATGAAAAGTCAGCGACTCTCCACCATACTTTTCTTTCTCCTTGATGACCTTCTTTTGTTTTGTCTTGGTAAGAAGTGAGCAAAAACACCACCACAACACCCTCTTAACATTCAAACTTCAGGGAGCAAAAAATTGTGTTTTTTTACCCTAAAAATCAGTAGATCAAAGCAAAAAATCTATTTTGCATGCCATCTTTACGTTGCTGAGAAACAGGCACCAAACTAGAGTTAATCCAGAGTTTTAAAATGATTCTGTCTTCTTCGTCTTCTTCAGTATCTTACTAGCGTTTTGTATCAGTAGCATCAGCAAGTTTTTTGACCTAGGGATGAAGAAATATCAAGGTGACTTGACTGACATAGTTCGAGGTGGTGGGGGAGCAGTTGCGCAACCTGATCTTCCTGTTTCCAGCTGGGACTTTGTGTCCGATCATGTCAATTTTCCACCAAACACCAACGAAGGTGGATACGGAGAGGATGTTTTCGGCGACCCCTTTTGCGAACTGAGAGATCCGCTTCTTCACGAGCTTAACGAGGCCAGCTCAAGCTATTTTGGGAGCCCAAATTCCACAGATATGCTTAGTATTAGTGTCGATGGCACCAGAGGTAGTTTTTGTGGTGCAAACAGTGGTAATATTCTTGCTCATAAGGTTTTTGATGAGGAGACGAATAATAATCCCTGCAACATATTCTCAAGGATTCAGATCTCTCCCAGTGATCAAACTAAGGTGCCTGTTTCTCCCTGCGATTCTTCGGCTATGACCGATGTTTCTTCGCCGAGGGGTTTCAAGCCGTCTGCTGTGATTTCAACCAACTTGATTAATGGTAGTAGCTCAAAAAGTTGTTTGATGGAGAAAACCGGGCAAGTGCAGATCTCATCTCCACAAAATCTGGGAATCAAGAGAAGGTATTGGATGTTAATTATTAATTTAGTTTCATCTCGCTTGCTTCCATGACTTTAATATGCTTTGGCTTTGATTTTAATGCAACTTCCTTTTATTTATTTATTTTTCATTTTTATTACTTCATTAATAGAAGAAACTGATCATCACGAGCATGTTGGACCAATGAAATTTTTTAGAAACTCAAATTGGTTACACAAGCATCCTAACGAACATCTGATAATTAGGGTTTCCAGTTTGGTATTGACTTTGTAGTCTAAACTGCGTAATTACCATTCTTTAAATTAAGATATTCGTCATATTAGGTTTTAAGCATCGGTACAAAGTACACGGCAAAGCCTAAATCCTTTTTTTTTTTAATCGGTTTTAATCAGCCTTGGAAAGATAGTCCAATTGGTGTTGTAATAGCATTCCCGGACTTAGCTTTCATGTACTTATATGAAGCTACTTTTTCTCTTACTTTCCCACCTGAATTCTGAATCTATGACTGTGTTTTAATTGGTATTTTTCACAACTTTCATCTTTTCTGAACAAAGCATGCCGAATTATTTGAGATGTTTCTGCCTAAAAATGGCAATTGATTTGATATATAGGAGTAGCTCTAGGAAAGTATAAGTATTCTTTAATCTGTAGAACTATCAGAAATATTGTCCGGTGTCGATCATCGTGATCTTCTTCATTAGATTCAGGCTGTTCTTCTTATTCTTGAATCAATCTTGAGTTGTTGAAAAGACAACTGGAAAGCTAAGTTCATTGCATTACAATAACTACAGGAAGAGCCAGGCAAAGAAGGTGGTATGCATTCCAGCACCAGCGGCTGCAAATAGTAAGCCAAGTGGAGAGGTAGTTCCATCTGATCTGTGGGCATGGAGAAAGTACGGTCAGAAGCCAATCAAAGGTTCTCCTTATCCAAGGTGACTGAACATATCCATAAAGCTTCTTAAGACACTGATCAACAAAGAATGAACAATGGTTCATCTGCTTTTCCCGTAATAAGTATCAAGTGCATGTGTAATAATTGCCCATATCAGCACGGTGATGAATGATTGTATAATTGCTCAAAGCTTCCTTCCTTAGTAACTGAAACGAGAAACAAAACATCTCATTAGCTGACGTTTCACATTCTCTGACAAACATATTATTATAAACATCGAATGGGAAAGTCCACTTTTTTCTTGATTCTATTTTCATATAATTTCTTCGACCCTCAAACTTTAGAATCTCAAACATTGCTTAATCTGGTATCGGATTGTTTAGCATTGCCAACCGATCATCTGTCAACTTCTCGCAGGGGCTATTATAGATGCAGCAGTTCCAAGGGTTGTTCCGCAAGGAAACAAGTAGAGCGTAGCCGAACGGATCCTAACATGCTAGTAATAACTTACACGTCGGAGCACAACCATCCATGGCCAACTCAAAGGAGTGCACTTGCAGGCTCAACAAGATCACAGCCGACAAAGAGCAATAATACTGATAATTCAAAGACTACTTCACCAAGCTCTCAGAAACAGAAGACAGCCAACGCAAAGGAAGAACAAAAGGAGACAAGCAACGATACTTTGTCTCCTACCACAGTTGCAGGTACCTCATCAACTACAAGTGCACCGTTAAAAGAGGAGTATGGGGACTGTCAAAACCAAATGGAGGTGCATGAGAATGCATTGGGTGAAGGGTTTCAGCACAGTTACAGGCCTACGCTGCAAGAATCTAACCAGTCGGAAGATTTCTTTGCAGATTTGGGGGAGATACATACGAACCCTCTTGACCATTTGTTCACACAAGGATTCGGTAGAGGTGATGATCAGAAAGAGAGCATGACTATGGACCCATTCAGTATGTTCGATTGGTGAAAACAACACTTCTTCATTTGGTGAAGCCAAAAGGGATACAACAAGACCTTCATGAAAGCAGTATCAATATCGTTTCCCCACTAAAATACCGTACTGTCATGAGTTCACTATCACCAGTATTGCGTAGCGGTGCAATTTGATTCAAGCAGTATCAACACTAAAATCTTTGTCTTTTTTGAAGATTTGATTTACATGTGGATAGAGATTTCTCCATCTATCTTCTCTGCACCTTGTTATTAACGAGAACAGTGAGGGAGATTAGTGAAAAAAGGAAAAGAGAGAGTGAGTGAAAAAGAGAGTGGTAGTTGATTGGGTGCAGAAGCAACATGGTGTCCCACATTCCTTTAGGAATATTGGTGGATGGGACAGAAAGTTTAGGAACAGAAATTTCAACAGTGAAAACAAGTAATATCCATCAGACATGACAGGGAAGCACAGTGACTCGTGACATGAGGACGATCCATGCCACTTTAAAGACTGGGCAGTACCTTTCTTGTTCATGTTTATAGTGTGAAAACAAGCATTCACCCTCCTCGTCCTCGGTCACTGCGGTGGGGATTCTTATTTGCATGCTTTGATGGGAAATAACTATTAAAAAAAATCATTATATTTGTTCCTGTAGCTGTATAGTTTGGGCCAAGAAATGAAGTCGGAAATACTTCACTAGAGAGACATCATACATGCTTTGAGTTTCTCACTTTTCTGATAGTTTATGTATTCGCATGATACATGCTTTGAGTTTCTCACTTTTGTATTAGTTTATTTATTCGCATGCAACCTACTTTTGCTTAACTGTTATGTACAGCATAGTCATTTTAGGAACAAAAAAAGAGGCTGTCGATTAAGACAAAAATTTTAAGAAAGCAAGACAACTTCATCTCTTTAACATATTAATTGGCTGTAATTAATTAATAAAGAATTTATATAAGATATAATTTTCCGTCAATTTGATATTTAAAAATGATGTGCTATTATTATTTTATTAAAAATTTAATCAATTCAATCGGTTCAATCATGAAAACCAATCGTCTAACTTTTTGACTCGATTTTCAAGTTTCTAATTAAATTTATTTTAATAATTCTTGTTGATAAAAATTGATCAATTTATTAATTAATCGATCAATTTTAGTAAATTAAAAAATTCTAATGAACTAAAATAAATCAATTGATTATATTTAACAATCTTCTTTTTCAATTAAACTTTAAATTCTTCAATAGGTAAATACATTCTCTTTTGGTTCAGTTTTTACTAATTTAACTTTTGGTTCAGTTTTTAAAATATTGGTTGTTATCTAATTGATTGCCTTAATATAATAGAGTTTATCTAATTATCAATTTTTAAAAATTGGACCAAAAGTTAAACCGATAAGACAAGAGAATTAAAGTTTAAAAGGTTCACCGATATTAAATCGTCATAAAATCGGCTAAAAATTGAATAAAATTAAAAATTTTGAAATATGGTTAAAAAGATTATCCTTAACAATCAAAGAATTTGAAGTTTAATTACAAATAGAGACTGTTATATAAAATTTTATTAATTAATAAAAATTGAGCAATTAATTAATAAATTGATTAGTTTTTAACAACAAAAATTATTAAAGTAAATCGAATTGAAAAATTAGAAATTAACCTGAAAAATTAGACGGTTCAAAATTTATACAATTGAACCAACCGAATCAGTTGAGTTTTTTAATCATTGATATATATAATAGAAAAATTTTGTATTTGGCACCTAATTATTTTAGGATAATCACATATATGGCCTTTCTGTTATATTGCATTTCTCAGGAAAATTTTCAATTTTCCTATTTCAATCCTTTTCCAATTAAGTTCTTTTCCCTAACCCAGATAACACAAGTATAAACGTAACATGGCCAGCATAATGTTGACTTGCGAGTTAATATGAAAGTTATATAAATGGCAAGTCAGCATATCTTGTTAGCACGTAATGGCACATATGTAACATCATTGTCACGTTAACATGTCATTCAGGTAATTATCACGCCAGTATCAGAAATTAACATAATACATATTTAAAATTAATTGCTCTAAACATTTTATATAATTTGTAACTTTTTTAAATTATTATTTACTCATTATACTTTTGTTTATATATTATCAGTAACTCTTGATGTTATTTTTCATTAAAAACCTAATAGAGAATAGAAAACCGATACTGTCTAAAGTTGCCTGAGTTGTTAAGGTGTTACAAAGCACAACACTTGTCTTCGTTGTTTCATGTAACACACAACATGACAAGTTTTGATACTAATGTACTAAAAGAGTTTTTCTTGTGAAATAACTCATGATTAAGTATATGTTTTTCTATCATTTTCCATGCTGGATTTATTTATGATCTTTTTATTCAATTTTATGCATTAACTCCACTTTGAGGAACCCACATTATTGATCCACAGAAAGTATAATGAAAGTGATTGCGATGCCATCACTCACTACAAGAAATTAATATAATTCACGACGTTTTATTGATAAAATGTTACAGATTGTAAAGACTTTTCGTGACGCTTAAAAAATGCCACGAAAAGTTTAAATTTTTCGCGACGTTTTATAAAAACGTCACAGATTTATAACTTTCTGTGATGTTTTTTTATTAAAACGTCGCGGATTTTAATCCGCAACGTTTTGTTGAATAAAACGTCGCGTTTGACGTTTGCATTTTATTTACTTAATATTTAAAAGTTATCTCGCGCGTTCATTTCTCACTTTCTTTTCTCTTTCTCTGATGTTTCTTCTTCTTCACTGCCATTTCTTCATTTCTCTCGTTCTCAACAGAAAAGCATCGAAGAGAACAAAAGCCCAGAGTCTGTTACAGCAAAAGCGAGATAATGGGTTGTTCGTTTTTAAGGATTGGCTTATTTTGATAATCTTTTCATTTCATGTTATTGTGTCAATGATCTAACCTGAGTTCAAGCTATACTCTGTTCATTTCTAGGTTTTGGTCAATTTGGGGATTATTTCAGGCATGTAGGGCTAAGTTTTTTAGGGACAAACAAGATGCAGCAACCACAACCACAGCCACAACCGATGATTCCCATGATGCCTTCTCTTCCGCCCACCAACATCACCACCGAACAGATCCAAAAGGTATAGTTTCTGATATAAACATGTCACATTCTATAGATCTTTCCACTTGCTGATTTTTTGGGTGCTGTTTGAGAATGTTCTCCATCAAACTAAGGCAACATTTATAGGACTGCTAGAGGCAAGGAGAGTGAATGAGTGGGTTGTCACTGAAAAATTAGGTGATGCTCTTAAGACAAAGTTCACTGCCAAAACCCCTAAAATTAATTTCCCCAAAC
>JANVCQ010000007.1:1738804-1749872 GCA_025531925.1 Erythroxylum plowmanianum
TTAAAAGTCCATCTTGTTTATATCACCCCATGTAAACTTGATTTTTGTAAAACTCCAGGTATCATCATTAATTTTAAAAAAATCATATTTGAGAGGTTTAAGAAAAATACCAACAACACAATTAAGAGAATTTTCAAATTACAAGTTAATTTCTTTCTTAATAAAGCATTCTTAAATAAAATAAAATCATGTGTCAATATGTTTTCTCCAATAGTAGAACACTAAATTCTTTACTAAAGGTTAAGCAAATTTATTGTCAATCATTAATCTTTGTTATTTCAATTTGTACTAGGTGAATAATCTTCTCAACCAAATGGCATGTCAAGTATAAGAAGTAACTACAACATACTCTGATTCACACAAAGAGAGTGTGATTATAGATTATTTCTTTGAATAGTAAGATATTGCATTATTTTTTAAAAAGAAAACAAATATTTTTAAAGAAGAAGAAAAAGAAAAAAATCTAATAATACTTTTCCTATCATCAAAATCTCTAATAAATTACTATTATAAACCCATTCAATTAAAATTTTTAAATAATTAGTAAAACATGCCATAATCAATAATAACTTTGAGATACTGAAAAATTCTCTTGGTTGGCTTCGAATGAACTTCAAAAGGCGTCTATACAAAATGACTAAAAAATCCATTTACAAATAAGATTTTTAGCCTTGTGCAAGTTAAGACTACAAGAAAATTATAACTTATCGATAAAACATTATCAACGAAAACATTATCATAATAAATTAGCAACGGAATTCGATTATCCGTCAATAAAGTTGTCGAAAAAATGACATTTTGTGACAGACAAAATATTTGTCTATAAAGGTGGAGGGAAACTGTCCCCGTTATTTTACCGACAGAATATAGCTATGAAATTGTGAAGTCTATCGCAAAAATAGTCGGTAATAGTTGGTGGCAAAATAAACTTCGAGTTGTACTGACGGAATGTATTTTCCGTCGATAATTTACCGACGGACATTTATTCCGTCGATAAAAATTAAAGTTAAACATTGTTGTGGGTCTTCGTCTCAACGTTTTTAATAAAATGAAAATGACATCATTTGGTTTAACAACAAACAATGTCTTTTTTTTTTTAAATTTAAACCCACCCGAAGACCCCCATTCCCTCTTCCCTGCATTGTTTTTTTGTTGTTTTCTTCTTTGTCACTATCGATCTTATCTATTCTACCGTCTATGCTTTGCTCTTGTCCACCTTCCATCATCTTCAATTAAGTTGAGGTTAGTCGTCCATCTAGTAGCTCTCGAGTTTATTTTTCTGTGAGATATTTTGTTGTTAAATGGTTATATTAACATCTGTTGGTTCATTTTTATAGCAATATGCTATTTTTTTTGAACTGTGGCTGATCCATTATTTGTTTGTTGTTAGTTAAAGATGAATTTGGGATGCCTATGAATTGTTTGATAAAATGTCTCTTAGGGATATCATATCTTGTTTTTCTAAAAATGAGAAATAATCTTCGAAGATAATGAAGATATGTTTGATTGTTGGAGGAATATGAAGTAATCACAAACATAGTATGAAGTAGTAATGAAGTAATGAAGATATGTTTGGTTGTTGGGGTAATATCACATCTTGTTTTTTTAATAATGAGAATTAATCTTTGATGATAATGAAGATATGTTTGATTGTTGGAGGAAAATGAAGTAATCACAGATATAGTATGCAGAAATGGGCTTTAATCCTTTTCTCTCTTTTTTTTCCACCTTTAGAAGATAGAGATCACGAGTTTATTGCTTTACTTTCTTCAATTTGTTGTTTCATTTTAACATTCTTGGAAAATGTAATATAACACATGAGCATTTGTATTTTGGTAATCTTTTTTTGGTGCTCACTTGTTAGCTTTACTAATTTCTAATATTCTAAAAAGTCTTTGCACATTGAAATTTGTTTACTTAAGTTAATTTTTGGGAGAAAATTGTGAACAGTGATTTTTATGTACAAGAATGAAATTGTTCCTTCAAATAGTGAGTTCACGTAGCATTACATCTAAATATGTAAAAAATAAATATCAAGTAGTTATTAGGTATCATATTTTATTTTTCTAAAAATGAGAAATGTCTCTTAGGGATATTAGTGAAACTTGGTTAATCAACTGTCAACGAAGTTAATTTATAGTTAAAATAATTGACAACTTTATATATCACTTAAAAATTTGGGATAATAGATATTATTTTGTGTTACTTAAAAACAACTATCAATTAGGGATTTTTTGTTTTGATGAAGCCATGGTATTGTTTGTCCTTAAGTGTGGTATTTACATATTAAAGTAAAGGTGATATGCATTTTTACACATCTATGGTATTTTGATGAGTTTATGATACACGTTTTTAAAAATCTATGGTATTTTGATGACTTATCATTTTCCATATATTTTTATATAAAATATTTAATGAATTTTCTTTTCTCTTTAGTGATAGAAACTCACCCACCTTTGCTCCTCTTAGTGCTTAATATTAGTGATCTCTTGTGTTCTAGCTTTCTTATCCCATGTATTTTCAAATACCCACCATTTTGTATTAATAAATGTTCAATGTTTTTTCTTTAAATGTTCCCCATCCATTTTTCCTTAAATTACGTACTATTTCATTATGATGGTCAAGCAAAAGGATGGACTAAATTCTTTATAATGGAAGAGTTGTACTATAATAAAATAGTTTTAGAATTTGTACTAATTAAGTCCATAAAAAATTTAAGCTTGAACGATAAAGGTGCCGCTAGCTTTTTGTTATGAAACAAAAACAAGAACATGTCATTTAATGAGTTTGTTAAGAGGAAATATTCCCAATGAATGTTTATTAATGATTGCAATTTTATATCGAGGATTCATATTAACGTGATAACATCGGTCACCTGAAAACCAAGGTATTTTCCATCAATTTTTCAGATCCAGTTGTTTCTTTCGATTTACGATTTTTTAATAACTTTTCTTATATTGCCATGAACCAACCCTCCCCCCCCCCTTTTGTTACTTTGTTTTAGTTTTAAACTCGCTAATCTTTACCATAAAAAAATTTCTCGTGAGAACGATATTCACTTACCATTACTACATTAAATTGTATTAACGGAAGTGATTTCTTTTGAATTTGGCTGCAGGCAACAGCAATATCAGTATGTTTTATAGAATCTTTGCCAAATGTTGCAAAGATTAAATAAGTTTCATTTTGCCTCGTCTTCTCTTCTTTTTCTCTTCAACATTTTTTTGAACAATTCCTTTCAATATTTTCTTCTCTTCTTCGTTCATTGTGTTCTCTTCATTTTTCTCTTCCATCGTCTCCTTACAATTGTAGTCAAGGTAAGTAGTTGATGCATTTGTTTTGGTTTTTTTTTGGTTTCATTGTTGTTATTAAATGCTATGTTCATGGTAGATTTTAGGGTGAAGCTTTAAGTTGTTTGCATTAATGTTTGTTTGTATGTGTTAATGTTGGGGAAGAAAGGGAAAAAGACATAATTTTTTTTGTTAGATGAAAGTTCTTTTAGGTTTTTAGTCTTCTGCTTTGATAGGGAATGAATTATCTTTCGAAGTTATTTGCTTTGTAATTAAATTACATCAAAGCACATTAACTTAGTTGCTTATTATTGTAATTGGGAGCTTAGTTTTTATTTAATTAAATTTAGTATTAATATTAGAATTTAGTATTAGATTCTAATTCATATTCAAAGTTATTGGAAAAAGCTTGCTTATTAGAATTTAGTATTAGAAGGTTGAAGTTCTTTTTGCAAATTAAACATACGTGTAATGTTGTTTTTTCAAATTGAACATACGTGTAATCAAAGAAGGTTTGAAGGTGTAATGTTCTGTTTGCAAAGTTTACGTGTCTAATCAAATTTTAATACTTAATTGAAAAATATGTGCAAATTCTTAGGCATTTCAACTTTAAAGTGACTTCATTCTTGAGGTTGACAATCAAAGGAGCTTAATTGGAAATTTGAACTTTATTTCCAGGTTTTCATAATGCCAAAAATTCTTGATTTATATTTTGTGTGTATACTTTCTTAACTTCCCTACCCAAGAGGTCCATATATTTTGTGTGTATACAAAAAAATGGTATGGATATCGTCTCAACCTTTTTTTTAGAAAGTAGATGATTTTATTGATAGATAGCATAGGTGAAAACCATAACATGTACATCATCAGTTAGTTACTAAAGAAAAACTTGAATCTAATAAATTTATCTGTCTAAAATCCGAGAAAGAAACATAAGAGAAGTACATTTTATACATGTCATTATATTACAACTAAAAGACTAGCTACCAACATCCTGGATAGAAGCTAGAAATGAACTTAAGTGAGGTGTAGTATCATGTACAAATATGAATTGTTTTGTCCATTGTAAAGAGATTTTGATAAATTCAAAATTTGAGAGCTACTTGTTTTGAAAAAATATGAGGTTTCTCTTCCTGTATAAAGCATAGGTGCCACAACATATCACCAGTTAAAGATAGTTGTGCCTCCATAATGAGTGAATATAACAGAGCTTGCTTAAACAATAAATTAAGGCCAATCTTTAAATAGTATTTTAAGCTTCCATAGATTCAAAGCATTGCACTAAAGGAAGTAGAGACATTATGGTTAAAAAAAAGATGAATGAGGTTCTTCAAAGCTTGGTTATAGAGTTTGCACACATTGTTTGCTAAGATGAGACCTTTTACTCTGTCAAATGTCTACAACCTTTATTTTATTGCTAATAAAAACGAGGCTTTACGGTAGTGATTAGGGAACCAAACCATTTTCCACCATGAGATATGATCACCAAAAGGCCTGACTAATTGAAGACACGATTTTTTAATGAAGTATTTGGAGCCATGATGATTCTATTAAAGTTTATCACCTTCATTCTGATTAGGCAGATAGTATAGAAGTTGATATATATGATAAAGCTGACTTTGGCATTCTAAAGGAAATGAAGCAATCCAGGCTTTGTAAAGTGAAAAGGGGACCATTTTATACTAGCTATCAAACCAGAACATTGTTTTGTTTTTATTCCCAATTAATAGTTTAATACCATTAGATCTAAAGTCCCTTGATCTAAGAATTCGACTAAAGGACTAAGAGAAGGAAGACTTATATTCGATTCCTTATAAGGATACACTTCTAGACCTATAAAGCCATCCACCACTATATATGATGGGGTTGAATTTGGCATTTTAAAGGAACTGAAGCCTTAATTGATCTAGGCATTGCAAAGGAAAAGGAGGACCCATCTTGTACCAATTATCAAACCAAAACATAGTTTTATTTCATTCATAATTAAAAATTTGATACCATTAGACAGAAAGTTTCTTAATACAGGAATCTAATTAAAGGTCTAAAAGAAAAAAGAAGTGCATTATGTGACTATTGTTTATGTAAGAATGAATCCAATCCACCTAAATGGACTTATGATCAATGAATAAATTCCATATCCTCTTAGAAGGTTTTTTCAAGAATTTTAATGAGTTAATACTGAGGCCTTCTTCATGTTTAAGAGAGCAAACTTTAGATCACTTAACTTTAGTACCAAAATGATTATTAATGGAACCTAACCATAGATGATTCTTTATGATTTTCTCAATATTTTTAGTCAAATTATGATATTAGAATAAATGGAAACACCAATATGAATATGGAAGCTGCTTAAAATGAAGGTGACAAGTTGAAGTCTCCCTGTATAAGAAAGAAAATTATTTGCCATATGACCAATTCTCCTATGTATAACATCAAAGAAAGGTAGGATTCATGTTTTATTAAGCCTTTTATTAAATATAGGAATTTAGGGATGACAACGGGTCGGGTCAGCCTGACCTCATTAAAAAAAAACAAAATGATGTCGTTTTGTGCCTTCCTATCAAGTCACGAGTCGGGCTAGGCCAAGCAAGTTTGGCCATATTTGACAAGCCCCTATCCTGAAATGACTAGCCAGCCTACTCAACACCCCACGATGGCCCTCCAGTTGATATTTGATCCAGCTGGAACGTTCTCGTGGAGCTAAACCTATTGCACTTTTTACCAAAAAATCCTTAACTTAACGTTAAAAAGATATAAGGACTGTAGTTTTTTTAAAAAACATTTCTAGTAAAAATTTCGACAACACAATGACTATATTTTGAACTACTCAAAATTTTCAAAAGCCCTGTAAAAGTGCGTAACACTTCTATAATCATCTCAAAATCTCCAAATTTTGGACTTTAAGTCCATTCACAAGCAATTTTAACAATCACTTACAATAATATTATAAAATCAACGTATTCATACATTTAGCATTAAAACATTCATATACATGTGTTCTTTACACAAAATATAGTCCAAAACATATTCATAAAGATGCAAATGTTCTAAAAAATATTTACAAGGCAAAGATGCCTATACAGCAGCACTTGACGAAGTTGACTATCTGTGAAGTGGAGTCCCTGCTACTGAAGCCTATGATCATGCACCTAAGAGGTTTCATTTAAAAACAAAAAAGAGAGTGTGAGTTACACGAGCTCAATGAGTGCTAGGATTTCTATTCAAATCATATTTAATTATTTAAACATCCCTAAAACAAATTTATCTCAATTTGTATAATTCAATATTTAATATAAAACATATATGCTTCCCGAAATCAAGTTTCTCAAATTGTTTTCAAATAAATAATGGAGGCATTAAAAATGTCATGAATTTCTTACACGACATAGCCTATCACTAACATCTTTGCCATATAGTACCCTCAGGCATAAAGTCATAGAGCTAGTTTTGCATCGCTTACCTGCGACTGGTTAATCACTAGTGACGGAGTTGGTTCTACATCGCTTACCCATACTAGGATAACCATCATACATCAGTAGTTACGGAGCTAGTTCTGTATCACTTAATAGTTCTGCATCACTTAACCACAATTGGTCAACTACTAGTTATAGAGCTGGTTCTACATCACTTACTTGTACTAGGTTAACTGCTATATACCGGTAGTTACAAAGCTGGTTCTACATTGCTTACTTACAACTGGTCAATCACTAGTTATGGAGCTGGTTCCATATCGCTTGCCTAACTAAGTTAACCATTATACACCAGTATATTAATATGTATAAAACCTATTGATATACCATAGGCTAAAAACCATTTCCTTTTTATCATCCAATAACATCATCTTAATATAAACTCAAATCATATAAGATTTAACTTTCAAACTTCAATTCATTTATTGCTAAAAAACATAAAATTGTACTAGCAATATTCACTTATAATGCATCATTACCATAAAACTCATAACCCATATTCACTTCATGATAGAATAGAAATCATTTTCATAAAATACATTTAAAATGTACTCACCGTTAAGCAACTTTATTACTAAGCACACTCACGTGTTCTATGCCTTTCCTTTACCTACACAAGTGCATTTCACTTAAGCATTTATTTTCAAATTCGAAAATAAGACATTAACACTATAAATTTGGTTTAATCGAAGTCGAGATTATTATTTAATCACGTAACACGTACACTAATCATATTTTTTACTACTAAAAACTAACCTATTGTTCTCTGTTTACAATTCTAACTTCAAAAGTCACTTAAAATCATATATTTACCCATTTTAATTTATTAATTTAAAACACTATCTCATTCAATTTAATTCACCATATCATGATGATGTATGATGAGTCACAGATATGGCCTATGTCTAGAAGCTATACCTCCATTTGTTCATTACTGTTCACATAGAAAACGTTCAAATTAGGCTTTTAGGTCTTCTATACATTTGTTCCCTATGTATCTAGTTTTCATTTCATCAAAAATCAAACCATTTGAAGTTCTAATTTAAGAAACATGCATAAAACGTGACAAGCTGCTCCAACACAGGGGCAGCATCAAATCACCATTTTTAATCTCAAATTCCAATATGATTTAGCCAAAAAGAGGTAGGGTCTCTTCTAATAATTTATATTACTATGTCTTAGGTTTCATATCCAATTAGAATCACCCAATTTGGAGGTATGTAGGCCAAGTTATAGTCAAAACAAGATGTCTGGTTCAAGTGATCCAAGAACCAAATACAAACATTCACTAAACGTAATTCTTTCTCTTGTCATATTCATCCCTTAAATGCTTCCAAACATATTATCTTCTCAATTGCAAGTCAAAAAAAATCATCATTTATCTTACATGAATCAATCCCACTAAAAGACCCCAAAGCTAGAAATTTAGTTTAGGAAAACTTACCAATGTGTCTTCCAATCTCTTGGCATTTGATGAATACCTCCACTTAATCAATATCTCTCCAATTTAAACTCCAAAATCATGAAAAATAGTAGCTGCACTCTTCTTCTGCCTCCTTGGCTAAATGTCCCTTCTTCTCTCTTCTTTTCTCCCTTTTGTTTGGTCTCTCACGTTTGTGTTCAAATGAAGATAAAAGTCTTACTTTATTCTTTTTAATGCTCATTTAATAGATTCCATACTTCACCTTCCTATTGGTTCTCTTCTAATGACTCATTCTTCCACTAACACCATATAAAATGACCAAATTACTCTTAATGACATGTAAAAAGATCAAATTGCCTTTTAATGACATGCAAAAAGACCAAATTGCCCTTTATTGAATTTAATTCATCAACTAAACGAATTAAATTATGAAAATATTATGCAACCATCTAAACATCGAATTGACCATGAAATAATCTAATTAGGGTCAATATTTATTGATTGGATGCTTTAAAAATTTTCGAATGAGTTTAAAATCATTAATATCCATTACTTTCCAAAAAGGGCATTTTAGTCCTAAACTTTTAGAACTCCCGAAATCCATCTTATACCACTTATTTTCAATTAGTTTCAGTATCATTAAACTCTAATACTTATTCCAAATTTTTTCATTATTTCAAGGTTAGGTCCCACAAAAATTCACTATTCATCTAAAAATAGTATTTATCGAACATGAAAATTTGTATTCAATGAATGGAAAGTTTCGAGTTTTACAATATTTGCCATCCTTATAAGAATTCCCAAATAAAGGGAGTTCTTAATACTTACGCCCATATTTAGAAGAAAATGAGCAAATTAATCCCTATCATCATAAGAACTATAAAGAAAACTGTTATCCTTATTAATAAGGAGACTGGAGAGCTTGGAGAAGTGATCCAGAAATTCCATTAATATGGTAAACGAGCCTTTATCAGCTAGACAAAGGAGGAGGAGATCATTTATAAATGAAATATTGAACAAGCCTAGCTTCCTGCATTCTTAATGGTACTTAAAGTTGCATTCTCTTTGCGATTAGTTTAGTAAGGACCCCCATACAAACATGTCTAATCTTCTAGCATCTTAAAAAGATCTAGTAACTTCCCCATTGATGAGAATGATGAAAGAGGTTATATATATATATAATTCTCAACTTTTGGTTTTATAATTCTCAATACACAAGATGAATTGCTCAGGAAAGCCAAAAGTAGTAAGGGAATTAAGAATGACCTTCCAATTAACTAAGCCAAAAGTCTTGAAGAAATCTATTTTAATGAAATAACCTTTTATGGGCCTTTTGGATTTGTAACTCTTGAATAATTCTTGAGAAAGTAAGAGATTCACTAATATTCTTACCTTTTATATAAGCTCCATACCTCTTATAAATGGAACTCCCTAAAACCTCTTTTAGCTTATCTATAAGCAATTTTGTGTTGGTTTTATATATAACATAGCCTAGAATTATTCAAGGAACTAGGATTAGGAATTTTGGACACAACATAGAGATGAGTATTATTTAGCTCACTAAGCATCTTGCCGTTAGGGATGAACTCTAAGATATTCTTTGTATCCTAAGCTCACGTTTTATAGAAGAAGAAAGCATTAAGCACATCAAAACCTAGAGTTTTAGGCTTTATGGTAAAGATTGCTTGTTTGATCTCCAAAAGATTGAGGTTGTGACAGTTTAAGGTTTTGTTATTGAGAAAGAGAATTAGTAAGAAGATCTATAATTCTTGCAAAGAAGAACGAGATAGCTTGCGGTGCCAAAAATATCCCTAAAGTAATAGAAAGCAAGTTCTTTTAGCTAAGAATAATCATAGATAGTATCCCTTGAGGAGCACTTAAAAGAGCACATTTTGTTGGTATTTCTTCACAAAAAAATGACATTATAGAAATACTTAGTATTCCTATCACCCTCTTTTAACTTGTTGATCTTGGCTCTCTGTTTGAGGAGAGAATAATGGTTATCCACAGATTGATTATAAGCTACTAAGGCTAACTTTTCAAATTCTCTACCCTTCAATTTATTTAGAAATTAGTTTAGTTGCCACTGATCTACATACACTACAAGAACAGAGTCAATTGTCGACGAAAATTGTCGGCGAAACAGAATTGTGCGACAGCGCGGAACGTTGGTGCCACCACGATTGGTACCTTTTACCGATGGTGAAATAATGTGGTCGGTATTTCTATATCGACGGACCATCGATATTGGCGGCAGGAATATACCGACGGCTCCGTCGGTACATTTGGTGAGAATTAACCGATGGATCCGTCGGTAAACTTTGATGAAATTTACCGACATCGTCGGTAAATTCAATAATATTGATGCCAACGGTGGCGTCGGTAAATTCCAGCCAGAAATTATAGACGATTTGATTTCCGTTGGTAATTTCATTATTTGGCTCGTTAAAGTCAACTTTAATTCTCTATAAATGTGTTGGTGAATGAAAATTTTTTTAAAATTAGTTCGTGAAATTTGATTTCAATTTGAATAATTATATATTATCGTTACAAAAGTTTTGTAATTTTGAACCCATGGAGTATGTTTATAAAGAAAGTTAAATGATTTTTGTAACTGCTAATTAAAACATTACAGTACATAAATGAAAACCAAATTAATGACAACAACAATTCTATTATCCTGGTAAGCTTGGCTGATGTGAGTCTCTTTCTCTTGCTCTCAATTGGTAAAGGTCATTTCGAAGCTTATGGATTACCTCTGTCAACGTCTGCACTGCGGACTCCAGCTGATTAATACGTCGCATTGTAGGCTCTGAACTAGATGCTGCTGTTGTGGACATAGTAGAGGAGTGGGAATAAAATGTGTTGGCAGATGAGCCTAGGCC
>JANVCQ010000007.1:1787308-1799785 GCA_025531925.1 Erythroxylum plowmanianum
TTCATTGATTTATATGATTGAGGGGGAGACAATCTAACTAAAAAGACAAGGCATAAAAACCTTGATCAATGTTTCTTGTTTTCATTTTTTAAACAATTTCTAAATGTTTTGTCATTATCAAAAAGGGGGAGATTTGTTTGCCTCTCTTTCCTACTCTTTGCATTTAAATTTATTTAATTGTTTTGTGTGTATTAACTTCTGGTTTTTGTAGAACTTTACGAAAAAGGTTCAAAGATCTATTCAACCTCCTTCTAGATCGTTTACAAAGTTTTTATAGGCAATTTGGTCATGCATAATTGGTTCTTCTTAACATTCTTTTGATAGTATATTCTCAACTTTTTCAAGTACAGTGCATATATAGTTGCTAATGTACTAGAATTGCCTTAGATAAGAATCTAATCTAAAAGTTGAGACATAATATTCATTTGACATTATTTGGAATGGCACTGCATGCCATTATGAACGAAGTCATAATCAACAAACTATTGATGAGTATTCATTTATGAGCAGATTAATATTTGCAGATAAAATTGCATTAGTGTTACCTAATGATCATTAAGGTATGACTCTTAAGCATCAATTGTACAAAACTTAGCCATACCAATTGTTGAAAATGAATAAACCATATTAATGAAATTTTTTTCTGCCGATGAATCACAGTTGCATCTGCATCATCCATGGTAAAACCCTTTGGATTATCATTCCTTCCTTACAATATCTGACCCGATTAAGGCCAGATGTGGTTAGTACAAATGTAGCTAAGAAAATTTTGCATAAGATGCTAACATATTACCAATAAACATAATCTAAATTCTATCATGCAAATTTTCATAATTTGGGTTTAATTAAGAATTCTCAAATGTTCCCTAAAATTACAAAGGAAACTCAAAACGGATTCATTTTAACTATTAAAAAATGTTCACTGTCCCTCTTCACTATACGTCAACACAAAACAATAAGAACTTCTATAACTTAAAAACTCTGAGTTGTACATCAATACTGAATGTACCGTCACAAAATAATTTTTGGCCTAAGCACAAAAGTGCCTACAATGGTGGACTCACTGTAAAGCAAGATCATCGGATTGTGTCAAGAGTGTAAGCAATAAAAATCAAACTAAAAGAGTAATGTATAGAATAACTAAAGGTTTTGTCGAACAAATGATCGCGAAATAGAAGCACAACGAGCCCATAGATCATGTGACCATGGAATTCAGTATACCAACAACTTTAATGTCAAAGGTAACAATAGTACATGGTTCTTACGGAGTCCTATGATCCCTAGTTATGTATATATCATCTTTTTTGTAGTTTGAACTTTGAACAACATGGTTAACCTAAGCCTGTATTTGGAGTTTCCCTGGGGTTGTTAAAGCAAAAATCTCCAAAAACCCACTCACCCATTCACCTCAAACTTCTAAGAGAAATCTCACACTACGTAGAAAACTCACACTACTAGAAGGCAAATCAGTGATGATGCGTGAAGGGATTGGAGTGATCGATAGTGATGATGCGTAAAGGAGACAAGACACAGATTGGACAAGATTTGGGTAAGTTTTTTAGAGAGAAAGAGAGGGTAAATATACCAAGGATTAGAAATAAATTTAGGATTTTGAAATGATTTTTTTTGTTTTTTGAAAATCCACATCAGTCATGTGTGTTTTTAACGTGGCATTTACAAATCAACTAGCACGTCCATAACGACACGTGTATAACACTTCCTAATTTTTGTCCAAAATAACCTAACATTGAGCAAAGCAGACTAATGAACATTTAGGCCATTATTGAGCAACTTAAAAGGTTTCACTCTAACTTTATCAAACCCAAAAAGGATTGGCCAAATTTGAGCTTTTAGCCCTTAGTTATAAGTTAATGAGATTGTTTTTCAAAACTATCATAAATGGAATAAGATTTTGTATTTTTCTTATATAATATTGCACGCAGATGAATAAACTTGTAACTTATTTCGATATGTGTAAGTTTTTATAAATGTAAATGAGAAGCATAAGCCTTTTAAATACTTTTTAACTTATTTAAGTCATGATATGTGTGTGCTTGTGCTTGTGTGTGTTTAAAAATATAATATGTGTGACCTAATAAAAAGAATGCATCATAAATTGTTACAGAAGAAAACTAGGGGGAAAATGAATGTAAAATCCACTAACTCGTGGGATTTTATTATAAAGGAGTTACTCCTTTAATCTTGACTCAGAGCTTAATATATAATGTTTCGATAGACACAACATTTGAAAAATAAGACATATGAATGAAATTACAAAATACTCCCTCCTATTCAAAATAAGTGTCGTTTTAGAAGGAATTTAATTATTAAAAATAAGTGTCATTCACGATTTTTCATGCATGTTTATAATTTTGTTTCCAAAATTATCCTTTAATTTCTCTCACATCCTAATTATACAGATTATATTTTCAAGATAATTCAACATGCAATTAATAAGGGTATATCAAACATTTCACTAACTTTCTTAATAAATGTGCATCTCTCTAAAACAATATTTATTTTGGATAGGAGGGAGTAACATTCATGAGCAAATAAATTCACATGAGATGCTTGTATAATTTTTTTAACTTAAATATTATCCTAGATATTTGATTTTGAGATTTTCTGATTATAAGAACTATAAAAAGTACAATTTTAATGAGTTAATTTGTACTCAATTATGTGGATCACCATTTTCTTAATTTGTTGTTCTATTTTTAAAAAGGAGTTAATGATATGGATATTTGTTCAAGACGCATTGTTTTCACAAATCCTCTTAATCGTGGCACGAGCCCTTTGAGAAATGCATGCGCTAAAGATGGCATGAGCAATTGTAAAGGTTTACTTGTGATTGAATTTGTACATGTTCTACTAATTATGTATGAAAAGCTTTAAACAAAATTGCTATGGGATTCCCATACAATGCCAACCCAACCGAGCAAATGCCAAAAACCATACCAAAACACCCTTCTCCGACAGTCTTCCAACTTTGAAGCTTACTGAGATGGTAAGCCAAATTGCTTCCCCCAGTCCTCCAATCAAGAGTCCTTTTTTTTTTATTACTTTTTGTTAAGAAGGTAAGCAAGATTTCGAAGTTCTTCAAATGCATGCATTGTTTCTCCATCAAATCCCCCAGCAAACTGCACCGAAAATGAAAAAACAGCCAATCCATTGTCAAACTCATGTCTCCTAGCTATAAATCAACAAAGTTGTATATTTCTTGAACCTGATGAATTCTGAAAGCAAATCTGACTCCCTGAAGTAGCATGTAGTCCAGTGCAGGATCCTTTTCAACCGAGGATTTTGATTGAATTTCCATAGCCACCCTCTTCATGTACTTTTGTGCCAACTTAACTGATCCAAACTTTATCTGCAGGATCAATGGTTGTTAACCAAATCAGTCTCTAGACAAACAAACTGATGGAAATTCTGAAGCAAACTCTATGGCTCTAGGAATAGATCATCCCGAACGAACGACAACGCCTAAAATGAAAACATAAATTCAGAAAGGAGGTACTTAAACTTGGTTTCTCAAAAGAAATTGCTTAATCAGGAAGATCTATACTTTGTATTTCCTTTCCTTTCACTTTGGTGATCTATTTCTCACCACTCAGTCCACTTAATCAGAAGCTATCAGCAGTTGGCTTTGCCTTTAGCTTACCTTGCTAACGATCCCACTTTCAAGCATCCAATCTGTGGGAATTTTGAACTCTTTGCAATTGCGCATTAACGATTCTCTTGTCCTTAGAAGATTGTGTACACTACGTTCCATCCTGACAAAGGTGCATTAAACGCTTAATAAACAGAAACCTTAAAGGGAAACTTCTGTGAAAGGTTTCAGGTTCTTACTTCTCAGACAAAGCAGTCATTTTCTTCAATGCAATATCACAAGGCATTTGAGGATCATCCTTAAAATACGACACTTCAGACTCCAACTTCTTAAGATCGCCATATCCAAACGCTGCTTCTCTCAAGGTGTCTGCTTTCTTTTCTGGCCAGTCAAAATGTTTTAGGACAGCCCGTTCATCCACCTTCAGAAAAAGGAAGAGGTCTTTATACTTCTTATATAAACATGTTAACATATTCAAAAATCTTCAAAGCATAAACAGTTTTGGAACTTTGATTATGTGCTGAATGTGTCAAAGGGATTAGTTTCACATAGCACCTTCACAAACTACATACAGAAATCCTAGTTGTTCATAATTTATACTCTCTTTTTCAATTCGTTTAAAACATGCTTCCATTTAATAGTAAGAACCCTAGCCTGGATGGCAACCTACTCACCAGAAAGCCTAGTTCATCATCAAGCCACTTCACAAATGCCACAACATCTTCAATCTTCTCGTAAACTGCGCAGTTGACCTCTCTTATCAGCGAGTTGACGAATTCCCCTTGAGTTTCGACATCAGCTTTAATCTACCAAAATGAAAGTCTTGAGAAATATTGTGATGTGAAACACAGACACACGTAAAAGTCAGTTGAAAACAAAGGTCTTGGGCAGTCACTTACGGCAAGCAAATGAGATGATCTGTTTTCAATTTCATCAATCATGCTGCTACGGGCATTTGCAACATCTGAGCTTTCACAAACTCCTCCATTGGATGACTCTTTTCTAGAATCTCTTTTCATAAGTGAGTGGTAAAACTCGACAACTTGTGGTGCTCGCTGAACCACTCCGGCTGAAGTAGTTCTACCAGGAAACTTTGGAGGAGGTGGCGGTGGCGGGGGCGGTGGTGGAGGTGGTGGTGGTGGAACTTGAGTTGAAATTTCTTCTTTGGGTTCATTATAAACTGAAAACGAAGGCCTTGGAGGGGGGTTCGGAACCCGCAAAGCTCTCTTCTCAACATCTAATGAAACTATACTTCTGTTCGATTCTTGGTAGTTTCCAAGGATTTGCAATCTCTGAACTGTAACGGGCTCTTCTTCGCATTCCATTTCTTTTATACACATAAAACCCTCAGATTGCCTTCTCTTGTTTGGAACCAACTCTTCCATACAAAACTTTGATCCACTTATTGAATGTCTTCTACTTGGACTTCTGCCATCCTCTGAATGGATCCAGTTTTCATCTTGGTGGTATTCTAACTTTGACATATCTTCTTCTGTAAGAGGCCATTTCTTTAACTTTTTAATCAAACTCAGTCTCTTTTTGCTGCAAAATTCCTGGCAATCATTGGCATCCAAAGGTACTGAAGCAACATAATCGTTGCTCCTGTTCGTCGAGTCTGGACTTGAAACCTTGTTGGACATTGTTGTTGAGCATGAATTATTCAATTCATCCCTCAAACATGAATTGACCCACCTCAGGTAAGCAAGCTCCTCAACCTCATTTAATCGGCTCATCTGAAGCCCTTCAACTTGCTTACACAAATCTTCATTTGTGTGTCTTAACAAAGATGCCTCAGCTTTAATTTTCGCGACAGTGTCACTCTGATAAAATTCAAGACAATACAAGGAGTGGTCTGTTTAGATTTTCCGCAACAGTTGAACAGTCAAGCATACGGCAATAGAAATTTGCAAGTTAACACATTGGCAGGCATCCGTCAAAATGGAACTCTTCAATTTACAGTCATTACATGTCGAAATGATTAATTTTTGGAAAGCAATTACATAAATAAAGAATCAGTTGTATAGGGAACTAAACTATTAACCTCAGTTTGGTTCATGGAAATCACTAGCAGAACCTGAATATCCACATCAATTTTGAAAACTAGAATATTCAAGATTCTTTTGCCAAATTGAAGATTTAAATTTGACCTCTGTTCCATCGTTCAAGACGGTATTTGAGAAGTAGTAAAACGATATTTTGGGTAAGACTAGCGATCATAATTTGAAAAGCTAGGTCTTTTCCTACGTTCTCTTTATTAACATTTACGCAGAAAACAAACAAGGACAGTGATAACGATACCTCTGAAGTCCTAGCAATGGAAGCAAGTTGAGACTCCAAAGACGAGAGCCTGCATGAAAGATTCCTTTTCTCCATCTGCAGCTCCTTATTCAATCTTCTCAACTCAACTACTTCCATCTCCAAATTCCCTACCACACCATGGCTCTCTATCTCTTCATGTCTCGTCTGCGAAATCAAACGGAGCTCAGTCACTTGCTCACTAAGACTGCATTTCTCGGACTCCAAAAGCCCAACTTTCATAGAAAGCTCGTCAAACATAGCGTTCCTAACTTCAAGCTCTCTTTCCAGGTCCACCAGTCTTCCATTGGTCTTGAGCTCTGATAGCTCAGATTGAAGCTTAAATTCCCTATCTTTTGATTCTTGAAGCAAGTTCCTAAGATGGTCTAGCTCTAAAAACAAGTCTCGAGAACCTGAAGGCTGCCTTCGATGAGTCTGGTACGAATGTGGGTGAACTTGAGCCCCTGACACGGAGCAAGATAAATCACCAATGAGCGATCTTTTGACTCGAGACTGGGATGACCCAGAAGGATTCTTTTGGTTTCCAGCGTCCCAGTGGGCTAACGTGAGTTTCTTGCTCGCAACTGTGGTGGCTTGAGCTTTGCTTTTCTTCTCTGCTGTAAAGCCTTTAACAATGTTTGAACCCCACGAAGACTTGAGCTTTGAAGGATAGTTGGCATTGTTCTTAGCATTATGTGGCTTGGGTGCTTGATTCTGATCAGCAAATTTCAAAACTTTCGACTTGGATTCATGTTGGTTTTCTTCTCTCATTTTAGAATTGAGCTTCTAGCATGCAAAAGGACGAATCACCCGATGCTAACAGAGAAAGTTCGTATTTTGAAGGACCTGAAGCAAACGGAGGAGCATAGAGTTTGAAACTCTGAAGTGATTTAAATGGAACAACAAATTGGAAAAGCTCAACTTCCAAGATTAACAGAGAAGAGGAGCTGGTGTGTGAGACAGAATAACCAAAAGTAGGGAGGAGGAGGAGCTCCTTTTGTTACCTCTTCACGATGACGAAGAATTTGAATGTTTGAAATTTGAATTGTGGTTTTCCATTTTTCTTAGCATACTTTATTTCTGGAGAGCGTTACTGACTGAGGCAAACGAAGGGGGGCGTGCAACGGTCGATTTCTGTGCCAGTGGGGCCCACGAATTGTGTTCGTTCTCAGTTCTCACTTTTTAAGACTAGTCTAAATACTCAAATAATGCTGGAACTTACTCATAAGAGGCATGACATTGGTCAGTTCTTCCTTTCTCGTTTGCATAATATAAGAACGATGATTAAAGTTGATCAGAATTGCTACCGATTTTAAATTTGATACTTTGTTATTGCAAAATAATTAGCAGTAAACAGATACTTCTTTGTTTGATACAGGCAGATCATCAGATATTTGTCAATCCAATCTAATAAAATAACCTCTAGACAAATGGTTTTCTGATATTACATTGTCTTGTTTCTTAGTCATATGTACTTCAAACCCCTATGTCCTTTCCTCGTCTCTTTTACTTCTCCGACGACTCCATTTATTATTTAATTCCTTCTTCTTTTCTTCTATCCAGTCTAGTCTCTTTTGCATTAAGACAGGAAGGACAGGTCTTTTCTGACACCGATTTAGGAGCTTGACAAAGTACGGACTGATGGATAGGTAAAGCGAAAAATAGTCAGCTCGAGTCCCAGATGAAGTTTTTGGTTTGTTCTTTGGGTATGGAGGTGATGGGTAGAGTGAATGGGGACATGGGTATCTCTTGTTCTGAAGGGACCCGGAATATTACTTGAAGTTATAGGGAAGTGGAGTCATCTGTTTCTCGTGGGTTTTGAATTCTTGGCGATCTTGTCCATTAAATACGAGGAGAGGAACAAAGAGAAGTACTTTTGCCTAGTAATGGAAAAGAACTCGAATTTAATTCATCTTTCAATGAGTATTTGAACGCCATGGAGTCTATTAAATTAGTGCGAAACACAAAAATCAAATAAGTTGAAAATGGATAAAATGAGTAGGAAATCTGAGGAGGGATAAATGATTCAAAGGGCAAGAAAAGGTGTACAAACATATAGAACACGAATAGTTGATCCATGATGAACTTCAGAGACAACTTGGTTAGCCAAGCTAGTTGTGCAGATGGATATGTAAATGTGAAGCGGGGAAGAGCTGTAAGAGATGCAAATTAGCTTAAAATTCAAAGCAGTAGCATGAATTCAGAGTTGAGGGACTTTCGGTAAGAAGATTCAAAAAGTGCAAAAGATCGCTGCTTTAACCGAGAAAGTTGAATTTGGTGGAAACAGTATCAGCTCAAAAGAGAATGTTTTCTCAGAAATGTTAAGAGAGAAAAGTGATGACCTTCGAGGAGCAAACGGGCAAAATTGCATTGCAGTTTTTGAGTCCCATGATACTGCCTGCAATTCACAAAACAGTACAATTTAATTTTCTTAACAAACACATTAAGTAATTCTAATTTTTGATGTATAAAGGATAATGAAATATAATCAAGCATAATAAATGAAACAATGAATACGACGTAACAGTCATTGCACAAAAGAATCCTGGAATGATGAAAAGAATCAAGAACTTCGTTTCATTTAAATAAGTTGTAATAGGCAACCAAACAAATATACAAAAAATAGGTTGACACCATTACACCTTGGGTAGTCAGGTTGATAAAGAGCAAAGCTCAAACAAAGACTATTTTTCAGTCTCATAGTCAAAAGGCAACTTAATATTTACATAAGGCTTCTCGTTTTGACGAGGGTTATAATGTACATAGCCTTCCGTTAGTATTTTTTCAAATAAGTTATTTATATGATCTGAACCTGTGACCTTATGGTCATAATGAAACAATTTTTTTACTATAGGAAAATACAAGCCAAAATTACAATCTGAGCCGAGGAAAACAAATCCCCAACATATCCTCTAGAAGGATAAGATGGCACTCAGAGGGTGTATCAACAAAATATGTAACTCCTATGTCAAACTGTTCGGCGTAGTACGCTAGCCAGTCAGCACATCTGTTACTCTCTCGATAGATGTGTCGATGAGCAACAGTCCAGCTATGAGTCAACAGTTCATGAATCCCCCGAACGATAGGGTTGAGAGAGATAGACCGGTCGTCCAAGGAGAAAATCATGTTGATCACCGCGATAGAATCCACCTCAAGTTCAACCCTGCGGTATCTCAGATCCCACGCGAGAGTAAGTCCGGTAAAAACTCCCCAGAGTTCCACATCTACCGATGAACACCAGCCTAGATTCTGTGTGAAACCGCCAATCCACTGTCTTGTACTGTCTCGAAAGAGTCCACCTGCTGTGGCCAACAACTGGGAACAATTTTAACGATTGCACTATGGCTCATAGAAATACCTAAAATAGACAAAATGTGTCTAGCTAGACTTTGCTTAAAGAATACCTAATTATCCAATATTAGTAACATAGAAGGATAATTTTTGTTTCAAGTCATTACAATCCTACTGAAATTAAGCCCTGTTGAAATTAACTTGGTGATAATTAAGTCAAAGGTCAAAAAATCCATCCAAGATTTCTGCTTTAGATTTATAGTTATATCATACAAATTACTACAAGAAAAATAGGAATTAGTGATGGAAAATTACCTACGAAAAAGAAACCATTGCAAATTACTGACAGAAATCCTATTTCTGTTGGTAAAATTGTCGAAAAAAAAGTTTCATTTAGCGGCAGTACTAAATCCGTTGCTAAATACAGATGGAAATTAATTTGCGACAAAATTTGATGACGGTATCAAATGTCCATCAGTAAATAAGACAGGAATTGTTATTAAAATAAAAAAAAAGTTTTGAATTTTTTGACAGAAAAGTTCCATCGGTAAATTTTTAAGGTAAACGTCATTGTTTGCTTTGGCTTTAACATTTTTAAGTTAAAGAAACACCAAACGATGTTGTTTTGTTTAACTTAAAACTCACCTAAATTCTTCCCTTTCTCCTTTTTTCTTCTTCCTGCTGTGTCTCCAACGTTGTCTCCTCTCCAGTTTGTTTGTTGTCAACGTTGTCTTCCTGCTATGTCTTCTGCTCATCAGCACTGTCTTCTCAGGCTATCGTCATCGTGTCCTTCGATGGAGGTATTTTCGTATATTGGATGAAAGTTATATTTAGGTATTTTAATACTTTCATTTGTTTGTATATTTTGTGATTAGAAATCAACTTTAAGGTATAAATGTTAGTGATAGAAGGAATAAGACGTGATTTTGGTTGTGATAGTGGGATTAATTTATGATGCATATAAAGTGTTTAATAAAATATCTGTTCTTTGAAAAAAAATATTTGTGTGACTATTTGAATTATATCTATATTATTTAATTAGAGAATAATGTATTTGTGTGACTATTTGAAGGCTATGCATAGTCTATAGAAAGTTGACTCATTTTAACCGAAAGTTAAGTAACTAGTGTCAAAGAAGAAAGGCAAGACATAGGTGAGCTTTAAGTATTAAAAAGAAAAACCTAGTGTAATGAATGCCTACCTAGTTTTTCATATTTTTTAAGTCTACTATCAAGTCATGTAGGAAAGGAAGTTAATTGAATATATGAATAAACTATGTGAACATTCATATAATTAAAGTGGCATTATGGCAATGATTGTACTCTAGTTTATCATATTTATTAATCATGTAAGTAGTTATCAATAGCCAATATGAAGTAAGGTAATGATTTTGACAATGTAAGTGATACTTTGGCATTATGTACTTTGGCCTACACCTTTTGTTTCAGACTCAACAACCTATAGCCTAATCCTGGTTAGTGACACCAAAAAACAAACACTTAAGTGAAAATGACGAAGAAGGAATGTTTGATAGCTAAAGGGTAAACAATTGTCAAAACTATTGAAGAAAAGAAATAATCGGTATATATACATATTGACTTTCATAATAACTTACCACTTGATTAAAAGGAAAACATTTCTACTACTAGTTGGATAATGTGATTTCCCTAGCTGCTTTACTGATGGTAAGATGAAGTTATGAAAATTCGTAACATTATAAGGCGAATTTGATGTTACAATTTAGAGCAACATAAAGAAGTATAGAAAATTAGAGGTGGAAAGCTTAATTTCCAAGTCATGGGAAATTATCTATGAGAAAATAATCTTGTTGGAGAGTTTAGCATTCTAATTGTAAGAGTCTTTATGTTGACTTTTTGAGTGAAGACAAGCATAGTTGATGTCCTTCATTATAGCGGTCATTCATCTATCCTTCTTTTGACTTTCAATGATAAAGATGTCCTCTATGTTTCAATTAGTCAATTCTTTAATATGTACCACCTTTAAATCAATATTGCTCACCATTGATCTTGACATGTTCGTTTTATATGATTTTTTTAATATATACTGCTTTCTAAACACTACATCTTTAAAAGGTCAACTTAAAATTTTACTAGGCATATATAACTTACAAAAGTCTACATCCTTCAATATGCTCCTCTCATGAAGTTTTGTCATCCTTTGCCCATCGAGATAACCTAGCCATATATGATATAATATAGTACTTTCTTCCTTTAACTTTACTATTGTAACTTCTCTACCTAAAATTGTGCTCATTATCATTTTATAGATTTCTTTTCTATTATTAGCCTTTTCATCATAGTCATTCTAATAACACCGTTAAGCATCTTAATGTTGACCTATCCTATTTTTAAAAATTCATAAACTTTATCATTCCTCATTCAGATAATACTAAAGTTGTCCAATTTATATGACATAAATCAATAGTTGGGTCTTGTATGGGATAGATTTGTAGTTTTACTGGCTAAGATCTTGTTGATTATTGCTTAGTTGTAGGAACTCATTTGTTGACAGTATTTCTTTTTTCAAGGACATTGAAGGAAAGCTTTAGCAGATATTCATTTTTAACATTCATTTTCTTTTATTTTTAATAATGTCAATAATGATTTTCCACACATTTTAATCGAATTTGTATCTATTTCTCAGCGTAGTCATTTTGCTTCTTTTTACTTCATTGAAAATAGAACTTTTATCATCCTTTTTATTTTATAAAATGCAAATGACAAGATTTTCTTGCATGACATGGAAACAATCAAATGTTATAACTAAGACTTCTGAACATGAATTTATATCAATTTGCGTATTGCTTTGAAGTTCACTATCTTCTTTGCTTTGTTTTGGTTATCTTATTTGGCTGTCAACTCATTCTAGCTTCGCCATCATCTTCCTTTATATACTTCAGGAAGTTCCTTCTATGTGTCGATTGAGGTAAGTGATTTTGATATTTACTAGGTTTTGTGTACTTGGTTTAATTTGGATATTTGTTTGCAATTTGAACTTCCTGTATTTTTAATATAAATGGCCTGTACCAACTGAAACTTATTTTTGATATGAACTTCGGTTTGTCAATGAATTAATATAGGATAGGTGTGACTTATAGTTCCAAATATCTGAATTATACCAATCGTTATTTCATTGATGCTTTCTGAAATGATTAGGTTCTCTTAACTTTTTATGTGCGAATCTTTACACACATCTTTTTTAATATAATAATAATTTTCTTCTAAACATATTAGATAATTTGTATATGTTACAATAATTTA
>JANVCQ010000007.1:1829848-1845913 GCA_025531925.1 Erythroxylum plowmanianum
ACTGAGTGACAAAACATCCGTCTCCAACTTCAAACTCTCGTTTTCTCTCATCCATATCCCTTCTTTATTGCAACTCATCAGAAGCAATCTAATCTATTAGCTAATTAATTTATGTAGCATAATTTAGTCTGTAGGCACAACGTATTATCGAAGTTAGATTTGGGATGAAAGAAAGTCACTGTCAAGTTGAACTTTATTTAACGGAAAAGACCAAGGAAATGTCTTCCTCGAATGATAATTTTCATATCAATAGACTACTTTTCTAACTCTTGTGGCTCACTTCTTTAGTTCTGGTTTAGCTAATTAGTTGTAATACCTAGATGCAGTTATTTTTATTAGTTTTAACGAAAAAAGAGTGTGAGTTGGAATAGATGAGATGTGTCAAAGAATTTGCAACGAATCTATGGGAACTTGTAAGGCAAACCATGTATGGAGAGCTTACATTAGTTTGGCTCAAGGATGTCCTTATGAAGACACTCCAACACTAGAGGCTATTACAATTTTAGATTTAGACAAAAGGGATAATTAACCAACACTAAGGCTTTCAAAGTTGATCTTCACATCTCATTCTTCAAGATTTCTTGCTAGATTTTAGGCTTGTGTGTTAGAACACGTGATACTGTGTGCTTGTTTTGCTGGCAAGTTAAACTGATATTAAGATCTAGCTTTAGATACATAATCACAATATACATTGATAATTCAAATCTACAGTGAAAATATTAATCCAATGCTAGGCTGGTGATAGAGATTTGAATTATAGAGATGAATGAAAGAGTAGGAGGATGTGTTTTTCAAGACTCACTTGAGTAATAGAGTTACACTTTTATTAATATGCATATATAAAACCTTATTCTAATGTTTTCATCTCACTTTTTGTATATAGTTAAGGGGTTTTGTTCCTTACAGTATAATATACAGCCTAATTCATATAATTATTAGAATTAACTGAATTTGTCACTAAAGTAGCATACATAATAATAAAGCTTACCTGACCTAAAAATGATTGGTTTAATACAAGAAGCTTGTTAACTAGAAAAGCACCAACCTCCACCAAGTGCGCAAGTAGTCCACAAGATTTCCTGGAGACAATAGCAAGATAATCAGATTTCGAGTAAACAAGCGCCTGCGTTAGAATTAGAAATGGTAATAAGCAGTCTTGGCACTGAAGTCTTATTCCATTTCCATAGCTTAACCACTACGATAATAGAAGTATATATTATGTTGATAATCTATTGGAAACTTGTTTTTCAAGTGATACACTCCACAATTATATGAGAAAAATGCTTTTATTAGGGATTCAACCTGTCGACGTTATCGTGGCATCCAAGTGTAGCAACCACATAGCATAATGATTATCTTCTTCTTTTGATAAAATTAATTACATATTTATATTTTACACATATTTGTCAAAAATGGACTTGTGGGTGTGTATGGGACACTCACGGTATGACCCTACAGTACATAAGCAAGTTATCTTGTATAGTTTTAGGAGTAAGAGTCCAAATTGAATTGCTTCAATTCAATAAACCAGTCGAAGTGAAGTAGGCCCTGGCTATTAAAGTTGATCCGGTACTCTCCGATCTTGCCCTTTACACGTGTGTTATTCAACTTTCTCCTCCTCCGTCGTTGCCGCTAATTGATTCAGAAATCATAGGCGGCGGTTGCCAATAATGTCATAATTCTGCCCATATAGTCAGACATTGATCGAGTGAATTGTGAGAAAATATCAAATATTCAATCAATTCATCTAAATACTTTCTTGGACGACTCAGACTTAACTGCCTGTTCTCCACTTAAGAGAAGAGACTTTGACTCCTCTGCAACATGGGATATGTAAAGTATTACTAATTGTGGAGCTTCATTCTTCTTCTTCTTCTTTTTTTTTTTTTCTTTTTCTTTACATTAGAGAAAGAATTACTACATGAAATGCCTGAAATAACGACGGTATATTACCGACGGTAAAGAAATTGTCGGTAATTACGGACGGATATATTGTATCGGTTGGCAAAGTTGTCCGGAAAATGGAAAAGATAAAATAGTAGTTTGGTGACGAAAATTTCTATCGGTAATTTTGTCAATAAAAGTGTCGTCTTCCCGACTCAAAAGTTGAACACTTTTTATAAACCAAAACGATATCGTTTTGTTCCAGTAGGGAGAACGTTTTTTTTATCAAACGACGTCGTTATGATACTAAATCAGAACGTATCAAGATGATGTCGTTTGGCTTAAAACCAAATGACATCGTTTTGGTAATGAAGCTAAACATTTTTTAGTGTACCAGAACAACGTCGTTTTGGTACGGAAGCAGAATGCCGTTAAGTAAACCAAGCCAAACGACGTCATTCTGGTATAGAAGCAGAATGTCATTAAGTAAACCACGATGACATCATTTTGCTATAAGCAGAACATTTTAAGTTAACCAAAGTTTTGTCACTGAAACATAACTCTTTAAGTTAACCAAAACGACAACCAAACAAAGTTGTTTTGTTTTAATTAAAACGGAACCCTTCCCCTACTCTCCCGGGACTTGCCACGTCTGTTTCCTCTCCTTCTTCCTCCTCCAGCTCTGCATCCGATGTTGTCTACCTGTTCTCCGTGGAGTTGCTGCATCTTCGACATGAGGAGTCGTCTTCTTCGGCGATTTTCATCAAGGTATGGTCGTCTTCTCCGAACTAATGTATTGTCGATGATAAGAAAGGTTGATAAGAATATGACAATAATGTGTTAAATTCAATAGTATAATATGCTCTTCATTTCCAAATTTTTTAATTTAACTACTAATTTTAACTGCATTCGATATTCCTATATACTAAGCATCATGAAGTGTGGAGAGATAGTCCCATATAATGTAGATATTGTGTAAAACAATGTTAAACATGATTTAAAGTTATAGAATATAAATTTGATTTCTCCATTAATATATGAACGGGATAAACCATATCTATCTACTACCAATTAAATCATAGGTTCCACCTTCTCTAGAAAATCCTTAAAGCTAATATTGGTGGGATATGGTACAGGGATTTAAAGAAGTTGGGTTGTAAATTTGTAGCTCGAGATTGGAGAGAAAATATAATTGTTATTACAGTTGTACCACTTTTAATTTTAGAATGTTTGAATGTTGGATAGGCTTTGGTTGTTATTCATCATATGCATATAACAGTTGATCTTTTTGAAATAGATGCTATATTATTAATCATACAATAAGTTTTTGAACCCATTTGTCAATCTTTTTCAAGCCTACCTAATAGAATTGTGACCCATTATAAATTATATTTTAACCTATGTCATGTATTTTAATACAATCTTTTATATCATCAATTTAAGAATTGTGGTATGGTATGATAAAGGTTGATGAATTAATTTTAACAAACTCTATACTTTTTCTATTATTTTTTGCTCTTATAATGGAGTAATCTATTTTAAAACCATAACTTCTACATAATTTTCAACATCTTTAAAAGATATTCTTCTAATTTTATTATTAACAAATTGATAAAATTTTGTTTTTGTTAGTTGAAGCATATAGATGTTATAAATTATAGTAATTATTTATTGCCCAAAATTCCAACAATTGGCATTAAAGTAAATTCCATAAGTTTTAATGCTATTTTCATGATAACATTGATATTGTTTCCCGATCCTGCTATAACTTTGCTTAATAATTCTTAGAAACCCCTTTAAGACCTTCAATATTTATAGTATCGACAGGGTCATGCATGGTGTATGAAAGAGGCGAGTTCGTACACGTTATCGCGACTTTATTGATACGATATACAAGGCTGATGTACGACCGTTTTATATTTCTGAGAACATATGAAGTCGTTGGCAGGAGTACTGGACATCATGTGAGGCAAAGTTTATTTCAGGGCATAACTTGACCAACAGATGTGGAGGCCCAAAGGGAGATAGTCTTCCCATTTATAAAGGATGATCAATTACCCACTATGAGTATGTAGAGAGACTTGTAAGCATCTAACTATTACACTTATATTCTAATTTTTTACTTTGTTGTTTTTCAATTTAAATTGATGTGTAAATGTTGTGATGATGGATAATGATCATGGTATAAATATCTGGTCCCATATATGACTGTAGTGGGTTATTTTCTTTGTTCAACAAGGGGCAATATCATAAAAATAGAGGAGACTCTGCCGAAATTTTTATAAATTCTAGTTTAACTTAAAACACTTTATTGTTATGCAGGAAAAGTCTATGGAAATAAGGCCTACACCTCGTCAGTTATTTTTGCATACTCACACTAAGAAGCATAACGGTGTGAAATTCGTCAATAGTTGATGTAGAGAACTAAATGTATGTGAAATTCATGCTTTAATATTTATTCTTAATAATTATTACTTACTAATTATAATATAAGCATTGCCTTCTAATAGGACCAAATACAAGAAACAATACAGCAACAGTCTCAGGAAGAACAAGTTGTTGATGAGAGCCAGGCATATTTTGATGCAGTGGATGGTAGGGACAATCGTGGAAGGATTTTCGAGCTAGGCTCATTTTAGAACACGTGTTATTCACACTCCTTTACGTCCAGTACAACAGCGAGTATACGATCGATAGTGGAATGAATCCATCACCTTGAGGGCACAGTGCAGACCTTGACAAGTTAGTTGCAACAGACAATGGAGTACATGATTAAGTTCCAAAATTACATGGAGCAGATGAAGGGAAGGGATAAAGACTCAGACCATCTGCGCTCACCAAGACAATAGGATTGTTATAGTCATTTGGTTTCAATTTATGTACAATTTAATGTTTTTATTATCAATGAAGAATTTTTTTCCTTTATATGATCAATTAACTTTCAGTTTAAACAAATTAAATATATAAATAAATTAAAAAATTATACACAGATAATTTATAGCTGTTGAAATTATCCAAATCAAATTTAATGTTGAGATTTTAAAAAAAGAAAATACTTACAAAAGGAATTAAGGTAGAATGTGTATAGTCGTTACCGACGAAATTTAAGTCTTTGCCGGTAAGTGAACACATATTTACCAACGGTTTGAGGTAAACAGTCGGTAAATGTTTAGGGATTTTACAGATGAAAGTTTGGTTTCCGTCCGTAATTTGAGCAATATTTACCAACGGTTATTGATAAACCGTCGGCATTTATTCACATTTTTAATGTACATTCAACAACAGTTTATCATAAACTATCGGTATAAATATCGTCGAAAATGTTTCTTTCCATTGGGGGAATGGAAATTCTATCGGCAAAGTTACTAACCCCACATTTTGCTACGCAATTTTTCGTCGATGAAAACTGTTGCCAAATCAAATTACCAACAAAAATTTAACATTTTCCGTCGATATTTTTCATCGGTAAACATTCTTTCTTCCTGTAGTGAACTAAAGCCTCTATTTTGAAGTTTTTATTATGCTAATTATATCTTATCATAATATTGTCATCAAAATAACAGATCTTTTATAATAGCCCAGATCACTCACTCATAGATATTGTCCACTTTGGGTTGCTCCTCGGGCCAAGATTCTCACCGTTTTGCTCTTCCCACTCTTGAAAAAATATGTCTAACAGGAAGAGGTATCCATACCCTTATAAGACGTATTTCGTTCTCCTCTTTAATTGATGTGAAATCTCGCAATCCACCCTCTTAGGGCCTAGCGTCCTCGCTAGCATAACAGGTCGGGAACCTCTCGCCCATTGTCCGCTTTGGGTTGCCTCTCAGGCTAAGACTCTTATGGTTTTGCTCTTTCCACCACTGGAAAAACGCGTCTATGGGAGAGAGGTATTCATATGCTTATAAAGCGTACTTCGTTTTCCTTTCCAATCGATATGAGATCTCACAATATCTACCCCCTTAAGGCCCAGTGTTCTCGTTGGCACAATGAATCGAGAACCAGCTCTGATATCATTTGTAATAGCCCATACCACCTTCCCACAAATATTGTTTGTTTTTGGGTTAACCCTCGAGCCAAGATCCACACACTTTTGCTCTTCCCACCCCTAGGAAACACGTTTATGGAGGAGAGGTATCAATACTCTTATAAGGCATACTTCGTTCTCCTCTCCAACCGATGTGAGATCTCACAATATCCACCCCCTTAAGGCCCAGTGTTCTTGTTGGCACAACGGGTCGGGAACTGACTCTGATACCATTTGTAACAGCTCAGACTACCCGCTCATAGATATTGTTTGCTTTGGATTGCCCTTCAAGCCAAGACCCTCACGTTTTTGCTCTTCCCACCCTTGAAAAAACGCGTCTATGAGGAAGAGATAATATTGAAACCAAAATTAAAGAAATAATTAATTTTTTTAGTAATTATTTTATTTTTATTCTTATCATAAAAATAATTAATAATTATTTAAAAATTAATAAATTTATAAATCGTTAAAATTTTTTATTAAGTATTTATAAAATATAAAATATTTTAATTAATTGATCTGTTTATATTACTAACTTAAATAGTATTAAGATACACCAGTTAATTATTACAACTAACTTTTACACAAGATCTACTAGTTAAACACTTAAATTTGACTAACCAAACTCTTTTGGCTAGTCTATAGACTAACCAGACACTTAATTGCTCTTAATGAGCAATTAGAACTATATAATTTTGTTTTCCACAGTACAAGGACCAAAGTATTTATTTTCTTTTAAATATAATTGATTTGGCCTTTCTAATTATTCTTTCTTTATTCAATCAAGCATATTTTGTTTTATATTATTAATTTACTTGGGAAATGTTAGTTTACTCTTAAATATTATTTTCTTGATATATAATAGTTTGAGAGAAGTTGACCAGTTTTGGTTTCAATATTTCTTGATATATTCATTTTATCTCATATTAAATAAGTATTAAACGAGTAGTCACTTATTGAGGGGAAGCCTGAATTTTTTGTTTTTTATTTCTATTTTTAAAATAAAAATGAAAACTCATTTGATTGTTTTTTTTGGAATTAAACTCATTTGATTGTTAATGACAATGTAGTTATATCTTAATAATAAATAATAATAGTAATAATTAAATATTAAATAAAACTTAGAGATAAGTTAATTTTATAAATTAATGATTTAAATAATTTTATTTTAATCTTTTATGCAATTTTATTAATAAATATTAGTGAAAATAATTAAATAAATACAGTTTTATCTATATAAACCAATATTGTATTTCTTAATATATTTTTAATTACTAAAAATATTTCATTTGAAAATTTTGTGTTCTACAAATATTTTATTAAATCATTATTTAAAAATAAAATTTAATTTGGTCATAATTCTTATTAATAATTATTACTGAAATAATTAGATAATATATATTTACAACAATAACAACAGTAACACCCAGTAGGAATTCTGTTGATACGCGAGGTCTGGGGAGGTTCAGTAATGTTACTCCTAAGTAGTAGAGAGGTTGTTTCCAAATGACCTACATGAAAATAGAGAAAAAATAAAAAGAGGATAATAATAATAATAATAATAATAATAATAATAATAATAATAATATAACGATGACGAGGACAAGGACAATGATGATGATGACGACGACGACGACAATAATGTGAATAGCAATAATAATAACGACGAGGATGAGGACAAAGACGAGGACGAGGACGAGGATGATAATGATGACGACGACGACGACGATGACGATAATGATAATAATAATAAAGTGAATAACAATAATAATAAGAACAACAACGACGACGATGATAATAATAATAATAATGCGAATATCAATAATAATAACAACAACAAGAACGAAAATGATAATGATGATGATGATAATAATAATGCGAATAGCAATAATAATAATAACGTTGATGATAACGACGACGATAATAATAATAATAATGATAATAATTCATCAAAAGTAAGTAGTACCTATTTACAAGTTTAAACTAATTATAAGAGGAAAATTCTAATTTGTTGTTATATTAATATTAGTAAATTATATTATCCAATATTACATGAATGGAGTGTACAATCCAATTTAACGTGCACTTTATTAATTTCTGGGTTAATTAAGTAAGAGATAGCATCTAGACAAAGCAAAAAGCTTGGTGAAATACTGATAGCCTTGGAAAGGATCTTTTGAACTTTAGCGGGGACACAAGTGCATGCGGTAAAAGGCACAATTTTAGACAATGGTTGGTATAGGTCAGCCTAATTTTACCCAAAATGAATATGAATCACTCGCAAGAAAATATCACACTAATGTGTTGGGTAGAAGAAGAAAGGACAGCAACCATCTCCAGTCTCCACATGACCACATTCAAATCAAAACCATCCTCCCAAGCATTTCTCATTTTTCTCCTCAGAAACAAATTTATGTTTGGCATACACAAATCCTAGAAAGTTAGGCCACATCCCACGTGAAACCCCTCAGCTCCTGTTAGCTAGATCTCTTTCAGTATATGTATATATATGTGTACATATACATATACACACACACACATATGCATTTGTCTCACACCTTTTTATTCACTCCTCCTCCCTTTCCCCCAACAGTTGATTAGAAACCCAAGATGGTTTTCTTCTTCAAAGCCTGCTTTGTTCCTATTTCTTTAGTTTTGTTAATATCTTTCCAGAGAACAACAGCAAGTACGGATGAGAGTTTCAATAATGGTAGCAGAACCAGTTTCACTGCCAGAGAACTGGCAGGCAAATGCAACTACTTCCACGGAAAATGGGTTTACGATGCTTCGTATCCTCTCTATGACAATTCAAGGTGTCCCTTCGTAGATCCAGAGTTCAACTGCCAAAAGTACGGTCGACCCGACAAAGATTATCTCAAATATAGGTGGCAACCTTTCTCTTGCAGCTTGCCAAGGTACGTCATTTTGGAAACCAATACCCTCTTAGTGTTTGCTGCTATATATATATACATACATTTATAAGCATGTATATATACTGAGCTTTTGCAGGTTTAATGGGTTGTATTTCTTGGAGAAGTGGAGAGGGAAGAGGATAATGTTTGTGGGTGACTCACTGAGTTGGAACCAGTGGCAATCTTTGACATGTATGCTGCATTCATGGGTACCAAATTCCAGGACCTCATTCATAAAAAGGGATGGACTGGCTTCAGTTACATTTGAGGTAAAACTTTGAATTCACTTCTCTGGAGATCATCTCTTTTGTCGCACTCTTTGCCTATATTTTCCTTTTTTTCTCTTCTCTTTTGGGCTTCCAATTGTCAACAACAATCATGACATGTGTGACCACTGGCCAGTTGCATGCACGTCATGTCCTTTTCTCTGTAGCTTGTTAAGAAGGTAAAGTTTCAATGACTTCAATTCAATATTTCCGCTAGTTAGTTCTAATCTCATCTAAGCTTAATTCACACCCTATTCTATTCCTCCCGTTTATGATTTATAAACCGATGGCTGTACAGCAACACGGTGGCTCAAATTTCTTGCTAAAGAACACAAATTTGAATTCTTCGTGTTGATAAGCATTAAAAGTGCAGCGTGATTGGTGGGTTTGGCGGACGCATATGGTGTAAAAAGGAAATAATTTTGGGCGGCGAGAAGTGTGCCATTATTTAACATATAATTAATATGTTTCCAAGTTACACTTTTAGTTGTGTTTTACTGTCAAGTCCTTTCTTGTTTTTTTGAATCCACTCTGCCAGTTTAAAGATCAAATTTTTAGATTGAACCATTGCGGGACTTGCCTTATATCTCCTACAATTCTGGAACCATAATTTTTGACCCTATTTGGAAATAAAGGTCAAAGGAGTTGCATATTATGGTCACTGGGTCCAATCTGTCCCTTTTTACTAATTTGTTATTCAGAAGCTCTCTTTTTCTGAGTAATGTACAGTAAAGCAGTATTTGACAGTACCCCGTACCGTCTATGGAGTCCTGCTTCTTTCTAAATTGTATAAAACTGAAGACAAGACTCGTTTTGTTCTATTAGATACCAATCTTATGGGCACCTATTATGTTTGTTGTATCTTTTTGGATAAAGTATTCTTTTATATGGCCTCAGGAGTATGGAGTTAAGATACTATTATATCGAACACCGTATTTGGTAGACATTGTGAACCAAAAAGTAGGAAGAGTTCTGAAGCTTGACTCCATAAACAGCGGAAACGCATGGAGAGGCATGGACATGCTCATTTTCAACACCTGGCATTGGTGGACGCACACTGGAAGATCCCAACCGTACGCTACTCATCATTCATATGTTAACATTACATGCCTTCTCACTAGTGATGAGATACGAATGTTTTTCTCTTTTTTTCTGTGAATTTTCAGATGGGATTATATACAAGAAGGCAACGCTTTGTACAAAGACATGAACCGTCTAGTTGCTTTCTACAAAGGCCTTACCACCTGGGCTAGATGGGTCAACCGAAATGTTGATCCTTCCAAAACCAAAGTCTTTTTCCAGAACGTATCTCCTACACATTACGAGTAAGCAAAAAAATCCCATTTTCTGGCTAAGCATAATCAACTAATTAGATGGTAATTTCTGGAATAAATTGTGATCGATTTATGTTTGTTTAGAGGTAAAGATTGGAATGCACCATGGAAGTCCTGTTCTGGTGAGACACAACCATTCTTTGGCACAAGATATCCAGCAGGAACACCTGAAGCATGGTTTGTAGTGAACAAAGTATTGAGTAGGATAAAGAAGCCAGTCTACTTACTAGATGTGACCGCACTCTCACAATACAGAAAAGATGCACACCCATCAACCTATAGCGGCCAGCGCAAAGGCACAGATTGTAGCCATTGGTGTCTTCCAGGATTGCCTGATACATGGAATCAGCTTCTATATGCAGCTCTCTTCAGTTGATATATTACCTAATTAATGATCTTGTATCACTAGTCATTTCTTAGAAGATCATTATTTGGATTATAGGCTTGTTTGAAAATAAGAGGGTGTCTGACATGCTTCAATTGTAAATTCTCATTATTTGTCCCCTTGTAATAGCATTTACGGTGTGAAAGATATTCTTTTTAGCTTGTTTTTATGGTTAATTCCTGAAAATAAGAACAGCCAGTTGGCTTTGCAAGCTTCTTTTGCTAAATAATAAACTTGAATGATGATTGTTAGAGTTCTAGTTAGAGTTATTAATTAGAATCATTGTGTAAGTTAAATAGTAGTAGTTGTTATTAGTTAGAGTCATTGTTTAAGTTAAATAATAGTAGTTTAGTTTATCAAAAATTGCTTTTGTAAACCTATATTTATATGGGAGTATATGATGTTTTATGAGAGAGCAATTTACTTTATAATACAGAAGATTGTTTAGCCTCTATTCCTCTTTGACTAGGCAGCTCAGAAGGCCGTAGGACAATCCAATCACTTTAAGAAGGTAAAGGGATGTGTCTTGATCGTTGGACTGCAGATCTCCACAACACAAGACACAAATGAATCTGTTGAAGAAATTGTTTCTTAGTTCAACCACATAAGCAAGGATCTGAACTCAAAACTTTCTAGACGAAAGAAGAACATTGCTGTCATTTAGCTACAGCCAGAAGATATACAGAAGCACCAAAAACTATATTTTGAAGGTGTTCCATAGTAAAAATCAAGATGAACTTAACAAGGAAAATTATGACAACTAGTGTATCAAAATAAAAGCATTGATAGGATCACAAGATGTGAGGGATATTGTAGAAAAGGGCTACAATTATCCGGAACGTGAAGATGTGTTAATGATAGTGGAAAAGGAAGTGCTACAAAAAGCTAGAAAGAAGGATCAGCATGCGCTCACTCTTATTCATATGTGCTTAGATGAAAATATGTCAAAAATGTGTCTATTGCAACTACGACAAGAGAAGCGTGGGAGATTTTACTTAATTGCTTTAAAGGAAAAGACAAAGTAATTAAAGTATGCCTATACAGTTTGAGATGTGACTATAAAATCTCAAGATGAAAGATTCTAAATCTATAGAAGAGTATTTTGGCAGGGTGTTGACTATTGTGAATCAATTAAAGAAATATGGAGAGCTTATGGAAGATATTTAGTTGATTGAAAAAAATCTTTAGACGTTAAATTTAAAATTTGATTATATTGTGACTGCCATTGAAGAATCAAAGGATTTGGATTCAATGTCTATAGATCATCTTTTGGGTTTGTTACAAGCCTACAAAGAGAGATTGAAGAAAAGAGAAGAACCGAATGCTCAAGAGTTACAGGCGAAGTTGAATTTAAATGAAAAAGAAGACTATCAACATCAAGGATGTAGTAGAGGACGAGGAGGTAGAGTTCCTAGTCAGGGCTAGAATCGTGGAAATCGTAGAAGAGACAGAGGAGGCAAAAATAATTTGAATGACAATAAAGAGTCAGATTTTCAGCACCAATATTTAAGAAGACGTGGTAGAGATGGATCGTTTCAACAAGGTCATGGTCAAGGATCAAATATACAATATTACAATTACGAAAGATTTAGTCACTATACAGCAGAATGCAGATGGAATTCAAATGAAGAAGAAAACACAAATTGTGTGAGGTTGAAGAAGAAGACGATGACGCATTTGCCTTATTATTAACATGCAATAGTGAAAAAGAAAGGAGTGAGGAGTCTTGGTATCTTGACTCAGGAGCCATCAATCATAGACTAGTAATACAGATTTATTTTTGTAGTCTTTATTAATCTGTTAAAGATAATATTTCTTTTGGTGATAAAACTAAAGTTCTAATCAAAGGTAAATGAGAAATTTTAGTTAAATTGAAGAATGGAGATCATCAATTTATATCTCATGTTTATTATGTTCCTGCTTTGAAAACAAATATATTGAGTATTGGACAACTTTTAGAGAAAGGCTATGAAATACATACGAGAAAGAGTGGATTGATCATGCGAAATGGAAAAGGGAGTTTGATTGCAAAAGTGTCAATGTCGAAGAACAAGATATTCATACTGAAGATCAATCAAGATAATCCCATATGTTTAAAAGCTACAACGAATGATTCGTCGTGGTTATGGTATCTTAGGTTGGATCACTTGAATTTCAATGGATTGGAGTTATTGTATAAGAAAAGGATGGTACATGACTTGTCTTTTATAAGTCATCCTGATTAAATTTGTGAAGGTTGTATATATGGTAAGCAGTCTATGAGGAGCTTTCCAAAGGAGTCTCTATCTCGAGCTACACAACCACTCAAATTGGTGTACACTGATATATGTGGTCTAATCGCACCAAGTTCATATGGAAAGAATAGGTCCTTTCTATTATTTATTGATGATTATACTCGCAAGACTTGGATTTATTTTTTGAAGGAAAAATCTGAAGCAATTGAAGTGTTTAAGAAATTTAAAGTTCGAGTTGAGAATCAAAGTGGTTATCTAATTAAAGTAATTTAGACTGATTGAGGAGGTGAATTTACGTCGAATAAATTTAATCAATTATGTCAGTATCTTGGTATTCGACATTCTATGATCGTTCCTAGATTACCTCAGTAAAATGGAATTGTGGAGCGTAAAAATAGAACTATTCTTGACATGGCTCATAATATGTTAAAGAGTAAGAGGATGCCAAAGGAATTTTTTGGGCTAAAGCAGTTGCATGTGTGGTTTATTTAAGTAATCGTAGTCCCACAAAGAGTGTAATGCAAATGACTCCATAAGAAGCATGGAGTAAAAAGAGGCCAAGTATTTCACACTTAAAAGTATTTGGAAGTATTGGCTATGTGCATGTTGTTGATGAAACAAGAAGCAAGTTGGATGATAAGAGTTAGAAGTTCATATTTGTTGGCTATGCTGAAAATTCAAAAGGGTATAAATTTTACTATCTTCAAAATGGAAAAACAATCATTAGTAAAGATGTTGAGTTTAATGCAGTAGGCTCATGGAAGTGGAATGTACCACATGATGAAAATTATGAATTTCTTTATTTGTTTAATAAATGTTTTGATGCAGTTAAGTCCCAAAATCAAATTGTTATTAATGTTATACTGTAAACTACTCCACGTGAAGTTCAAACAACTTTAACAATTATATCTCCGCCAAGCTTCTCTGAGAGGCCATAAAATATATGGAGTTTAGAAGAAATATATAAAGTAACATAAGAAATTGATGATTCTACTTTATTTTGTTTGTTAGTAGATACGAAACCAATGATGTTTGAAGAAGCAGTCAAAGACGAAAGATGGAGATTTGCTATGGATGAAGAGATGAAAGCAATTAAAAAGAATGATACTTGGTAATTGATAGATCTTCTAAAAGGGAAGTAACCTGTAGCAGTAAAGTGGATTTATAAAGTAAAGAAAAATTCAAAAGGAGAAGTAGAGAAGTACTAAGCTCGACTTATTACAAAAGGATTCACTCAAAAAGTTGGAATTGATTGTGATGAAGTCTTTACTCCAGTGTCTCACTTTGAGACTGTTTGACTAATTATTTCAATGATAGCTCAACAGAGATGGAAGATTTATTAGATGGATGTAAAATCAATCTTCTTGAATGAAACTTTAGAGGTTAAATGACAAGAAGACAAGGTCTTGAAGTTGAATAAAACCTTATATGGTCTTAAACAGGCTCCAAAGGCTTGGTACATGTATTGATGATTATTTTCAGAATAATGGTTTCTCAAAATGTCCATATGAGCATGTATGTCAATGAGAACAAGAATGGAGAAATTATGTATGTTTGTTTATATGTTGATGATTTGATCTTACAGGTAGTAATCCTACGATGTTTGAAGAATTTAAGAAGAAAATGACCAAAGAATTTGAGACGACTGATTTGGAGCTTATGACCTATTATCTTGGAATTGAAGAAAAGCAAAGTGAAGATGGGATTTTTCTTTCATAGAAAACTTATGCTGAAGCAATTTTAAAGGAGTTCAAAATGGATAGAATCAACTCAGTTTCTACTTAAATGGAATGTAGGGTCAAGTTTTCTAAGTTCAATAATGCAGAAAAGGTAAACCCAACTTTATTAAGAAGATTGGTTGGAAGATTACGATTTTTAACTTGTACAAGACTAGATATCTTGTATGGAGTTGGTGTCTAGTCGTTACATGGAAGCTCCAACTTTGACGCACATGAAAGTAGCAAAGAGAATTCTTCAATATGTTAAAGGAACACTAGAGTATGGCTTATTTTATACTGCTGTAAATACTTTTAGATTGTCTGTATTTAGTGATAGTGATTAGGGAGGAGACATCGACATCGAACAAGTATAAGTGGTTTTGTTTTCTTTATGGGAAGTACCATGTTTGGATGGAGTTCAAAGAAACAACCAATTTTTACTCTTTTAACTTGTGACGCTAAGTATGTTGTAGCTGCTTCCTGTGTTTGCGATACTATTTAATTGAGAAAGTTATCGAAAGAGTTGAATTTTGAACAAGAAGGAGCTACAAATATTTTTGTTGATAATAAGCTTGCTATTGCTATTACTCTTTTAACAGTTTTTCATGATAATAAGCTTGCTATTGCTATTACTCTTTTAACAGTTTTTCAACTCAGTTTCATTAAATCTTATCTGCATAATAAGCCGCGTGCAGCTGTGTTTTTTCATTTCTTTCAACTCGGTGCCACATTTGTTGAACCAATATGTGTCCCTCCATTTGAGAGGGACCCATATGCAGCACCACCTAAGTATAAATGTCTCTTTATATCAAATGAATAGTTATTCTAAAGAAAAAAACAAGGATACAATCTTCACATGAATCTATAATCTTTTCAACATTTGAGGTTAGAGTCAACCATATCTTGTAACTCTAAATTATCCAAAACACAATTTGAGGCCCATGATTTAAGAAATATGACAAAAAAAGAACATGTTTAAGACTTTAAGTTACATAAATAATTTCTTTATAAAAATACAAAAGAAAGATGACATATAGTATAATTCTCTTCAAACCCTTACAAAATGAAAAGCCTTATATACTGATGCGTTGACAAATAAAGAATAACAAGTCATGTGTTTAACCAGGATGGTAAAGGGTTATAATTTTCTGTTCCTATTACACTGTGTATGGCAATCTAAGATGTAAAGGAAACGAGAGTAAATTTAAATGAGGAAACGAAAGGAAAAGAAAAGAAGTGAAATTTAATTTCCTTCGTTTGGATTAGAGTTTCTTAAAATAAGTGAGAGGAAATAGAATTTCCATT
>JANVCQ010000007.1:1890749-1929501 GCA_025531925.1 Erythroxylum plowmanianum
AAAATACGCCCATTTAATGAAAATTTAAACTTGTTGAATAAGTTTATTAATTGAAATTTAAAAAATGAAAAATAAAAAAATATATAGCGGGTAACCCGCGGGTCTACCCATACCCGCTGGGCAGGGTATGGATTTTCAAAATCATTACCCGTTTCTATAAATTTACCCGCGAACCCGTACCCGTGTGACCCGTACCCGTGAGACCCGTACCCATACCCGGACCACCCCCCCGTTTGTCAGGTCTAATATAAGTAGATGAATAAGAAAAAATCGACAAGAATTTGTGATAGTACATACTTATATCTTCTCAGTTTCTTTCTAATAGTTTAATGTCTATTGTTAGATAATATGCTTATCATGTTGCCACTTGTCAATGTATAAACATGAACAATTAAAGCTTCTGATAGTTGTAACCAAATGTGAAAAATCAACCTAACATTATTACTAAGAACTGTACATTGATATTTACCCAAAAAAAAAAAGAACTGTACATTGATGCACTGACCATATAACTGTTACAAGTTATCTTTTAGAAGGGCCTAAAAAATCCTTGTCTATTTTGTACTTCAAGATCCATCAAACTACTCCAATAATCAAAATATAACTTGTACTATATTTTTATTTTTGTTGGTGTTTTGAAATAAATTTCCATAAACTTTTCACAACTTGACCTAATTATTTATGAACCTATATTTCCATTATTTTAGAATTATGGCAATTTTATGTGTGGTATTGAAATTTCTACTTTATTATATGTTTGTTTCTTTTCAATTGTGTTTATGGAATCACCAAATGAGATTGACAATGAACCTACTAACAAAATTGGGTAAAGAAGACGTTTAAAGGGGGTGAAAGTGATTTTATTGATGTGTGTGAACTGTATTTCATTAATGAAAACATTGATTTTATATGGATTGGATCGTAGCTACCTTACGTTTTAATTTTCTCTTTTGTATTTGATTTCAAACTTCGAACTAGATGATAACTTTGATTAATTGTCTATGTATTATTTCATATTTAATTTAAGAACATTAAGAAAAGTCTGAATGGATTGATGTCACACTTCTCTTTCTTGGGAAACTTTAAACTTGGATATGTAGAAGATGACTTCTACATTAGGTTTTAAATTCTTACTTTTTTCATTATTGAATTATTTAACATTTTAACAAAGCTTGCAATCTTTTGTAGATACAACTAATAAGTGACAGTAAAAAAATACGATAAATACTTAAGACATATTGTAGTTTTATGTCATTAAAAGAAAATGAAAGAAATAGTTTTCTTTTATATGTTTAACTTATTTAGCCACCTATATGTTACTTTATGGTCCTTGAAATCTCATGTTTGCTTTTGATTAAACATGTTAGTAGTTTTATTATATCTCTTAGTTGTTTGTTTCAATTGTTTCGTTGTTTAACTTATTAAGGTCAAAGTTATGTTAGAGATTGGAATTTTAAGTACGCTTTTATGGTTGTTGTGCTTAGTATGAGATATAATATCAATTCATTTGCATTGGCATTTGTCTAAAGGTACTCATATAATATTGATCATATAAGATATGGATCATATGGGTGAATTTCACCTGTGTAAAAATTGTCATAACATTGTTTATGTGGGAGTTTTTTTAATTCTTTATCTTGATTTGGTTTTATAATTATCTTGTTTACGATTATTTCAGTAGGATTACCATCATATTTCATCAACATAAGGCAATACAATAGAGAGTTCCATTATAGGACCCTACAATATACCAAGTTAAAAAATAGTTTATATTATAGGGGCTAGTTCTTTAAGATCAAAATTGATGTTTGGAATCATTTTGTTAAGAGTAGATTAAGTGATGGAGTTGATAAGACCTAATGCAAGTACTTCCATAAGGTGTTGGTAAGAGGTTTCAAAGGTGGAATATCTTACTTGGAGAGGCATATGAACTCCTGCAACAGAAGAAAGATAGAGTATTAGGAGGTTAAATTTTTTTGACCCCTATCCTAATGAAATGAAAGAATGAAATAAATGTCGTTACTTATCATTTTGAGAGACCTAAGCATTTTCTTGTGAAGACAATCATAGATAATGAATATTCACTCTCCATTGTTGATCATCAAAACTTCAATATGTTTGTCACCTCAATTCAATCGACCTTTTAGATGCAAAATTGCAATACTACATCTTCAAGATTTATAGAGAACAAAATAATTTGACATTAAAGACATTATTGAGTAATAACAAACTAGTTATCACCATATTAACAACTAAAAGAAAGGTTATATAATAATGATGACACATTATATTGACAACATCTAGACTTTATGCAATCAATCTTAAGGTAAATACTATCTTCTATTTTTTATAATTTTTTTGTTGATTATATTATAATTGATATTTATTCATGTTTTTATATAGTGGGTATATTTCTATCCTGACATCCCATGCAAATGAGAGGTTGGCAATTGTATTGATCAATTGCTTAATATATTATAATATCTCAATCATAATTTTGGATAACTGTAACATGAACAATGATATGATCAAAAAAGTAAAGACTGAGTTGTAGGTTGGGGCCTTACTAATTGATGAGAGATTATTCCGTACACACTATTTTTCACATATTATGAATTTGATGGTGAAGAACAAGTTAGAGATAATAAAGGAAATGGTAGAGACAATTCACAATAGTGTAGTATATTTGAATGCAACATTTAAACATGTTAAGCGTATAAAGAAATTGCACAACTTCTTATTTTGTGGACAAAGAAATTGGTTCTAGATTATCTTTCACTTTCAAGATGCTAAAGTCAGCAAGTAAGTATGTTAAGATGTTTAGCAAGTTAAGACAATGAGATTCTTATTATACTTTTTGGATAACAAAAGAATAATAAGAGTTACACACATTTGCTTTGCTAACGTGTGGTAGATTAAACAAGCATTATTTGAGCAAATTTTTGGTTTTAATGAGTTGATTTAGATAATGGAAAAGCATATAATGGAGAAATTTGACACTTATTGGTCTATGGTTGGTTATATTGTCATTCTTATGTTGGAATCAATGTACAAAATAATGAGACTTATAATTTTTTATCACAGTTGTATGGGATCAAGTTGAAGGATATATTGCTATTATTAACACTTTTGGGATGATTTATTTAATGATTCTAGAGAAAGAGTTGGATTGTAATAGTTCAGTATCAACTTCATCTTTTGTTGATACATCATTAAATATAGTTGGAAGTTTGAGTTTTCTTTCAAGCAATTCATCTAGAAAAAAGGGTAGGACTTCTTATAGTAGGGTATAGTTGGATAAATATTTGAAAACTAATATTATGAACACAGTTGATGAGAATTTTAACATATTTTCATAGTGGAAATTGAATGAAGCTCAATATATGATTACGCAAACTATTGCACAAGACTTGTTAGGACCAATATATGCAATTGCTTTCACGTTTACTTTTAGTACTGGTGATTAGATAATGAGTCTTAATTGTACTTGAATTCGTCCTAAAGTTGTGAAAGACTTAATATCTACCTGAAGTTAGTTAGATGCTAAAAATATTCAAGATAATCTATACTTTATTATATATTAATTTTTTACTCTCTATGATTTCGATAATCATTTATCATAATATCATATTTTTTTAATATTATCACAGGTATAGAGACTATCCGTCTAACTAATAACTTTTTCGAAAAACTATCTGATTATAAAGGTATAATTATTTGTTAATTATCATGCATTCATTTAATAAAATTATTGCACAATTAGGTATAATTTCGTGATTTAATTTTTTATATGTAAATGAAGTTATGCAAACTAATGGCGATCTCAACTATAATGATTAGTTAGCTTATTTTCTTCCACTGATGGTATGTTTTCTTTAGTATTTACTTTTTGAATTAGTTTTTTTCCATGTTACTAATTTGAATTGCCAATAAATATTACAAATCAACAAAAAAAATTCCATGTCATTGCCTTTTATCCCAACTTGTCTATTCCAATTGATTGCTTTTTAATACGATTTGAATCACTTTTTGAAAATATTGTTTTATTTTAGATTGTGTTAAAGTTGTTTAATTAGTTCAAGGAAGAAGTTTTTACATGTTTAAGTTGCTTTAGGCGTGTTTTAGATTCTCCGTTATCTTTATCCATAAACTCTTATTAGCGGGTAAGCAACTACAATAATGATGTGAACAGAAAACTTTGGAAATTGAGGTTTGAATATTTACATACACCAATGGCATGAATCAATGATACATATATACACAAGGTGATGAAAGTATGGAACAGGCAACTTAACCTATTCATGACCAAAACCAAACTCTACCCAGTTCAGTTCAATGCCTCCTTCAGAAGGGACAACAGTGTCAAAATTACAGCTACCACTTGAATGCAAGTCTCGGATCATACCGCATCATTGCCAGCTGAGTCAAGTTGGAAGCGAAGTTGAGTTCATCCTCTGGTAATATAATGCAAGGAAACTCAAATAACATTTGCATCAGGCCTACCAGTTAAAAGAGTATATTGGATCCAAGAGCACATCATCCATCAGGATTAACTGGATTCGCATTTTGACATTCCATGGATATGATGGTATTAAGCCTTTCATATACCTGCAGTATTGTCCATTTTTACCAGTTAAACTTTGACATATAAATAATCCAGGAAGTTGTTTTCACCCCGTAATTATTTGTATATGTGTGTGTCTGTATGAGGGACAGAGATAGTTTGTAACCACATACCATAGATAGTTGTTCGTTTTTAACCTGGCTCTTGTTCTCTCCTTGCTCACTTGGAAGTGACTTATCATACCTTAACAAACAATGACACAAGTAAGTGTCATGGCCCTCATACGCAAATAGATAGAATGAAGATTGGTGCTCATTTCAAACACCAACAACCGATGGATCAAAAAGTAACACCAAATTATTATACATTTTGAACTTGACCCAGGAAATCACCAAGGTACAAATTCTCACCAGTTGCGGGGGATACCAGCTTCTTCCCTAGCTGAATAATTGAAAGGCCCTTTCACCTCCACATTGTACGCGCTTAGCAAGTCTGCAAGTTCATGCACATTTGAAAAAGAAGAATAGCAATTAATAATGTCTGCAGCTCCGGATCCTTCAAGAAATGCACTGACAATGATATCAGGTGATAGAAGGAAGATTAAAAACCTTTAAAAGTTGAACAAGGGGAGCAGTTCATTTTCTGACAAAGTGAGACAAACCAGCAGACACCAACCGCGACATGTGCAATTTCCTCATCAGCAATTCTAGCCACAATGTTGGATGTTTTGTGATCTCCACAACCAATCAATTTTTGTACTAGCCGTGGCCCAGCATCAAGTCCTCTAGCCTCCTAAAATCCCACAGATAATCAGGAAGCTAAGCTTAACCAGCCACAACAGTTTCAAGGGGGTTACGGCACTACATAGCATAAAGAATATAATTTGATTCAACTGTCAAAGCACAAATTGTTTTTTGATTCAACTGTCAAAGCACAAATTGTTTTCTTCTGCACTAGCATACCTAAAAGTAAGAACCACACTAAAAAGAAGAAGAGCCAACAGAGAATATACAAGATATGCATGCCTACAGAAATCCATCAACTGGGTAGGAATTTGAATTCAGATAACTAAAAGGCAGTACCTTCCTAAAGAATTAAAAAGCATTGTTATGTCATATTGATCTAAAATAGTTCACTTTGTAACAGGTATTCCTATTGCATATAATAGCAAAATGACTTGCTTGGCAGAAGAAGTGCAGAGCTTTAATTTTAGGGATAAAGACACATTTCCCCTGTTATTTGACTCATTCCTGAAAATTCCTCTAATATGCACATGCTTTCTGTTGGTTTTCCAACAACTTTTTTGATGGAACTAACAAGTGTCATGTTTCTTTTCTGTCAAATTTTTTAATGAAAAATTATAGACAGGGTATATATGTCTATTTAACAAACTAGGACGACCTTTTTCAGATATATTAAACCATATGAAAATTTTGAGGGATAAAAGAAGATTAAAGAAAATGTCAACGTCTTTACTCTGAACATTACTGGTAAACTTAAGAAGTCATTTACAATTAAGCATGGAACTCTTGCAAATGAACAAGCTTTGGCAGTATCCTCATGGAATGACACGTTGAAATAGACTTCTATAAGCCAAACAAGGCTTGTTGAAAAGTCTAGTAATTCATTCTTGATGCAGAACTTGTTAAATCTTTTATTATTGTAGAGCCAGTACTATGCATGAGAAATAGAAAGATGACAATTACTTAAACTGATGCATGGATACCATGTTTGAGTTCAGAAAACTTCTAAGAATTCCATCAAAAAAATTTTAAAGCACACTATTAGTGTTTCCAAATCACATCTAAAGTTTGCATATTTGCCAGAAAAGGCTTATCTTTGTTCAGGTATCTATGATTGAAAGCACCGAATTACTGCACCACATATTCGAACATGATAATATGAGCATAAAAACTTAAATGGCAGGACAAAGGAAATAAAAAAAGGCCAACCGAATTAGTAGACTCACATCATGCTTACTACTTAAAGTTGTCAAAAATAAGTTCCAGATTACTAAGATATAGAAACCATGTATCCTTCACACTACAATACCTGGACCAATGGGATGGTGGCCAATCGTGCTGCAACATTGTCTGATGATTTTTCACACTCTCTCCACAGCAAATTATGAGCAGGCATATCTCCATATCTGAAAACATGAGGAATTCTAACTATTAAATCCAACAATCAAGGAACTAATTATTACTTGCAGCAATAAGTCTACATACTTGAAGCCAAGCTCAGAAAGTCTCTGAGAGCACCAAGCAAAATGCCGACTCTCGTCATCAGCAACATGTGCAAAGTCAGCAAAAAATCCTTCTCCAAGAATCTGACTAATAGATGAAAAACGAACCACAGTATCCCATGCCAAATCAATTGCATTAAGTTCCACGTGAGCAAGATTGTGAAGCATATAAGCATTAAGCGGTAAGCCTGAATCTTTGGGAGCTGGAACTTCCTTGGGTGAGACCTAATCTTGGAAATATGATACAGAATTGAGCAAATATATCTGACTACCAAAATTGAAAAGAAGATAAAAAGCACCATCTTGTTATCTAAGATAGCAAAAAGATCGTCAAATGATCTAACAAAGCAAAGATAATCTCAGATGTTGAATGTTTGAAATTAAGCAGTATCTGACCTAAAAGTACTGCAACAATTTTGCATATAAATAACTGGAATAAGTTAAAAGATGACATCCAAAATACTGACTTCCATGTTACTTCCTCTCAACTCTGTTTCAGCTGTAACAGATTGGAGCTATAAATCCAGTGACTGGTTCTGCAACATCTGAATTCAACGCAGGGAATGTCGCTCACCCTTAAATTGTTCTCTCTGCAATCCCACATCAGTGACTCCTATTTACTACCATTTCTCTGAGCTACGTGGTGCAAGCCGTTAGGAGCATGTAATTTTCAGGAAGGGGGCTGGTTGAAATCATGAATTTAACTGGACCAAGTAGTTTCACAAAGAAAAAAAAAAGATAAATTGAACCTCCACTACTTTCTTGTGGAATGTCATAATAGATTCGGATAGAGAAAATGCTAATCTAATGACGAATTTCATTTTGAACACAGATTAATAAAGTTCTTCCATTGTGCTTCCCAGTTTACTTCCACTTCCAAAATAGTTTCTATTAACTATTGTAAGCAAGAATCCATTTCAGTTAAAGTTTCTTTGGAAATGGAGTTCCCATTCATCAAAATATATAGAATTATTTTGGAAACATCTTGCAATGACCTTTGAGAGAAAGATCAACAATAAAACAGCAATACCAACAACACTACTGAGTAGATTAGCCTCTGAATACATGCATAAAAGTCCTTAACTTCCTCCGAGTATAGGACTTAAATTTACAGCCATGAAAAAAAATATGTGAGAAAACCAATAACATGTAAGGGGACGAGCTAACCAAAACAGGGATATCAGGACGAGCAGGTGTCGAAGGGGGGACGCAGGTGCCAATAGGAAGCTTCTCGGTGCACCATTTGGAGAAAGCGAGATGGGAAAGCTTGGATTTTGTGAGAGGGTCACTCGTGGAGAGAACCAATGCGCCAAGTTCCGCGAGAGAGGAAGTAGAACGTACCATCATTGCACAGTCATCATCGATTGACAGTGGGAGAGCCTCCGGGCCATTGGGTCCCCAAAAACGGTTCTCGTTAAGCGGGCTGTCTCTCCAGGCTTGGAGACCAGACCATGGAGAAATTTGAGGAGAAGAAGAAGAACAGGAAAGGTGGGTAGCATGGAGGAGATACGGTAATAGACGACGGCGGAGTGAGGAAGGGGAATATGTTATGAGCTTGTTGAGCTTTAATAGTTTCATCTTCTTCTTTTCTGAATCTGATAGTGTGACACTCATCAGATGTTATAGATAGAGGTTCAAGCCACTTCATACATGCAACATTCGCCGTCAATATTGGAATTTAAATGGGAAAGCTACTTGATTACAATGATAAGGGATCGATGAATAAAGGGTTGTACATTCTGCAGCTCATAGCTTTGAGTACCAGATACAACAGATAAACCTAGAGGAGCAATTTGATACACTTGATGAGTTGATCAATGTATTATTGGCAGAATTTGGGAAATTATTTGAAAAAGCCCCATCAACTGCCCTAATAGGAAATATGATCACATAATTAGGCCGAAGAAAGGGTTATAATTAATCAACATTTGATCTTATGGATACTCTACAGAGTAGAAGGATGTAATAGATAGGTTCAGTCAAGGAATTGATCTAACAAGGGTTCATCAGGCATAGCCTTAACCCATATCCCTAACAGTATTAGTGAAAAGGCATAACAACTCCTAAAAAATATGTATTGATTATAGAAAGCTCAATAAGCATACAATCAAAGATAAGTTTCGTATGCCCCTAACTAAGTAATTGCTTGATGAATTACATGGATTAAGTTGGTATTCAAAACTTATTGAAGATCTCATCAAATATTCATCAAGGAAGGTAAGCAAATCTTTGGAGCGAGGTAGATTGAATACTTAGGTCATTCCAATTTTACCAAAGAAGTGGCTAGTGATGAGAAGAAGATATAACTATTCACAATTAACCGGTCCTGAGATTACTCAAGGAATTGAGAGGATTCTTGGGACTCACTGGTTATTTCAAGAGACTTATCAAAAATTATGTAAGCTTGGCTAGACCCATATTATAAATATTAAAGAGGCAAGCATGCATTGACTAAAATTAAGAAGGGAAACAACAATAAGCCTTTAATTTGAATTATTAAAGATGGTTTTATCAATGCCTAACTTCTCACAATCATTCATCATAGAAGTATATCCATATGGCATAGGCATAGAAGCAATGCTTCAATAAGAGAGACACCCTATTGAATATTTGAGCAAGATATTGGCAACAAAAACATCTGGGGCTTTCTACATGTGAGAAGGAGTTTTAGCAATCATCAAGGCCATCAAACAACGTCACTATTACTTCAATGACAGGAAATTCGATGTACAAATTGATCATTACAGCCTTAAGTACTTGCTAGAATAGAGAAATACTACTCCTTTTCAAAAAATAACTACCAAAGTTGTTTGAGTATGATTTTAAGGTTATGTACAAAATTGTAAAGTAGGACAAGGAAGTAGTTGCTCTATCAAAGACTATAAGCATCAAATTGTTAACTGTAATAGTCTCTCAATTCCATACTCATCTTCTAAATGAAATTAAAGCAAGTTGCGAGAAGGATGTGATCATTCAAGATACTATTAAGAGGGGTGTCTCATATGCCAAAGGAATAAACATAAGAACATTGCATCCCCTATAAGGCTATAACGTCTACTAATTCTAAAATGGTGTTGGGAAGTGATCAGTATGGATTTTATAAAACGGTTGTTGATGCCTAGAGAAAAATCAAGCATTTTTTTTGTAATAGTGGGTAAATTTAGTAAATATGCTTACTTTATAGCTATTAAACATCTCTGCATCACTACTTAGATAACTCAAACATTCTTTGATCATGTCCTTAAACTTCATGGAACGACAAAAAGTATAATAAGTGATAGGGACCCCCTTTTTTTGAGTGTTTTTTGGAGAGAAACTTTCAAACTGCAAAAGGTAAGCTTGAACTTTCAATTGTATACCACCTCTAATTTGATAAGTAAAAAAAATACAATTAATAAAATATTAGAGACTAATTTGTGATGCTTATGTGGAAATACACCCTTTCGATAGTCTAAATAGATATCATTAGTAAAATGGTGGTATAAGACCATATATCATGCAACAATAAACCCCACCTTACTTAAGATATTGAGTGGTTATCCCTCTTGTGTATGTTCGTCACCTTGCCAGAGATTCTAAGAACATAGTGGTGGATCAAGTCATGAAGGATAGAGAAACACCCTTGGCCATTACAAAATTTCAACCCAAGAGAGCTCATAATCAAATAAAGCAATAGGTGGATAAAAGAAGGAAAAGCTAGATAATAGGCATTCTTGAAGCTTCAACTTTATAGACAACATTCCTTACAAAAGAAGACCAATTATAAACTCTCTTCATGGTATTATGGGCTATAATAGATCTTAAAGAAGGTTGAAAAGGTGACTTGCAAATTGTTACTTTCACCATGGTCCCTTATTCATCTAACATTCCATATATCTCAATTTAAGGAGTATATTTTAAAGCAGGAAATGATTGCTACAGAACTATCAGCAACACTCAAGCGCATAGAAAGAGCCCTTGAAGTTATACTGGATCTTCAAATTATGAAATATTGTAATTAATTTGTAACTTAACTAATATTGCAATAGACTAATGGCTAACATAAAGATGCAATTGAAAATATTTATTTGAACTTTAGAAACATTTCCTTGAAGCAAACCTTACGAATAAGATTCCTAAAGGGAGGGGCACTATTATATATCAATGGACATAAAAAGTGTGAGAATCAATAGCTATAATTATAAATAAAAGCAATATCGCATAAGCATCGAATATTTACTTAAACATTGTGCTCACCTAATGAAAAACTACACTTTATTGTAACTAAGTAAATTAGATAGCTACACGTGGGTAATGCTATAATAAGAAAAAATTGTTCATATCGTTGTAATAAACAAATATATTAGATAAAGAATGAAATGATTTTGTTTTCTCTCTCTCTTCTAATCATTTTTGTCTTTTTTGTACCTAAATCTTCCTCCTCTCCCTTTCTTCGCTTTCACTTGCTACTGATTATCTTTTATTGGAAAAATTAAAGAAGCAATATTGTAGAACAATAAAAAGGATTCCAAATAGTTCAAAGTAAAGATTTGAAACCTTAACAATAAGATTTGATATCTTCCTACCAGAATTGCAAAAAAAAATACAAATGACTATAAGCTAGCAACTAAACTACTTCAAAAAGTGATTATCACTATACCTTTATTGTAACTAAGTAAATTAGCTAGCGATAGGTGGTATAATACTATAATAAGGAACAATTGTTCATACTGCTGTAATAAACAAATCGACAAAAGGGTTAATTTTGACCTTAAGTTTCACACCAATTAACAAATTTAATCATAAGGTTTCAGAGTGTACAAATAAAACCCTAACTTTTAGAAAACTTTTAAATATAACCCCAAAATAATAAAAAATTTGATGATTATATGACATCATCAGTTTTTTGCCAGGTCAATAATAACCTGGTAGTTTTTAAAAATAATTTATTTCTTTTGTAGGCCCCACATTGCCATGCCAACTCTGATGTGGAATGATGGGGCCCATTTTCTTAAAATAAAATATAAAAATTAATTAATTTTTACATATAGGACCTACCCTATTTAATTAATTAATGATTACTAACTGCCCTAAACTTTGTTCCTTATTGGAAAATGACCTGCCTTTGTCACTTTTTTCTTTAGTTATTTACAAAATTGCATTGCTAGAGCAAAGATGTCAATATGAGAAGGGGAAGAATGGTCTAAGATTGCTCAGTTCCCTTATGTGACACCATGTACAATTCCATGTTTGCACTATGATCAAGTGAATTAATTGTTGCTGCTGGTGTTTGCAGAAAAGTTGGTTTGAAAAGTGGGATTTGCAAGGTCATAGCTCTTAATATAACGTTCAAAATATGGTAGGTGTTGGGCCTTTGCCTCAAAATCAAAATGCAGGCATGCTAGAGCCAGTAACAACAACCTCTCAACTTCCTCGACCATATAGTTCTCTCATCCACGCCCTCTAATATTCCCTGTTGGCGATGCAACCACTATACCCAATCCACCAAGTTATGAAAGCCCCCATTATTCTCGTTGAATAGCACATGTCAACTATTGAGAATAAGAAATCAGTGGCAGCAAAATCAAAGGGCTACTAATTAAGAGAAAATTTGTCCCTAACAGATTAGGAAAGAAACTAGGAGAGATTTAGTCAAAGTAAATAAATTAGGAGATAATTAGCATATTTGATTTGTATAGAATTCTTTCCTAATATAAACGTTATTATATTCTTATTTATATGTAACCTAAATAGAGGAAAAATATATGGCAATCACACTTTTTTTTCTCCATATGGTATCAGAGCTAGGTTGAAATTAAACCCTAGCTAGCTGTCTCCTACAAGCCTTATCCCTACCAAAAATTAAAACCCTAGATTTCTGTCAAACCTAATTGTCCATAATCATGTCTGATATGTATCTAAATCCACCAACATCCCTACCAATCAACCGAGCTCTTTTGAAATTCACAACCCCACTAACAAAACAATACCTCTTATCTACCTACTTCAGATTCTCCTTCTGTCCAAATTACAATTATATGGCTCAACAGAGAGAATTTTCTACGCTGGTCTCAATCGATGCAAATGTATATCATAGGGAGAGGAAAAATTAACTACTTGATAGGAGAAAAGAATGAACCTTCCCCTGAGGATCTAGGTTACTCCACTCGGGATGCTGAAAATTCCATGGTGATGACTTGGTTAGTAAATTCTATGAAGGAGGAAATCACCTCCAATTATATGTGTTACCATACTGCTAAAGAACTGTGGGACAACACCAATCTCATGTATTCGGAGTTGGGCAATCAATCTCAAGTGTTTAAGTTGACACTGAAACTTGGAGAAATCCACCAAGGTGAGGAAAGTATTACGAAATACTTTAATACTTTGAAATGTTTTTGGTAGGATTTAGACTTATTCAGTGATAATTATGAGTGGAAATCATTAGAAGATTACCACCACTATAAGAAAAAAGTGGAGGATAATCATACATCTAAATTTCTTATTGGACTAAATGTTGAGCTTGATGAAATTAGAGGCAAAATTATTAGCAGACAACTTGTTCCCTTTGTTGGAGAAGTGTTTTTTAAACTCCAAAGGGAAGAAAGTCATATGCTTATTATGTTAGGGAAGAAAAAACCTGACAGAACAATGGAGAAGTTTGCCCTTTCTACAGAGGCTTATGCTAGCCGAACGGTCCAAAGGAAATTGGAGCAAAAACCTCGTGTTTGGTGTGACTATTGCAATAAGTCAAAGCACACACATGAAAGGGAAAAAATTGGAAGGGAAAAAATGAGAGCAAGGGTTGGCCAACCTCTACTCATGAAACTGAAACTACCCTTTTCAACAAAGAGCAACTAGATCACATCCTAAAGCTGCTAAAATCTAATTATGGATTGTTAAGTGCACCTAATTCTTCTTTGGCACATTCAAGTAGTAATCCTAATACCCTAGTATATGATTCTTTTTTTTCCTTTTGGATCATTGATTCAAGAGCCTCTGAACATATGACAAGTCTTTCAAATTTGTTTCATACTTATAACCCTTGCTCTAGTTATGAAAGAGTTCGTATGGTAGATAGTTCATATTCTCCTATTGCTAGTAAAGGTTTGGTAACCTTATTTAGTACCTTGTCCCTTAAATTTGTTCCCCATGTACCTAAACTTACTTGCAATCTCTTATCTATTAGTAAATTATCTAAATATTATAACTATAGAGTTACTTTCTCTGACTCTTATTATGTGTTTATGGACCAGAGTTCGAGGAGGATGATTGGTAGTGTTAGGATATGATAGATGGTCTCTACTATTTTGATGATGAATATTTCAAAGGTAAAAAATCTTAGGGCTTGAGTAGTATCAATTCTCTTTCTATTAAGGATCAAATTATGCTTTAGCACTATAGGTTAAGACATTCTAGTTTTCTATATTTGAAAAGACTTTTTCCTATGTTATTTTGAGGATTGGATATTGTTCATCATTTCATTGTGAAAGTTGCATGTTGTCAAAAAGTCATAAGTCCTTTTTTCCCTGACAATGTTATAAACCTTCAAAACCATTTTATCTTATCCATAATGATGTTTGGGGTCTTTTACAAATCAACATGGTTTCAAGAAGAAAATGGTTTATGACATTTATTGATGATCATACTCATTTGTGTTGGGTTTACTTGATGAGTGAAAAATCCAAAGTTGAAACCTTCTTTAATTTTTTATACAATGACTAAAAGCCTATTTCAACAAAAAATTGGAATTCTCCACACTAATAACGACAATGAATATTTTAATGAGAATCTTGGCAATTTTTTAAAGCAAAAGGGTATTCAACATTAATCTACTTGTCACTACAACAAAATAGACATGTAGTTATGTTATTTTTTTGACATTCCAAAAATTGTCACTATAAGTGACCACTTTGTGACAATTTTTAAAATCGTCCTCAAAACTAACCCTTTAGCGACTAATTACAAAAGCTTCACAAAAGGATCAATATTTTGAGATGAATTACAAAAATCGTCCCCAAATGGTGAACATTTAGTGACAAATGTCAAAAATCATCAAAAAAATGGTCCACGTTAGGTGATGATTTTTGATGTTCATCGGTAAACAAACTTTTGATGACACTTTTCAGAAATTGTCACCATAATTTGGTAAACATTTAGTGACTAATTTTTGAAATAGTCACTAAAGGGCACAATTGGTAATGATTATGTAAAATTGTTGCTAAAAAGACATTCGGTGATGAATTTGAAAATCACCACCAAAGGTTCGTAGACATTTAGCTACGTATTTTTTGCTATGTTTTTCACATTGTCACTAAAAGTTACCATTTGGTGACGAATTTTGAAAATCATCACCAAATGGTCTACATTTAGTGACGATTTCTAAAATTTTCTCAAAATGGTCGACATTTAGTAATGATTTTTGGAAATCGTCACAAAAAGGTCTACATTCTGTGACGATTTTGAAATCGTCACCTAATGGTCCACATTCGGTGACGATTTGCCAAAATCATCACCAAAGGGTTCACATTTTCCAAAATTGTTAAACTAACATTTTTATAATCTATCATAGTTAAGATATGTTTTATTGTAGATTTGTTTTGAATGTTTACAATGTGTTGTTGAAAAAAACACACAATATAATTTTAAATGTTAAATACTAGTATTAGTTAATCATTAATAATTAGTAACAGTGTAAAAATTAGTTATAAAAATTTTAATAATTGTATCAATATAATTATATGATATATGGAAGGTTAATAATTATTACAATCATAGTACAAGAACAATAATAGTCCACACTCAATAGTACGCAGCTTGACCCCTAACTAGTAGAAAGGTTGTTTGAAAAATTCTTACAGATACAATAATAAATCAACTTTAAAGATGAGTCCAGTTGATTGCATTGATAAATGACAACGATATAATTATTTTTTTTTGGATTCCAAGTTGGTAAAGGTGAATGAGTCCCCGATGTCTAGATTCCCGAGGATGGTTCTTGCACATTCGAAGGCACCAATTGGAACAGCAATAGTTCTTCCCTCAGTTGTAGGGTTTTTCACACCTTCTTGCAACAGCGTTTCCACTATACCCAAACTTATAGAGGATACAGTGAATAAGTCACTAGATTTAGTATGAAAGACAAGTTCTCCAAATGAACTGCCAGTACGAAATGGTTTACCTAAAACACAATTAGTATAGAACTTAGATATTGTCATATTAGTAAACCGTTAAACGAACCGAAATTGGAGTGACATGCATACGTGAATGACTAGATGAAGTTTGTGGAATTGGCGAATTTTCCACGTCAACTGATTTCCCTAATCCTTTACGGACCGTTGTGACATCGCTCTTACCTCCATAGGTATACATGTCATGTTCGAGATTCAAGGAAGCTTAAAATAGGTTGTAGTATATACCATCAAATGTGAATATATATAATAGCTTCATAAAGGAAAATAGATGTACATTATAAGGAAAGTGAAATTGTTCGGATGATACTAAAGTGATGCAAAAAAATCTCCACTTCATACACTAAGAAGATCAGCCATAGAAGGCAAACGATCATTAGTGTATGAAGTGGAGATTTTTTTGCATTGTTTATTTCTTCAATAGGTACAATTTTGCCACATTCCTCCTAACAGAATGAATTGGTACCATCCAAAACTAGACGCTATGTCAACATTCCTTGATTAATAATGTTAAGAGGTATATTCTGCAACTGTCGATTTAGAATAAAATCATGATATGTTCAACTCCAATTTCGATGATAAGTGAAAGTAGTCCAGTTTAGCACTTACACATCTTCAATGTGCCTAACGATAAGAAAGTTACCCTTACTAAAATTTCAGATATCTATTGTGTAGTTTGTATCACATGCAAAATTTGAATTTAAGTTAGAACAGATATGACTATGTTCTTGATGTACAGAAATATAATATTATCTATATTGGGCTACATTACTATTAATGGAAATGAATAAAAGTAAAATACTCTTGAAGACCTTTTGTCAAATAGTTACGAAGCTTTGATGAGGGAAGTGTTAAAGGTCATTCAGAAGAAGGCAACCCATATACAAAAAACAAAGACAAACAGTAAATCATCTTCGAAACACAACCATAAACACAACCCATACATCAAATGCATAATTAAGAACTAACAATAAACACCGAAAGGTATAAGTTAAACTTAGCACAACTTCGTTAATGAAAATAGAACAAAAGAACAATACCGAATCAGTTAATGATGGTTCTTCGATAGTTATGACCATAATACATAGCCACAATACAAGATGCTAGAGTTGTTGCAAACATCATTGTCTCAAGGAAATCAGCCCAATGTCGATGACATTTGCAACAATGTCCTTGATATAAGATCCGAATATATCAAATGTCTTGGGTATGGCCGTAAGCTTGTTAGTGCATCTTTGTCACGTTCAGCATATGTCACGACGCTTTAAGAAGAGAATCAGTCACTGAAGACTAAGTTAGAATGTACAAAAGAGAAGTTAAATCGTAATATAAAAGAAGTCAACAAGCTTTAAAAGATAGTCAAACAATTACTTTGCTCAAACTATGTTAGCAGTAGTGACGATGAGGAGTTTTAGTTTGTTTATAAATTTCGTACAAATTTTGTAAGTAACCTGTAATTCTTTTATAAAATGCATTTCATTTTTAATATTTATTTTATTTTACTTTATTATTATTTAAAAAACGTGTCACCAACATTAATTATAAATTGTAACAATTTTATATTTCAAATTTTCTTAAAATTTGAAATAAATTAAATTAAATTTGTTTTTAACAATTATAATAAAATTAACATTTAAAAATAAATATTTGTCACAAAAAAGTATTAGCTACCAAATCAAATTCGTTACAAAATGTTATTCCCTATGTTTTGAAGAACGTCTCTAAAAATATTTACCTACAACAAACAATTAGTAACTAAAACTATTATACTACAAAAACAAAATCGTAGGTAAAAATAATTACATACGACTATGGTTTTGTAGGTAAAAACTTTTCTCTACGAAACATATAAGTCGCAAATTCCTATGTATGACATTTTTGGTTCTCATTGGTTATATGTTTTACCGAATAATATATTGTGTATCCAAAACCTTTCTGCGATGATTTCACGAAAACATTGTAGATATTGTTTTGCTACCTGGATTCGACTACCATAAGGGCGATGATTATTTTTCGTTGCAAATTATTATTTGACATGATTTTTTTAATATTTAGCAATGATTGAATTTGTCGCTAATAAGCTTATCTGTTGTAGTGTGTGTCAAAAATCCTCAACAAAACAGGATTGTTGAAAGGAAAAACAAACATTTGCTAGAAGTGTCTTGTGTCATTATGTTTTCTAAAAATGTTCTGAAATTTCTTTGAGGGAAGCTATTTTAATAGCATCTTATTTGATAAATAGGATGCCTACTCGGGTTCTTAACTATAGTATACCTTTGGAGTGTTTTGTTTTGTTTTTTTTTTCTGAAGCTCAAATCTATTCCGATTTACCACCAAGATTTTTTGGGTGTACTACTTATATCTATTAATCTATTAGGGAGTGGTCCAAACCAGATCCCAGGGTGAAAAAATGTGTCTTTATAGGCTATGAGCAAACAAAAAAAGGTATAAATGTTTTAATTCCAGAACCCAAAAAATCTTTGTCACTGTGGATGTCTCCTTTCGAAAATCAACCTTTTTTTAAAGAAAATTTTCTTCAAGGGGAGAAATAAACCGAAGAAAATTTTTAGGAAGTTAATCCCAATCCCTTACCTAAAACTGTAGACTCTCCTAAAAATCTACAAAAGCTAGTTGCTCTTAATATTATAGAGCTAGAAAATGTTGAAAATTTGATAGGAGGATAAATAGTACTAGATGATCCTAAAGGACAGGAACCTAAGTTTAGAGTTTACATAAGGAGGAAGAATAATCAAAATGGTAGAGAGCCTACAGTTCCCAAGCCACAAAATCGATCAAACATCCTGAATGATGAGCCTATAGACATGCAAGGTACTCTAACCTCTACTATCCAATACTATTCCTATTCTTGATACTTGCTTTGATCTTGACAATCCCATAACACTCAGAAAAGGAACCCGATCTTGTACCAGCCATCCTATTGTAAAATATCTCTGATGTGATAAACTATATCATAGTCATAGGGCATTTACATAAAAAAAATCTCTAATTTGTTTGTTTTGAGAAACATTTAGGAAGCACTTGATGATCTAAAATGGAAATTAACCATAATGGAGTAGATACATGCTCTAGTGAAAAATGGGACATGGGAAGTTGTAGAGTTACTTAGAAACCAAAGAATAGTTAGTTGTAAATGGGTGTTTATACTAAAGTGCAAGGTTGATGCAAGTTTAGAAAGATACAAAGCGAGACTTGTTACTAAGGGTTTACTCAAACCTTTAAAATTAATTTTATTATAGTTTTATTGTCTCTTGTAGTTAAATTTAATTAGACCTTACATCAACTAGATGTGAAGAATGCTTTTTTGAATGGTGATTTAGAAGAAGAAGTGTTATATGTCCACCACTAAGTTTTGAAAATTTTTTGGCCAAAATAGAGTGTGTAGACTCAATGATTCTTTTTATGGCCTAAAACAATTTCCACGAGCATGGTTTGGAAGGTTTGGGAAGGGAGTGAAAAGCTATGGCTTTCATCAAAGTCAAATAGATCACACTCTATTTTATAAGCATTCTAAGATGAGAAAAATTGCAATTCTAATTGTCTATGTGGATGGTATAATCTTAACTGGAGATAACTATGAAGAACTTGTAGGGTTAAAAAGGAAGCTAGTAAAGGAGTTTGAAATTAAAGACATGGGAACATTGAAATATTTTCTTGAAATAGAATTTGCAAGATTAAAAGAAGAAATATTTGTAAATTAGAGGAAGTATATCCTTGATTTACTTAGAGGGCTATTGGGATGTAAGGTGGCCGAAACTTTAATTGAGGTTAATATAAAACTCATTCCTTCTAAGGATGAAGATGTGATTGATAGGGAAAATTTTCAACGACTGGTAAGAAGATTGATATATCTATCACACAGTTAGCCTAACATAGCCTTTGCTGTAAGCATGACAAGGCAGTTTATGCACTCACTAGGTTAAGAGCACTTTGAAGATGCCTACATAATACTAAGGTATCTGAAAGGGACTCCTAGAAGAGGCTTGATGCTTAAAAAACATGACAATGTACAAATTGAAATCTATACAGATGCTAATTGGGCAAATAGCATTTATGATATAAGATCAACATTAGGATATTGTACTTTTGTTGAGGAAATCTAGTCACCTAATGGAGTAAGAAATATAATGTAGCACCATGAAGTAGTGTTGAAGTTGAGTTTAAGTCTCTCGCACCTGGGATTTGTGAAGAAATGTGGATTAAGAGGTTATTAGAAGCTCTGAAGATTCTTATGTCACTTTCTATGAAAGTCTATTATGACAATAACGCTTCCATTTTGATTACACACAATCCAGTTCAACATGACATAACTAAGCACATCGAAGTGGACAGACCTTTTATCAAAGTGAAACTTGAGAGTGGCTTAATCTGTGTTCCTTATATACCAACTAGTGAACAAACAACTGATATACTCACTAAGGGAATAAAGAAGAAATATTAGTAAGCAACCTAGCTATAGAAGACATTTACAAGCCAGCTTGAGAGGGAGTATTGAGAAGGAGAAATCAACGATAGTAGAATCAAGGGGCTACTAATTAGGAGGAAATTTGTTCCTAATAGATTGGGAGAGAAATTAGGGAAGATTTAGTCAAAGTAAATAAATTAGGATATTTGATTTGTATGGAATTCTTTCCTAATATAGATACTATTATACTCCTATTTATATGTAACCTAAATAGAGGAAAAATACATGGTAGTCACACTTTTTTCCACATCAACCACATACCACATTTAGAATAACAACACCAAAGCTATAAATATCAGACTCAAAAGAAACTCTTTTAATGAAGTAGCACTCTGGGGTTGTATAGCCTATAGTTCCAATAACAACGGTGACCCTTTCATACAACTACAACACCATAGCCAAAGCAAAATTGCCAAGATAAGCATTAAACTCCGAATTAAACATAATGTTGTTGAGCTTAATGTGACCATGAACCAATTTTGGACATGAATAACAATAATGCAAGAAATTCAATGCTAAAGCTATCTTTTGAATCATCTTGAACTACAACCCCAATCTAAGGTATTACTAGTTATCATGTCTTGTCGACTGAATAGGTACTTAAGATATAGCCTATATATAGTACATACTAAGAAACTAAATAAGATTTTGGTGCGTCTTATAAAGATTAGAGTTTTATTTGTACATTCTGAAATCTCAGGATTAAATTTATTGATTGATATAAAATTTAGGGTCAAAATTGACCCTTTTGCCTAAACAAATCTATCACATAGAGAATTAAAAGATTTTGCTATTCTCCCTCCTCTCCTTTTCTTTGCTTTCACTCACTACTGATTGTTACTATACTAGTCACGTAACACTACGTCCCATGCATCGACACTTTCTAACATGGAATTTAATATAATTATATATGTATATGTATATATGAGGGTGAGTCTTAGAATAACTGATAAAATTGCTTCCAAAAGGTTGGACTTTGATGTTTTTGTTTACATTCTCCATCCTTATGAACCTTACTCAAAAACACCAGGTTGGTTCGGTGCTACAGTTAGTATTAACATAAATCCTACACTTTGATTCACAAATGTAATTTTTCTTCATTGCATTTGAAACTAGGGTATAGTTTTTTTAATGACAACTATTAAATGTTAGCAATGTGGATTCACCTATTTGATGAGTTCCAAAGAAACTTAGTAAACATTCTTAATTAATTCCTAAAACCCTTAAAGGTATACCCCTATCACATTGACAAATCCAATAAAAGAACACATAATACGGTGAGCTTCGACTCCCGCGGTCCCACGAATTATGTTGTATTTTAAGACATTTCATCCGATTTGAAGAAGGTCTCAAATTCAAACTATATTGATGCTTGGGTTGGATGTGGCGGCATATCTATATCTGAGATTCTGGATAGTATCATTTGCAATCTTTTTATTAAAATATTAATCATAACATAAGCATAAGAAATAGAAAATTGTGCTCGTTTTGATTATCGGTGAAAAGAGGTAATTTGTTAAAAATGAGTCAAAGTTAGTTCAGAAAATGATAAATAATAAAGGTATCTCAAGATCTTTCAACTAAAGAAGACAGACATCAGGGAAGAAAATGGAACACTTTTTTCAACAAAAAGTAAGTTTATATGATTTTTTATTTGATAGTTGAAAATGGGTTGAGGCTGGAGAGGTGAATTACTCAAGCTTAAAGGAAGTGTATTCTTATCTAATATTATATACACACACGCATATTTTGATCTAGCCACTATCTTTAGAACTTAGTAGTGCATGATTTGAGTAAGTAATTGTTTTCATCTTCAACTAATTGATAGATTAGAGAGACCAAGATTTCTTCATATTGATATTATGGAAGACATAGGACAGTATTACTACTTGTACAAGTTAAGAACATCTCTAGGGTCTTTGAACACAGAGATCGATCATCACTAATACATTCTTAGGCTGGAAATTATTGAAATTACTTGAACAATTACTCAAAAAGTCGAGAACCAGTTTTTGTTGCTATAAAGAGTAGTGGCTCTCTCGAATATCATCAATTGCGCAACCTGCAGTTTCTTCTGATCTCGCCATTTGTGCCAGTAAGTGGGCTGATGTTCCCCATCCTAACCATGGCGGCAGCAAAGTCTCTATTGAAAGTGGCACTGTTGCCACTGTAAGTCCTCACAAGCGCATCTTGAGACCCTCCGTTAAAGAGCTCCTGGTCAGAATGAAGCAGCCCTCGTCTAGCCACAAGGTTACTGTAATAATTGTTATCAAACCTCGTCGGGGTGCTGTCAAGTGGTGCTAGGTTGTTGTCTCCGCCGGTGAATGGACAGGTGGCTCTTCTCGCGGTGGCGAAGTTGGGGTCAATGTTGGTATCGTTGTATATGTGGGTCCGGAAAACGGTGCATCTAGCTTGGCCTATGGTGTGACCACCAGAGAGAGCTGTCATGTCGGTGGCACTTAGACCTTTGGCCCTAAACATGGAGATTAGGGTGGCTAAGTTTGAAGATGGTGCTGGAATTTGGCTGTTAGCTGCACTCTGACTTGCTGTTCTTGCATCTCTTCTGCCCAGTGGAACAGTCCATGAGGGTCCTCCAAGCTACATTAAGTTTGATACAAATGCTGTTTTATTAATAATAATCACCATATTTAATTTAGAGATTAAGCTTTTATTTGAATTTCATGTAAGTCATAGTAAATTTTGTTTATGATCATACTGTATGTAATTTAACCAAGCGTTAAACTGACTAATAAAGGCCATGCTGTATTTTCCATCCTACGCGCTGAGTTGACATGAAAATATAGTAAAAAACGTGGAAAAATGCATGACGGCATTCATGGTTGACTAGATAATATAAGAAGCTGGATCAGGAATAGACTATTTTACGTGTAGGAGATGATCCACCAACACCAGCGTTTTCGTCTCATAACATTACAACCAAATAAAGACTATGGGTCAAAATCAAGCTATCATCATATGTAATACAGAGAAGTTGAAAATTCATGACAGAGGGACAACTGACCAACGTTTCCATCTTCTCGTCGGTGCCTAATACTAATGGATTAGTGTAGTAGGTAGGAAATGATAAACCAAGAATAGACTTTTTATTAACTAAATGTCGACTACTGTATGAAAAGTTGTAATTGACTCAGAAATAGTTTGTTATGTTGCTTAAAGGGATTCAAATTCAATTAAAGAAGGTCGACCTAAACTTACTGGTTATTGCTTGTTCTGATGGTGTTAACTATTAGTCGTTTTAAATGTAAACTAGCAGAAATTTTGTAGAATTTGTATACCAAAACGACTCCATCACGGGCTGCAAGTGCTAGAATGTCAGCACAAGAAACGGTCGCACGGCAAGCAGCTTCTACACTAGTTTTGATGGTATCAATCACTTCGAAGCCTCTTGCAGAATTCGCGTTGGGAGCTGCATTCTTTTCTCCTGTGAAAGTTGATGTGTCATCCAGTAGAATAGACCCGTCGCAACCCTACAAATCCATATATAATTAATATATTGATTGATTCAGAGTTCGAAACATTTTCTGAGACCATATATAAAAGGGTTAATATATATATAGAACGGGGAAAAGAAACAGTGATCATACATTAACGAAGCAGTCATGGAAAAACAGGCGAAGGATGGAGGCACCAAGCCTTGCTTCTCTATTAACAGCCTGAGTCATTCCATTTCGGACTATTGTTAAGAGATTAGGACAAGAAGTTTGGTAGAAGGTTGGAGAAAGTTGAGCACTTCCCGAGAAGGCTAAGAGGGACAGAACAGAGAGTGCAAGAAAGAGCTTCATGGAGGCCATGAGATAGCTTAGAAGTTGGAGCTAGCAAGAGTTTACTACTAAAAGCTACTTGCTTCGTTGGTGGTGATGTTAGCTTAAGGGGGTTAGCTCTCCTTTATATAGAGAAGCAACCTGCATGCATGAACTGGAGAGAGACTGCAAGTTGCATAATTAATTATAGCTCAAAAAGATTGACGTGCACATATATTTATTATTAAGGAATTCAGATCTTCTGTCTAATTTTATAGTGTCTTATTCTGTTTTATAAATCTCAGTCATTTATTTGTGTGGATTCCGCGTGGGTCCCGTATAAATGAACGCGAGATCCACATAAATGAATGACTGAGATTCATGAGACAGAATAAGACATCATAAAATTAGACAAAAGATCCTGTCCTATTATTAAGGCCCTAAGTATTGATTCCCTACACAAATGTCAAGCCGCTAAAAGGTAGCCTTTAGTAAATACCCAAAGAAGAAAAGGTTAAGCCTATCAACTTTTATGAAATCAAAACAATAAACAAACCTTCATCCTTAAATATGAGTTTAGATCCATCCAAAATAAACCTTCAAAACGATGTCGTCTTGAAAATCTAAACACATTGTTTTAGGCATTAGATAGGATTGGACAATATTATTTTGAATAGAAGATCCGAATTCTTTAAATATTGGTTGGAAACAAAAATTTTCACAATACATATAGATTCTAACTGATAACGATTGCACAATATTTACCTAAAATTAAGAGACTGTATAGCAGCAATAATATACAAATACTATCATTAATTTGTATTAATCTTAACTTAAGATATAGATCTGACAACAAGTTCCAGCATCATACTTCAAGTCAACTTGCTAAATTCTAACCTAAAAGTAATGTGCTTGATATTTACTTGGATATTACAATTTCACATATGAAATGACAAGCATACTGGCTACAACCAATCACTATCTAAAAGCTTTGTAATGCAAATTAAAAATTAAAACCCTTTTTTAATTTGTCAAGTAAACTAAATATGACAGAAAGGAAGTCTAGTCTTTCAGTAGTTAACTAGTATACATACAATCATACATAGATATACAGTAAAACCGAATATTATCTCAATGGCTTAGTTATGAGCACGTAGACATAGGGTTCCGCTCATTGATAGAAGTGCAATTTGTCACTTCTTGGACCACGTACGGTTCAAGCCTAACAAAGTAATTATTAAGGTTTGAAACTGTTGATTTGATTTATTTTCTGCATAAATTTATAATCAATTTCAAAATGTATTAGAGAATGAAGTAAACTGTACCATTTTGGTAAGTCGTCTTGAGAACTAGATTAGACAAAACCTTTATCCAGAGTCAGATAAGAAAGAAAGAGGAAGCAAGTTGAGGAAGATTAAAAGGGTGTGTGGATGTGAGGATAGAGTTTCAAACTTTTCAGCAGGGAACGCGTTTTCACATGTTTGTTTGTTCAAAATTTTGCCCAGGGATAAATTACTCAGAGGGCACCAGAAGATCCTTCCAAAGAAGATTACAGAAAAAGTAAAGGTTGTACATAAGCGGTAATCAGGGGACAGTTTGACTTGGTATCCAAAGTCCATGTAGGAGAACAAAATAAGATTCTCCATCAAGTCATCTCTCTTACACAAATTTGCACTGTACTTTGGTTGTCCAGCTAGCTGGTATGCATAATCTGATCCCGTGCCTTACACAGTTCCTGTCTTTTTCCTTCTTAGTTGTTGAGATGGAGGGACCTCCCTCGAAAGCGAAAGTGAAAGCAATTCACAAAATAATTATATAGAAAAATGCCTACCAGGCTACCAGTACTGCCTTTCAAAACGCCGTCCATCTTTTGCGTGTGTTATTAGTCGTCGTGTTTATATAAAAGATGATTTATTAGCAAAATGTCACTACCTGACCGTTCTATTTGTTTTCTCCAAGTTGAGTTCCTTCTTCATTTTGGAACTAAACAACTAAAAACGAGCACTCTCAGACGGAAGTGCTATTGAGTAATAGGAGTTCAATTTCTTATACTTCAGAATATTGTATTACAATTTGCTAGAATCATATGTTAACGTTATAACTTCAGAATAGCTATATCATTACTATATATTTGTTACATTCCTCTTATTTAGAAATCATATGTAGCTGCCTCTAGTTCTAACCTGTATGCGGATTAAACAATAGATGACTAATCAATATTCAAGTGTTGAATTGTTTGTAGCCTATTATTTGATTTTCAAGCACCTATGACTTTAGGAATTGTAGATTATCACTCACCATAATGACTTGAGATAAATTGATGACAGGCATTTAACCGACGTTTCTATTTCTTAAATAATACTTAGCAATTATATTAAACCTATACAAATATATAATATTTTGAACAAATTCTAAGAATTTTAATTAAGTAGTTGATTAAGTTTGCTTTTATTATTTTGAATTTTAATTGACGAATGATGATGAAAGATATTTCTCTTTAAGTTTCATTAAAAATGATGACGATTGATGAGAGGTAATAATCCTTAAGCTTGGACTTGTTTTGATCCTGAATTGGTTCCACAAAATATATACATTAGTCAAAGAAAATGCAATTTTAAACTTCATTGCATCAAATTTATGGCCGTATGTATATATTAAAAAGTGTAATTTTAATATTGTCAACATTTCTATTAAAATACGAGTAAGATTCTAATATTTTAGAATATTAAAAAATTTACATTTCCAAATTGTTCAAAGTTAATCTTAAATCAATAAAACTCTTAATGTAGTTGATAAAGCAAACACAAGCAAGAGATACTTTTAATTCGAATAAAACGACAATGGCCTTTTTAAAGTTTAAAAGAACAATAGGAGTCTGCAAAGTAAGAGGAGCTGTTATGGGATATGACCCTATTTAAGAAATAAGTGGTTGTTAAGTGATAAAAGCATGTTAAATAATATAAATCTGCTAAAAGATAAATCCAGTTAAGACAACTTAAAATAGAAGACGCCTGTTAAAATGAAAAGAACCTTTAGCAAGTTCAAAACAGAAGGAGCCTACTATAACAATGAAAGAGCCTCTAGTTGAAATGAACACACACACAATACAACGTAAAAATATAAAAGTTAAGAGAAGAGAGAAAAGAATGCAATCGATTTATACTGGCACAGTTTACAACCAAAGCTTACGTCCAGTCTTCAAGTACTTAACTTAACTGTTTCACAATGAAAATCCAAGTAATATTTTGATTAGCTCTTCAAGCTCACGAGTATATATTTTTCAAGATTCTGCATCCTGTCACATTAGTAGTATTTTGTTAGCCTTTACAAACTCTCAACAAATGAAAAAGTAATTTGTTCTATATAAACTTTAATGATCTCTCACAAAAAAAATTGTCACTTTCTAAGACAAGAGATTTTGATCAAGATATGAATTTTGAGAATATTGTCATATCCTGCTTAAGAATGTCAGCATCTCCTAAATTGTACGGGTTCCAACCGAGAGACAATTATCAATCTAGAATCTTGTTGAATATTAATCCCTACTCAAGGGTGAAAAGTCAGTTCTACTCTTACGTCCTAAAGTTCTAACTTATTCTTTTTTCAGTATATTATGTATTGAATTCTTATTAGTGATTACTGACTTGATGAGACGATTTCATTCAATAATTACTAAAATGATAAGGAGGACAGATGCGTTTTAGTCATTCATATGAAAGTAAATTCTGAAAAATTTTGTATAATTCAATAAAAGCACAAACAATATTGAAAAACGTAACTGATGAGCACATTTCTGCCAAGTATACTTCTAATTCTACGGAGATTACAATCCATCTCTTAAGCTGATGGAACTTGATAGTTTGAAAAGCATACATCATTTAACAATACAACATCGCATCAAGAGTCTGCATAAGAATATATTAACAGAGACATCACTTGTGAACGAAAAATTCCATAACAAATGCTATTATAAAAGACGAGCACAACCTCCGTAACAAATGTTCATTTAGGTATAGGTTTTGTTGAAATGGTTTCCCAGAGATCAGTTAATCATCAGGTAAAGAAATATGTGCTAGTCCACCCATGAAGTTACTTTAGTTTAAAGCTCCAAGTTTTAGACATTATTCCATTCAGATACGCTTTTCCCACATGCAAATGACAATTAGAAGTGAACTACTGAACGAATTGGAAGGTAGGAAACGGTTGGAGTTCATAATTCATGCCCTGATGTTGATTTGTAGTACATTTTTTCTAAGAAATATTAATGACCAAGAAGATTACATGAAAAATCAAATAAGAGTCGGCGCTGCGGTGGCCATTTGTCTATTTTAGGTTCTGGTTTCCATCGTATCTTATTACCATGTGGGAAGGAATTCGCACAAGCTAGTATTTCTAAGCTGGAAAGCAAATCAGAAAAGATCAAAACAATAACGAAGAAATTAATAAGAGTACATATCGTTTACAACACTTAACTTTTATAAATTGCCAAACTGATAAAGATAGATCCCAGTCATTGTGACTAGTTGCTCAAAAACTGCACGTCAAATTCTAAGCAGATATCGTGGTTTGTTTCCTATTTTCTTCCTTGGAAGTACTCAGTTTCAAAAACTTCATTAATTTCGGGATGATATTTTCTAACCAAAGTCAATTCCTGCTTTTAATCAAAGTTTATCTTTAAGCGGAAACCTTGACATTGTTTTTGTTTTTTCTCATCTTTGACTGGTGAAAATGTGATCTCTTACAAGTAGTCGCCTTTAGTTGCTAACTAAACTATGATTGCAGCTAAGATTGCATGTATATATTTATGTTTCGTGGAAGATAAGCGCGCTTAGCATGCATTTCCATGATACTACTTTTCCACGTCGTTAATTGGAATTCCGCAATCATTGTTCAAATCTTCAACAGAAATGGAATCTTATTTGTTGAAAAGTCTACCTACGCGTGTTGACTTCTCCTAATCATCAAGAGCCAAACAAATTACGTGAGAGTTCAAAGCTTGATTAATTCAGTCGAACACATTTGTCAAGGAAACTCATCGGACAATATCGTTGTATAATTAATTGATTCATTTGACATCTTCTTGTTACTTTTACTAGATCGTGTGCCCCTAAGAACTTGCCAACTTAAGAAAATGCTCACAACGTTTATAATAACGTTTAGGGTATAAAGATGAGAATAGTTTGCTTATATCCATGGTGGTCAAGATCACTAATCGAGGAAGATGAGGTAGAGACTATAGACACATAACTTAATGTAAGTTAGAATTTAATGGTGAAAATTGTAATGTTACTCGATAGTATTGTTTATTTATCCTGTTTACGATAATATCAGAAGTCCAAGTCCTTGTTGGCTCAATCATATGTGATATTGACTTTCAAGGTTTTGTGTTCTTTGTCCGTGATATCAAATCAGAATTGAAGATATAATGGTTCCATCCCGAAATACTCATCAAATTTAGAACAAGAGAGCGGGTTAAGTGGCATGAAATGTACATCTTAATTACAGAAGATTTTTAAGAATAACATTAAAATAGGAATGCGGTCATATTGCAAAGAGAAACCTTAACTACCAAAGGGTCAAATACCTTGAGCTCCTAATCAACAAATGATAATTAATTAGACCACGTCCATATTTAATTAATCGAAAGTTGGACTTCAGTGGTGAAAAAAGTAACAATAAGACAGTAAAATTTGTCTGCATTTGACTGGAATGGCTCCCAATTTCTCTTTTGCTCTCCCGACATTGTTCTATTTTAGTCAGTTGAAACTTCAAACTCTCTTACAAGTCAAACAAAAATCGTAAGAGAGACATTCTAGAAAAGAGTCACGGTGATAGTTTTTTCTCTTTAATTTATTATTATAATAACTTACTAAATACATAATTTAATGAGGGTAAAATTTATCAATATTATTCAGATGAGGACAGTTGTCTACCGTATTATTACATAGAAATATATCTTTCCACCCTTTCTTTAGCTGTTTATTGAAAAGGAATAAGACAGTGATAGATTTTGTTTCTTTTACTAACTTTATATGTATAAATCTTATTCTTTTTGAGTTATTTAAGTTATAACAGCTTGAATATTTGATCAACTTAATTGACAATAGTTATAACAGCTTGAATATTTGATCAACTTAATTGACAATAGTTTTCTTAGAATTTTTAATATAAGTAGAATGTAGAGGCCATTAACAAGAATTGAGCTTGAGTTAACTATTGTCAAAATAATTAGAACTAGTCATTTGGATAGTTGACCCTTATCACTTATAAATCCTTTAATATTTTCATGTTCAATCAATATGAGATACTTTGACATTCCTCCTCAAATACAACTAGGACTGAACATCTGGTTGTTACTTGGAATAAACGCAACGATAACCAGACCAAACTGCTAGGAATAGACATCTAGACAGATAACTGGAAAATTAATAATCCAGACTAAACTTGCTCTGATACCATCTTAGAATTTTTAATATGGGTAGAGTGTAAAGGCCATTAACAAAAATTGGACTTGGGTCAACTATTGTGAAAATGACTAAAACTAGCCATTTGGATAGTTGGCCTTTAATACTTATAAACCCTTTAATATTTTCATATTTAATCAATATGAGATACTCTAACAAGCTTGTTGTTGAACACAAAGAATAAAAAAATTAACTAAGAGACATAATAATTTAAATTGAATTTAAAGGCTCAATTCTTTTAATTATTCAAATGAAAAAAAGAAGACTATATAATATGTTAAGCCTCTTATCGGTTTTCTTGGTCTATTCAAGTAAAATGAAATACTTTGTACTTTTTTGGAAATTAAACAAAAATATTCTAAAAAAGTAATGGCCAAGCTATCATAGAAGAGTTTGATATGTTAGTGATTGAAGCCAAACATTAGAAAGCCAAAATAACAGGGATGTTCCTATTACTATAAGGAAACAAGTAATTAAAAATGAGTCCAAACAGCAAGAGCAGGTTGTGAGTTAATTAGTTCTCCTTTCTCCTGAGGTTGTGCTAGCATTTCCATCCAATTCTATTTCTTTTGCAAGTGAAGGACCCTTCATAAATTTGTTATAAAGTGAAGAATGTAACAAAAAATTCATCTACATAAGCCAAGACAAAGGATGTGTGAGAGGAAGTGGGATTAATATATAGGGAAGGATAAAATTTGGAGGAAGTAAAGGGTAGGTTAAGAATTTTTTTACACAGACAATGAAACCTAGTTTTAAGAGCTTATTTGAGACCATACAAGATTTTATGAAAATGACAAACATGATGAGAATAGTATGAATCTTAAAGACCTAGAAAATGACCATGAAGGAAGACATTAATAACATCAAATTGGCAGATTGACTAATTTTTGGAAAAGCAAGGGTATGGATTAGATGAATGTCAATGCAGTCAATACCTAAAGCTTGGTGCAAATCTTTAGCTACCAGACGAACATCATAGCATTGAATAGTGCCATCAGGGTTATGTTTAGTGCAAAACACCCATTTACAATCAACAACAATGACATTTGGTAAGGAGGAACAAGAGTCTAATTATCATTATGATGGAGAGCAATGAACTTATCAAGCATAGCTTGATGCTAGTGAGAAAATAGATTGGCTTTGGTAAAGGATGAAAGGTTAGGGGAAGATGTGGTAATCATAAAGTAGATAAAGTAGTCAAAAAATGAGTGAGGAGTATGGGTTTGATCACGGGTCCATGTGACCATATGATGGGAAGATAGGGATATCTACGGTGGGGATGGGGAAGGTACAGAGGAGAGTGGTAAAGGAGATTGAGGGAATGGGATGAAAGGTAAGGGAAGTGAGAGAAATGTGGAGTTAGAGGATTTAGAAATTATTGGTGGAGATTGAGCATAAAGAACGTCATGTTCAAGAAAATGAACATGGTAGACAATATAAAGTTTGGATGTTTAAGGATCAAAGTATCGATATCCTTTATACTGATAATAGTAGCTAAGGAAGACATATAGAGTGGATTTGACTCAGTTTATCAGGGTGAGTGGAACCAAGAAAAGAAAAGTAAGTACATCTAAAAACTCGTAAAAAAACTCATAAATTAGAGAGGTCTGGTGGGGTGGTGAATAGGAATTCACGAGAGACTTTGTTATGAGAGTAGGAGTGGGTAGGAGGTTGATGAGATAGATAGTAGTGGAAAAGGTTTCAAACCAGAAGACTTTGGTAAGAGAGGCATGAAGAAGAAGAAGGGTGAGGCATGTTTCAATGATATGACAAAGTTTTTGTTCAGCAAGACCATTTTATTGGGGAGTGTAGGTATAAGAAACATAGTAACTGATACTATTGGTGGTAAGGTATTGGGCAAAGGTGACTTTGATGAATTGATTGAAATAGAAGTTATCAACTGAAGTCTTCTAGCTTATGAAAGATTCCTACTATTGAAACATCTAATTCTTCTTTCAATAGCATCAAGTAATGACTAAAAGTCCTTTTTTATGATTCTAGTTTGGTTATAATTGGAACCATATGGTATTTAAAAGGGATTTTCTTAAGCTTCAAACTTATAATAGTTATCAATTTAGGTTGTTGAGCCTATTACTTAAGATAAAGATACAACTCTTCTCCATGTTGATTTTAAGGCCAGACGTGTTACTGATTTGTTGCACATATTGTTATATAACCTTCACTAACTAGAAATAATGAGATAAGATCATTTGCAAAAGAAAGATGACTTATCTTCTTTTTTTTGCACTTATAGTGGCAGCTAAAGTTGCTCCTTTATTTGATGTTCTTATCAATTATCTTTGAGATTGTGAGTAGCTAAAGGGATAAGGGCTCCCCTACCTTAGTTCTTTCCCTGCCTTAAATGATTGAGTCATTTCTCCAATAAAAATGCTAAAAAGAGGTGGATGTTATGCCCATTTTGATCCATTTGATGAAGAGAGGAGGAAACCCCATTACTTTTGATGCCTCTAATGTAAAAGTCTAATCATTGAGTCAAAATCCTTATGGATGTTAATCTTTGTAAAGCAATTACTAATAACTTTACTTTTATGGTGGTCCTTGACCAGTTCCTTAAGTATGACAATATTTTCCTTTATGCTTTTGTCTCATATAAAGGCACTCTGATTTGCATTAATTATATCTTTGAGAGAACTTTATAGTCTACTTGGAACCTCTTGGCAATTAACTCGTAAATCATTGTAATAAGAGATAAATCTAAAATCTTGAAAGTTGATAAGGTTATTTTTCTTTGGGATAAAGCATAATTAATGCTATTAATTTCCTTGAGCATTTTGCAATTAAAATAATGAAGATAGCTTTTCAAACCTAATTCTTTACCAAATTCCAATATTCATGGAAAAATTAAGCATTTAAGGCATCAAGCTCCGGTGTTTTTTTATGATTCAACCTAAATAGAGTTGCCCTTATAGATTCCTTATTGAATTGAGTAGTTAAGCTTCTAACTTGCTCCTTATTGATCAAATTTTTGATAAAAATACTTAGCTCTTACATAGAAGACCCTATTTATCTTATTGCTCCAATTGTATCTTTGAAATGATTTAAATACAACTTCCTTCAGATCTTTTCATGAAGTGAATATTGGTCCACTAGGTCCAAGTAAGGTAGTAATTCTAGTCATATTCTTCCTAATGAGTATGGAATTATGGAAGTAATTACAATTTCTACCTTCTTTCTTTAACCAAAGTAATCTTATTCTCTGTTTTAAAAGGAAGGAGTGAAACTCTAGAGCTTGAGTGTAACCAAAGTACTCTTATTCTCTGTTTTAGAATAGAGCTTAAGTGTAACTAAGTAAAACTTCCTTCTATATTTGCTTGAGCTTACATTTTTAGGATTAGCATATGTTTTTTTTTAAAGCTTGGTTTAGAGCTTGACTCTTATTCATTATAGTTTCTATAGTGCCACTGACCCTCCTTTTGTTCACAAATTTTAAGCTCCTCTTTTAAATTTATCAAACTTCTTCCTGATTAGCCATTTTTCTTACTAATTTTTGTTCTAAGTTAAGAGGTTTCTATCAAATTTTAGGTTTGTTATACTAATTTTGTAAATACAGTTAATAAATCCATCATTTTGTAGGCTTATTCCTATGTTTTCTCCTTTTGCTTCATATGAATAGAGACAGATGTTAAAAACTCCTAGGATTATCCAAGGACTGTTCATTCTATATTCAATATTAACTAAATGCCTCCAAAGTTTGGGTTTTAAAAATAGAAATTTTGCAGCATATTTATATGCAAAGAATTCTTGAATTGTTACCTCGATTTCTAAGTGAATAAGTTAAGTATAATATTTGTCATTAATCACTTTCAACTTATTAGGATTGAATGCAATAATGATTCTTTTATTTTTATGGTGTTGGTGATTTATCAGTATATCTCAAGATTTCCCAAAAAACCACACATTGATTTTGATTTTTCTCTCCTTTATTTTTGATTCTAGAAGTCTTACCAACATAGGCTTCTTTATGTTCAAAAAGTCATTACCTACTTATTATTCTTTGGGAAATTAATATCCTTTGCACTCTAAGTAATTATAGACATAATAATTATATTTTGAATCCATTTGGACTCTACCCTTAGCTTTCTATGACACCTTAATATCCCCTAGGAAGATATACAGATGCACACAAAATTGACTTAGACAATCCAACGATTCCCAAAGATGGGGCAAACATACATCACAATTCATATAGTTGTCGTGTTAACAGACTTGCTCACATTGAAAATCTCATCATAAGTTATGGTTATTATAGGCCATTTACATATTGAAATTCTCATAAGTTTTACAAGCATTTACTACTAAATTCCTTCTTAATACTTATGATTACAACACAATGAATAGATAGAAAAATTTTTCAAAATGTTACATGTCCTATTTTGGCATTTCGGTTGTCCTAACCTTAACCTTATTTATCATGACCTTCATAGAGTAAGACTTGTCAATGGACTGGGTTGGGCCCTGGCTGGTCCTAGCTCAGCCCGACTCAACCACGAGCAAAAGTGTCCCATAGGTTGGCCTGTGGTCTGACTAGCTCATGGCCCGACCCGTGGCCCAACGAACCATAAGCAGGTTGAGACCAAAATTGGGCTTGGCTGAGTTGGGCCACATTTGGCATCCCTACATAAAGAAAAAAAACCATCGTGTTATGCTTATAGCTTTGTAAGGAATAATGATGCAAGATGGAGACTACTCACAACAATCGCCTAACATCCACATGCATATGATTCATGAAATTTAAGTGATGGAAAATATGTTACAAAATAAAATTCATGAAATATCTCAATACACATAAAAATATTTGAAATGAAATTTAGAGATTATTCAAAAAATAATTTTGCATCAAAACATAATAAATATCATAACATATATATAATTGCCTGTTAATTTCTTTAGATGTGAGTAACAAGAACGTGACATAAGATACCTATGATTGGTATCTACAAAAGAGACATAAGTCTCTAAAATAGAATATACATAAGTCTCTACTAGGAATGCCTATTCACCCATAACTAAAACTTGGCAAGTTAAAACTAATCATCAAAGCATTATAATTACATCTTAGAATTACATTGTAGAGTAACAAATTCATAACATACAAACTCATTCCCCTTTTCTTGCATTATAATTTGAAAATGTTTATTATGCCTAATCCTATTTAATATACTTTATGTTCATATTCCTTTTCAATAATACATAAATAAAATCATTAAGGTATATATAAATTACATGCATGACGAGTCTCATACTACCCTTATAAATGGGTTTGTTAAGTCATCATTGACATTTGAAAAGTTTCATATGAAGTTTGGTAGTATTCGGATGAGGAAAATTCATATTTAAGTTAAAATGGGGTGATGCACAGTTGTACTTGTTTCATTTATAGCCATGCACTTTGTCTGAAAATGGCGCGAAATGTATTATACACAGCTGCGCCCTCACATTTGTAGCCATGCATTGCCAATTTCTAGCTTTTCTTATAACAAGTTTCTAAGTTCATTTTGTATAGCCATTTTGACCTAAAAACATGAGGTTTTTAGGCAAAATCGTTTTCTATATAAATGTTCCTATCTGTATTAATTTCTAATGAAATAAGTTTCATACAATTTGATTAATTATTCTGGGAGTTATACTTAAAACACTATAGGATTTTCTAAAATAAGGATAATAGCTATAATTAAAAAATCTTAAAGGCATAATCAAATTTTGTTTCCTTCATGAAAGTTTAGTCCTATGTCTATAGTTTAATCTAAAATTAAAATTATATAATTTGGAGGTCTATAGGCTAAGATATGACCAAAATTACAAAAGTCTATTCAGTGGAATCTATCCACTTAGCGAAGTACACATCCCAAATCAACTAACTTCAATCTTATCATGCAAGAGCAAAACAAAAACACATCCAATTTAACCAACACAACCCATTTTCCCATAGAATACTTCTTTTACTAATTACCCTCAGATTACACTCATAAACTCAAGCAAACATATCAAAAATTCTTATAACTCTTGAAGGAGTGATCAAAACCATTTTTATTCACTCCACTTGCTTCCCTTTGCCTTTGTCGTTGGTCTTCTCCTCCTCTACACATAACACACCCATTCAAAACTCATCTTCAACAATTACATACATATAATAAAACCCTATATAAAGAGGAGGTGAGGAAGGAGTTATTTTTCATATCAATACATGAAATTAACTTACCTTAGAATTCAAATTCACCAATTTCTTTTATTTTTTCAAATGTCCTTTAGAGATCAAATTTAGTATGAAATTTGATGCGAGAAGAGCTCAAAATTCTGAAATTTGAGTGTTAGGGCCAGCCTCATCTCATCCTCGTCATATTTATATGTAAATATTATGGTGTGTAGAGTGACAAGTGGTTAATTCCCATTGATTCCTACTTTTCAATTTTTATTAATTACAATTTAGCCACACTATTTTCTTATTCCATGTAATTGCATGCCATCTTAATTCATTTACCATTTTAGCTCATGATTACTTTATATTTATGTATGCATAACACAATTAACACAAATAACCTAATTACCCCCAACAATTCCATTAAGATCAATTATGTCCCGTACTAAGCACTGACTTTCATATTCGTTAACACTCATTCCATATACTTTTATAGACATAACACATTCCTACTAGGGTATAGTTTGGGGAATCACGTTTCTCTCCCCCTTAAAAGAATTTCGTCTTCAAAATTCATATATAAAGAGAATAACTGGGGATACTAAGCTCTCATAATCAATTCTGGTTCCCACATTGCTTCCTCAAGTCTATGATGTTGCTAGAGTACTTTCATCAGAGGTATTTGTTTATTTCTGAGTTGTTGGATTTCTCTGGACAAGATCAGCACTTGTCTTTCCTTATAAGAAAAATCCAGTTGTACTTGAATTTCTTGTATAAGAACCTTGTGTGTATCATTAGACTGATATCTTCTCAATATAGAAATGTAAAACACATCATGCAACTTAGCCAATTCTTCAATAAGAGCTAACTTCTAAGCTACTAGTTTGGTTCTATTAAAAATCTCATAGGGGCCAATGTGTGGGTTGAGTTTACCTTTCTTTCCAAACTGAAGTTTTTTTTTCATGATGATACTTTCATAAATACCTTATCCCCTACCTGATACTCAATATCTTTCCTTTTTAAATAGACATAGCATTTTTTTCTTATCACTGGCAGCTTTTATTCTCTGTTGAATAATTTGAATTTTCTCTTTAGTATCTTTTACAATATTAAGCCCTATCATCTTGTTTTCACTTAATTCAGTCTAATAAACTGAAGTTCTTAACTTCTTACCATATAGTGCTTCACAAGGTGCCATGCAAATACTAGTCTGATAACTATTATTACAAACAAACTCCATCAGAGAAAGATATTTATCCTAACTTTCAGGGAATTCTAACACACAACCCTGAAGCATATCTTCCAATACCTAAATAACCCATTTAGATTGTCCATTTATCTAGGGGTAGAAAGTAGTGCTAAAACTGAGTCAGGTACCCAGAGTCATTTATAGTCTTTTTCATAATCTCGAAATAAATTAGGGATCGCAATCATTAATAATAGACAATGATACCCTATGCAATCTCACTATCTCATTCACGTATATATATGCTAGCTTATCCATTGAATAGTCGGGAAAAAAAAGGGTATGAATAGACTTAGTGAACTTATCCACAATCACCCATACAACATCATGCTTCCTTTGAGTGAGAGTGTTGGGCCCCAAATTTTTTTATTTTTTTATTTAATTATTTATTCTTGATTTTTCTTTAATTGTTTTATTATTATTTTAAGTTGAGTCTTTAAATTTAGCAAGGATGAATGGGGTATTGAATGAAAATTAGAATTGAGAATGAAGTGTTAGAATTATATTAGGTGGTGTTAGGTGGGTTGAAAGAGTAGAGATATATAAGACAACTAAGGGCATATTGGGAAAGTCTTTGTAAGTGAAGGGCAAAATTGGAAGAAAAGGAGTAAAACAAGAGATAAAATTTTGTTTGAATTAGAAGAAGAAGGGAGGTGTCGTAG